>MU227404.1:804791-870568 GCA_018584345.1 Thuja plicata | reverse complement strand
AATCAAATCCTTCATGCTAGGTTGTATTAGTCACTGATTCATAGCATATTCTGAGGGCTGATATGTTATCAATCACACTCCTCCTAGTTAGCAGGCAATAAGTCAATTTTAGTGGGTTCTTATGCTTTTTATGTTTTCACTAACCCCTTTGATGCTAATATAATGACTTATTGAGTGTTTGTGTCGTTTCTGACAGGTACCCATTTACACACACACAGTATCTCCCCAAATGATCAGATCACATCTGCTCAACCTGTGTCATGATACTCACAATACTAGAAAATACATCCCTCCTAATTCTGTCATCTGGTACACTTTGTCTTGCAGCTTCCATTTCCAAACCTTTCAGTATGACCAAAAGGTTTGGACCCACCTTTGCCCGCTTGTTAGTGAGCACTGGGGTATTAGGTCCTTTGAATCTATCAGATAATCTCCCCCTCCCCCGCCCAACATGACCGGGAAAATCTGTATAATAGACATCGTGATGCAAAAAATTCTGCAAATAATTGTTTGCATAAATATTCGTGGAGGCTCATCCTTCTAGGGCCACCTATGATGAGAAGCCAACCATCGAGGATCTATATAAATGGTGCAACAAGGTCATCCTCACATCGAGTATTCATATAATCTCTCACCTGAGCTCTGTCATGGTAATGAGGAAACATGGTCTTCACCATAGTGGTGGAAGCCTCTGAGTTAACCTGTCTACACTTCACAATGCTAGTAACGATGTGGGAGAGAGAAGTATGGAATGTATCAATATATATGCTATCATAAGGGTTATATGATTAAATTGTGTCAATCATACAAACCAAGTCCTCTCTAATAATCTTCACCCTATCCCTATTAGGAAGGGTGGTGGATAATTGAATCCTCTGATTGAGAACCTCAATATCTTGTTTCAATCTAGCTATGGTACTAGTGAATAGCTCCTCCCTGCCCTTTCTAGAAGCAATAGATCTACGAGAAAAGCGGTCCAACCACCCCCTGAATACTAGCCTCTCCAGAATTTTCAGGTGATGTCCCTCTACCCAATGCCATGTGATAGGAAAAATAGATATATGCTCGAAAGTATAAAGAAGAATATATATAGATCTTTGCACATGTACATGGTCCAATTCTAATTTAATTATATATTTAAACACATGTGTTACAAATAAATAAACTTGAAAACACTTGAATGCATATACATTTGAAAGAAAAATTATTTAAAATCATATGCATACATGCACATATTTTCTAATGAAAAGAGGTTTTGAGTTATGGTTCAATTTTGTCTAGGTTTACAACTAGCCTAGTTTAATGTAGATTAATGTTTCATGTTTAGGTTTAGGGATCAAATTGGTTTATTTCTCAATTAGGTTCAGAGTTAATTTGTCTGTGGTTAGGGTTCATGTTGGTTTCTAGTGTTCTAGGGTTTATGTTGGCTCATGTTCCAGTTTCATGTTGCTTTCATGTTAGGGTTCATGTGTTGATTTCATGTTAGGGTTCATGTTGGTTTCTAACATGTTAGGATTTATGTTGGTTCATGTTCTAGTTTCATGTTAGGGTTTATGTTGGTTTCTAGTACATGTTAGGGTTTATGTTGGTTCATGTTCTAGTTTTGGGTTAGGGTTCATGTTGGTTTAATGTTCTAGTTTTTTCTCAATTAGGTTTAGGGATCTACTTTTAAATTAGGTTTACATGGTTAGGGTTCATGTTTGTTTAGTGTTAGGGTTTATGTTGGTTAATGTTCCAATTTCATGTTAGTTTCTAGCTAATGCCATGTCATGATAGATAAAAATAAAAGAAAACACAAATACATATGTTCGAAAGAAAAATAATTTAGTGTTAAAGTTTATGTTGATTTATGTTTCAGTTTCATGTTAGGGTTCAATATGGTTAAAGTGTTCGATTTTGTAGACACTTTGAGTTACAACTAGCCTATGTTTACAACTAGTCTAGTTTAATAAATGATTTTAATGTAACACTTTCCTAATATTTTTTTCATGTTTACAATGTTATGTTTAATATGTTTTGTAACATTTTTCTAATATTTTGTAACATTTTCCTAATGTTTTGTAACATCTTCCTAATGTTTTGAAACATATGTAATAAAACTAAATTAATTAACTAACTAACTAACATATTATCTTAACTGGAAAAAAAAATTAAATCTACATAAAACCATATTTTTTATTTTCTAAAATTAAAAAATAACGAAATTAAAACAAAAAAATTAATAATACAACAACTACATTAATTTAGCAAAAAAAACTTAAAAACATTGAAAAAAACATTTTAAAAAAGAAACAAAAAAAAAAACCTACCTATTTTCGGCCGAAGATCTCCAAATCCGCTCCGCAATTCTCGGAAGGCGCTCAGTACAAATGAGTCGCTCTAAGCAAATATCGGGGTACATATGGTTTTTAATAGTTCCGATCGAAACCATTTTGGTCAGAACACAGTTTCCACATTGATGCCACATGGCGCTACGTATGTACGACCGAAAACATTCCGGTCATAACTGTTCCAGCCGAAACTACGAAAAAGGTCCTCAAGTGCGACTCAACTTCGTACTTTTACCCACATATCTTTTTGTGGCTTTTACTCCAGATACCTCATTCTCATTTTATTTTTATTTTTGTGGGTGAAGGCCAGGGAAGTCATTACTTCATTTTTTTGTATGGGCATCATATGGGCTTTACTTGGGAAAATTTTGGGATCACTGTTATATGTATGGGTTTTGGGGACGCATGTATGAGATGGTATTTGAGAATTAGGTATATAACTTGATCACTCAAGCTACGACCGGGGATTTTCTCCTTGGATCTTTCCCACCGGTATGCTTGCTTGAACCTGGACTTGTACATACACATTTTTATCAATAAATCTGCGTTTAGCAGCATTTGCCACTTTTACTAAATTAAAATAATTATAAAATATAAACAAATAGTTATCAATATATTTAATAACATATATTAATAATATTATAAAAAAATATTTTAATATATGTCCAAATAAATTAAAATGTTCACATATTTTTTGAAATAAAAATATATAAAATTTATATATTAAAATTTAAATAAAAATTAGATTTTCTTTGCAACTCGTTAGATCATGTACACTAGCACCAAAATTTCATGGTCAACCTTATCTTCAAGCTAATATAAAATAAAACTATTAATTTATTTTATTTTAGATTGTATATTTTATTTTTCTATATATATTAAAATATTTTCAATAATACGTATAAAAATCAAAACAATGACATTTAAAAATAAATATAAAATTGTCCAAAAAATAAAAGACATTTGAATAATTAATTTTTTTGTCTCTATCTATATATATATTTAAAAATAAGCTAAATTGAATTGAAGTAGAATAATTCTAAAAATCCCTTAAATAAATAAAATTGTGAATTTTAAAAATAAATGTATATAATATATTTTTAATGTCACTAATATTTTTATTATTTATTTTTCAAATCTATGATTTTTAATAAAAAAATTTAATATACGTAAAAATTATGGTTACTTATTGAAAAAAAAAATAGTCTTCCTTTTTCATATGAGAAATATTAAATCTTCTTAGAGGAAAAAAAACTAAAATAAAACTTTAGCGACATCAAATTCGTAATAGAAACTACATTAGTCAATGAGATGTTAGATGTCATCATCTTCTTCATTATCAAGTGTGATTACAAACATTTCTTCTATCAATTGTGTGGAGGATAATAGTTGGCTCTCGAATGTGCGTTGTTTAACAAATCCTTCGCTCGTGGGAAAGCTTGATGTTGACCAGGATTTATATTCATTCATTTTACCAACGCCAAAGAGACCCTGACGTAAGCTGACGTAAGCTGACGTAAGACTCCTGATATTTCCTCTAAAAAGGAGATATCCATTAATTTACACTGGATCAACAAATCCTATCCAACCAGGGCAATACATTATGGAAACTACAATAAGCAACCATAAACTAATTATATATTATAATTTCTATTTTGGATAAATATTATAGTAGAGGAAATCACCCTCTACGATTTACCTACCTGTGAGAATATTGTATGCTGCACGGAAATTTTGTTTTGATTTGTTTAATATTTCAATGTATTATGAAGTTATTACTTAGGGGAATATTAATAATTATTTAATTGTTATTGATTAAGAATGTTGAGATTTTTTTCATCAATATTTTTTGTTTTATTTTTATGATTAATTGTGAGTTATATGAATGATCTAAGTGTCTTTTTAAATAAAACAAATCAAGGAAGAATAAATGTTATATAAAAATTGTAAGGTATCTTGATGTACTATTTAGCACCAACTTTTTTTTGGATGTTACTAAGTAATTCAACAAAAACCTAATTGATACTATTATATGATTGTCCGTAAATATCTAAAATGATAACCTTAAACACTCAACTCATTGAACTCAACTTTTTAAATATTGTAAATAAGAAAATAATAAATTAATCTATATGATAATGAAATGAAAATCGTCACTTAGGCTCTTAAATGGATTTTGACAAAAAAAAAGGTATCTTTCTATGCAACCTAAGTGCTTATAGCTCTTCTTTTGACTTCTCAGTAGTTAGGATGAACCCTAACAGTACCAATGAAGTTGCATAATTGATCTAATTACTTACTTTTTTTAACAACAGTCCATGTTCCAATTACTGTTCATTGGATTTCGTCAATTAAAAGCCCACTAAAAGCTCATCTAGTGTGTCAATAGTGGCTCATTTTGAAAAAGGTTAGCAATTAGTTCAATTGTACAACTTTATTGGTACCAATAGCACATTGTTATTGGGGCATTTGTGCATAAATATTAGATCAATTGTACAATTTTATTGGTTGTCAAATAAATAACAATTAAATCGATCAGATTTCCACAATCCATTGAATATAGAGTTGAATTTCCGGCTTAGATTGTGTATGTTTTTTGCATCCATCAGATTTCCACAATCCATTGAATATAGAGTTGAATTTCTGGCTTAGATGCAAAAAACATACACAATCTAAGCCAGAAATTCAACTCTATAAAATAAATAGCATACAAAACAACTAAAATAATAAAATGTTGAAATATGATGAACCATTCAAAAGCTTAAGATGTGTGAAGCTAGCTTCAACGGTTGCTAATACTCTTCTTCTATTGACCCAACAGATAATTGTTCAATAGACTTTGGATTAGCGAAATCTAATTAACGTTAATTGGAACATCCCCGATGACAGCGGAAATACTTTTAAATAGTCTAAGCTGCTTAAATGCCGTATTAGAGTTAATCACCATAAGTTTTCTCAACCATGGAAAATAACCTGAGGCGTGATTTAACTGCATTTCGTGTTCCGTTCTCCTTTACTTTAATTTCCTAAAACACGACAATAATTTTATAAATTGTAAGTTACATCACATCTACCGACACAGAGAGACACCATGTCAACTTCATGGTCAGATTCGGACGTTGACGTGTGCATAAAAAACGCACAACGTGGCTACTCATCCATTTCGGATTCTCAGCCTCATTAATCAATTCCTTCTTACGCGGCACCCTCTCAGTCCTCGGATCATCCAGCAACAGGATCATGACACCTGGTACATTATCACTCACGAGAAAAAAGCACATTCCTATTGCCCATCGTTCAACAGACGAGATTCTCTTGCCAAAAGCTTTTAAAGTTACAGAACTGGATTTGTCTCAGACTCCCCATATTTCTTTTCAAAAGAAGGTAATTCACATACATTCACAGAGGCCTTTTAATCCGTGAAGTTTTTTTTTCAAAAAAAAAGGATTTGGCCGTGTTAATTAAGGATTTGGTTTGATTAGTTCTGAGGAAGTTGAAGATAAGTTAGAGCAGTTAGCAAAAGCAAAAAATGTCGTTCCAATATTCTTGTTCGTCTTCTAGCACCAGGTATTTGGGATTTGAGGGAGATCGGCCTCGCCAGGGTCCTGTAAGGTGGTCTGAATCTCAGGAATGTAGTGACTCTCGTAGGAGTGCCAGGTTTAGTGAGCATTTGAAGATTAAGCAGGATGAAGGGAATTGTCGTACAGAGTTCAGTCCCAATTCAGTTACAGGGCATGCTGGGATGTCTGCAGTAGGACCCCCGCCTTCTCCTTCTCCAGTTTGCAGTCCCACCAACAGTTTTAGCCCTGCTTGTTCGCCCAGAGGTACCCCTTCTGCTCACACCCGCCGCCATGGACAAGCTTATTCAACAACTGAGGTACCTCTCAATCGCCTTGCTTCAATTGGTGTTACTATTTGAATGCAAATGTGTCTGATGATTATTAGGCTAGCACATCTTTAACTCTAGCGCAATTAATGTTGGATATATGATCTATAAATTTATTAATTGGATATATGATCTATAAATTTTAGATTAATGTTATCAATGACTAATGATTCACTTAAGCATATAAGAATCTTTTGGAATAGTCAATCGAATTGGACTAGCTAATGTGTTGGAAAAATCTCACTGATTTGAAGCATACTTTGTTAGGATTCCCCATAATTTCAGAATGAAAGAAGCTTAGATAGCACTGTAAAAGAGTTCAGACAACAAAAATACAAGAGGGTGGTTTTGTACAATGTTATTAGTTTAGCTGTTTTAAGATAGCCTTTGATTTAAATTGTGTGTGTTTCAATCTACGTTTCTAATTATACTCATTGATCTATCATAAAACAAGACTTAAAAAAAACATACAAATAAAAACCAAATGCTATTAGTTTTCATGAACTGTAGACAGTCCATACCATCTACAACCTGGTGCTTTTGTTTTACCCAAAATGAAAACCTATTTCAATCAACCCTTTATGTAAATGCTATTTGCTTATTGGACATAGTCTAGATTATTGAAAATTTTACGCTTGGATTGAATGTTTGCTAGCTTAGAAAGTCATCAATGTGAAACTGAAAGTTATGTTTTGATTGAGAAAATAGCGATGGTATTGGAAAGCGATACTAGGACAGATAATTCATCTGTACTGGTTGTAATTTAAGCATTCCATGATAAAACTACAATTGAATTGTGTGGATGGTCTATAGGGATCGAGTGGACCATCCAATAGAGGGAAAAGGGCGGTGGGAGAATCAAATGGAGAAACAGTAGTTGCTGGCCCATCATCAGCAAGATCTGAAAATTCCTTGGCTACTGCGAATATGTATTCTAACAGAGAAAGCAAACCCGCCCCAGAAAACCCAGAAGGTTAATTTTAAAACAGGGCTAAACTTTAAACCTATCAGACTTTGAATTTCAATGCAATTCAAACGCCTAATCTGAATCATTAAAATATATTTTCAAGCCTTTGTGTTGATATAGCATCTGTTTTGATTCAGATGAGGACAATGATGAGGTCCGGGAAATTCACATGACTGAGGAACGATCGAGATCTGCAAATACTAATAATCAGATAATCAGGCGACCTCGGCAGCAGAACTGGTCTGATACTTCCATGGGGTCTTTCATCTCCAGTGATGGTGAAAGCATAAGTCTGAGCACAGAGTTTAACAACGTGCTTGCAGCTGCTGCAGCGGCGGGCACTAATACTAACTCTGCACAGGCTGCTGCAGAGTCAGAGCGTTTGAGGAGTATATTGGAGGAAGTTTCTCCTACAAGAAGACCTCATTTGCCTGGCATTGGAGAGGAGGAACCCTCCAGAAGCGATGAGGGAGATCAAACCGAAACTAATTTCAACAGAAGAGACAGAGATAACATGGCTCTTGTTCTGGCTACTGATAATGATCATACTACTAGTAACAATACTGCTACTCAGTCTGAAAGAAATCGAGATCAGAGAGGCGGTAGAGACTATTTGGCTCTGGTTCCCATGAGTGGCAGCCATGAATACTCTGGTAAAACTACAAAACCTAATCTAATTCAGTATTCTGGCGTTTTAGTACATGTCATTTTTAGATTCAATTGTATAAGATTTGTTTTCTAGATTTTCGATCATATTTTATAACACATCATCGCAGTAATAAAGAGTTTAGATTCAATTGTGTAAGATTTGTTTTTCAGTTTAGATTTCCCTGCAATTCATTATCAGAACAAAAAAGAATTGTGTAAGATATGTTTTTATTCCAGTTCTCTATTAATTTGACCATAGATTACTGATTGCGTTCTCAAATATTGATAGAAAATAAATTTAATACAATTGAATCTGAAAATGACAGATTGTAGAAATCTGATGTATCTAATTTTATAATGTTTCCTTTATGAATCTTAAAATAATTCTGAAACCCATTAATCAAATTTCTGTGGTAAAACCATATAATATTTAGCTTTTATAATGTTAGCTCATGTCATTTTTAGATTCAATTGTATAAGATTTGTATTTCGTCTATGTTTTTTGTTAGCTCATGTCATTTTTAGATTCAATTGTAAAAGATTTATATTTCGTCTATGTTTTTTTTAGATTCAATTGTATAAGATTTGTATTTCCTCTATGTTTGAAATCGTTTTCTATAATCTATTATTTAAATAATAGAAAGCCCTATACTTATAAGAATTGTTTTTACTCTGACTTTATATCATAGATGATTACTAAATGTATTCTGAAATATTGATAGAAAACAAATCTTACACAATTGAATACGAATATGTCCAACTAATCATTTTCTAAATCTTAAAATAACTATGAAACCCATTCATCAATCCAGATCCAAAGCTACATAACAACAATCTAATTCAATGTTCTGGGTTTCTATAAATGTTATTTTTGTTAATCATTGTTACTACTATTGTAAAGGATCGAATTCAGATAGAGAGGCTCCAATGAGCTCGTGGGATTCTCAGAATAATGAGAACGAGAGAAGTGTGGTTAATCATGGCGATTCAAGTGGAGAGAGAAATGGATCGACGTCGTCTAATTCGGTACGAAAATGGAAAGAGAAGGGAGGTCAAGTGGCGACGCCTAAGCAATTGGCTTTGGCGAAAGTAAAGAGAGACAAGATTGAAGCAAAAGCAGTTGCTTGGGAAGAGGCCAAAACTGCACAAGTCGACAACAGGTACCCACTGTATTATATACTTTTCTTCCTTTCCTAAGGATTTAGATTTAATATTATAGACTCAATTGGGATAAATTCAAAACCTGCTGTCCCGCATTTAAAATGGGTTTCTATTAAAAATGGATCGTCCATTAACTTTACAGAGTGTAAAGCCTTTGTCTTTTTTCCTTGTGGTGGGGTGGGGGAGGGGAAGTTAGCTATTTAAATGTCAAGGTCTCCACCTATGGAGAAGAGAAAAGCATGTGGGTAACACTTCACCACTTATAAAGTTTGAGTGAGTGAGTGGAGATTAAAAGTGCCCATCTATTTGAATTCTCTTTTCGAGGAGCTGAATAAGAAATTTATTAAAAGCATTATAGGTCTAACAGTAAATAATTGTTTATAAATTGTATTTAGGTAAATGGAATTTTTTGAATTTGAAAGAAAACATAGAGAAATAAAATCTGGATGGAAGGAAGCCTATCTCCAAGAATTGATTGTCTTTTATTAAAATGGATAATTCTAATTAATTAATAATTATGAGATAAAAAATTTGGATAGATAATTATTTATAAGCTTTAAAATTAAGAAAAAAAATTCAGATTTAGATTTTTTATTATAAAATTAAAAAAATAAAAAATCTTATTAATCATAATAAGATATAAAAATTATGAATAATTATAAATTAATAATTAAGAAATATTCTGTTAGATAGAACTGAAATATAGATTAATGAGATATAATCAAAAAAATATTTTTAGGCGAATCTAAAATATAAATATGAATTCTACAATCAAATTCAAAAACATTTCATACTACAATTTTTTAAAATAGGTGTTTAGGGTTGACTTGTTCTCTATGTCTCAATTAATGGAATCCTATCAAATCTTCCATTTGATTACACATGCTTAAATTCCAAGGCATTATTGTTCCTAGGATTCGGATGTACAATGTACCAACTCTTAAAAATCTCTATAGATAGAGATATAGACTTAGTCTACCTAATATTTGTGGTGGTGCCAACTTTCCAAAAAAAAATCAACTTCATACCAACTTACTTAGCTGCATACACGTAAATGGTTCAGCCCAGAAGTCATTTTTTTTTTCAACTGAAGTTTTATAAGAAGCAACTACTTCTTACCAGCTCTTTAGAGTTTATGGTTTAGGGGAGTAGAACACTGTAGTCCAGTGAAGTACAAACAATTTGGGCACATCTCCAAGTAGAGGAAATTAGTCCATAGGATCACATAAAGTTGGTATATTTCTTCCGATTTTCACATCTCCTTATATCAAATGCATAGATAATACATTGCATGCATAAGAAATCTTCTAATCGTTGCCCTTCTTTTACCAGTTACACATTTATCCTTTTAGATCAAAACACATATTAGAGTGAAGTTTTATCTTAAGAATAAAGAATTTGTAAGGTAGTATACATAGCAAAAGCTTCTTCCTTATGCTTCTGATCATAAACCTGCAACGAAATTATGAATTGTATAATTCATTTCAGTAGACAGCAAGTAAATATGTGTGGTTAAACAAACATAGTAACAAATGGAGTATATTCTAGCTTTATCCAGAGGAAGTCATCAAATACTCAAAGTTACCAAGCATATGTAATTTATTCTTTCCAGGTTCAAAAGGGAGGAATCAATAATCATGGCATGGGAAAATGAACAGAAGGTGAAAGCCAACATAAATATGAAGAAGGTGGAGGTATGGATGTCATCTATGCTTCTAACTATTGCACAAATTTACCAAGTACAATAAAAGAATATGTTACGAGAATGCTATTTTTGAGTTGAATTGTGTTCAAAAATTTTGTTTCAACGTTTCAGATCACATTTTGTTATCTATCAAAATGATGAAAAGAACTGAAATATTGATGCAAAAATCTTGAACACAATTGAATTCATGAAAAACAGCATTCTTGTTTGTTGAAATCTCTTTAGCATTGAAAGAATATAAAGAATATATTGTTTGTCTAAACAGTTGCCATTGCTTTATACAGAGAAAACTAGAGGAAAAAAGGGCCAAGGCATATGAGAAAATGCAGAATGAGATTGCTAGAGCACATAGGAAAGCAGAGGAAAGGAGGGCAATTGCTGAAGCTCAAAAAGGTGCTGAAAATGCCAAGATAGCAGAGGCTGTGGAAAAAATAAGAACCTTTGGAAGACTTCCTAGAAAATTTCTCATCTTTTAAATTAAGGAGATCTGAGTTTTCTGTGGGGTTTTTGCTACTTCTTTTTTGTCTTTCTGATCTTTGTGCTTGAAATTTGGAAGATTAAGCAGGCTACTATTACATGTACAGTATGCGAGAGTCGATAATATCTACATCCATTCCAGTAACTATCCATAGGCCTTAGTGCTTCCATAAACATGTCATTGATTGGATTGAAATGAGATATGGATGTCAGCTGTAATGATGGAAATAGAAAATTAGCAATTGTAAATAGTATGTTGCTGGACGAAATGTAATCAAATGTACTAAATACTGTAATTATCTCTCACGGACTATTTTACAATTTCAAGTCCATGTACAAATCATCTTTTCAAAATAAATATATTATGCTTGATTGTACTAATTTTACACAGGAAAGAAGAGTGAAAATCTCGCAGGAAAGATTCATTGAATTTATAAGATATTTATATTAAAGATACCAATTATTTTTATTGTCCATATTGTTATATATATATTTTTAGTGTTTTCAGATTTGGACTGTTAAATTTTTTTTTATCAAATTTGAAAATTCATAGTGTGTGCATGTGATTTTGAGTCTAATTAGAGTAAATTAAAGCAATATTAACTGACTTTATTCAAAACATAACCACCTTCATATTCCTCCTCCACAAGGCAAGCTCACGAGAATTAGACGCAGACCCCCTCTTCGGAAGATAAATAGGGTGGGGAGGTGGAGTTACCCTCCGCAGGGCATTCTAAAAATCAACACAGATGGGTCTTTTCGGGGAAACCCGGGTCCTACGGTATTGGTTGAGTTGGTAGGGATAGCTTGGGGATTGTTCAGTTTATGTTTTCTGTTTATATTGCTATTTTGTATGTTGTTGAGCGTGTCTATGCTCTTGGATGGAGCAAACTCATTTGTGAATCTGATTCGCAAGTGGTGGTGTATTTGTTGTCTCAACAACATTCCGAGGAAGTTAGTTGGTAGTTAGCTTTGGTGGTTAACTAGATTCTTATTTTGTGTGCTTCGTTGGATTCTATTACTTTCGCTCATATCCCTAGGGAGTGGAATGATGTAGCGGATTGTCTAGCCAAATGGGCTTCGACTGATCACATGCAAAATTGGAATATTTTGGATAGGGGTCAATTACCTTTGGACTTGTCTCAACAGTTATATCACTTAGTAGATTTTGATAGGGTTTTTTGATGCCCGTGCTTTGTACTTCTTCCTGATTGAATAAATTTTCACCCCTCTTTTATTTCAAAACATAAACAACACAATTTAAGCATAAGGATTAGTAAACAAAAATGAAAATATGGGAGCTTTTACTAAACCAATCTTTGTTGCACCATAGTGAATTGGTTATGCTCATTGAGAGTTGGATGTGAGTGCTCATCCTAGCAACATAAGGTTGTATTTAAGATCATGAGTTGAATAAGGCCTGGGTTGAGGCCAATTTACAAAAATTGAGAGAAACCTATGGATGGCTAGAATTAAGAGATGAATCTAATGGCTCATATTAGTTGAGAGCAATAGAGAGGTAGAAGGAGGACAAGTGTCTGCATTTGGTTTGAGGGGATGGAGGGAGAAGGGTCAAGAGGAAAATCAATGTAAGAGATTCCCCTTGGAGGAAGTGGGTGGATAAGATGGAAAGGGTGCTTTGGAGTACCCAAGAGGGATGAACAAGTACCTTGATTCAAGGGACATGGTACTAGACTATCTCACATGTACAAAGGCCCATGCCTTTGTACAAAAAGTCCATGCCTTTGTAACACATGGATATGTGCATGATTTTGAGGAGAGAGCATCATGAGGAAGGGATTTAACTAGGGGAAAGGGACCAATAGTGAATTAGGGTCCAATAATCATTCACTTTTTGCTATAGTGACCCCACAATAATAAATAACTTTTCAAGTCAATACACACACATAATCAACCCAAAAATTAATTATTTGACCCCCAATACATGTTCAATCATGAATAAGTAGTTGAATAAAATAAAATAAAATAAAATAAATGAACCATTATTTATTGGTCCTTATGTGATTAACATACAAATCTATTAGCACAAATAAAGTCACTTTATCATTATTTTAAAATGTATATGTTTACAAAAATCACTTAATGCAAGTGGTTCCAATGTACAAATGAACTCAAATTACAAATACAAATGAGTAGTTATTGGTCCCTCAATTCACAATTTAAAAAACATAAAAGAACTTTATGGGCTATCATATGCACTTTCTCCCAAATTTCTTTGCACAAGTGTAATTGCATTAACTCCATCTGCAAATAGTACCTGCATTGTCAACAATTGGTGTAAGGCTCCCCAATAGACACAAAAAAAATAATAATAAATTTTATAAGACCAAATCAACACAAATCATAATTAAATTGGATATGCAAATGTGAAATGACCGAATGTCTGCAAGCAATAAGAATTCAGCTTGCGCTGCACATTTCCTAATTAAGTATGAAATGACCGAATGTTTCCCACCAATATTCAAATTTTAAAATCAACTACCACAAATAAATGCAATCACCTTGTTAGTCTTTACAAGCACTGAGAGGGGGATGAATCAGTGCACCCACAAAACTAAAACACTTCTCTAATAGCTTCCACAACAACCAACATGCAAAAGAGAATATTACACAGAAGCTAAGCAAATAAACCATTCGCACAAAGTAATAAAAAAACACAATATTTTTCCCGTGGAAACCCTTGTTAGAGGGAGAAAACCATGTGTGAGATGATACCCACAAATTTCACTAGTGCACCAAAGAAATATGCCCTGTAATGAGCAATTACAAAACTCTGCTAAGAGTATACCCGATTAAGAGTATATTTAGCCTGGTTAGAAGCTAATATAATTCTTGTTAAGAACTACCCTACTAAGGTATTACAAACTCCTTTTGAGAGTTACCTAGTTAGAGGATTTATACTTTCGATCTTGTTAAAGATCTTGCTCACCCTATTAGGAGTGACCTTGTTAAAGGATTTTACCTACAAACTTGTTAGGGCTTGCCTTGAGATAGACCCAAGAATGAATGATCTGATTATGACACTTCCTGTTTGACAAATCTGCTCCAATTTTGATCAAAGCACCACCTTAAACATCAACTCTTCTTTCTTCATCTTTGAACCATCAAAACCACCTATCACATCATCACACCATTTCCCTAAACTTGATTTCATCCTTATTTTATAACAACTTGTCCATGTCGGCCTTTTCCCTAAAACGTTCTACCCACCAAAATAAAAATCAAATCCGCTTGCACCAAAATGCATTGGTCAACTGAATAGAGTCAACACAACATTAATCAAATCGTAAAGAAGCATTTACAAAAATTAAATTGATCGGTTAGATGATCTAATCAAACTCACTCTATCTTACTCTTGTTCTTCCTTCTAGTGTAACTTCAATCCTCAATAAATTTCTCAATTCTTTAATCTAACTGATGTGGTCATAGATATAGCTAGATATGCCTCTGTAGATGTTAAATGCACGATCCTACACCTTAACTCGATCTCTAACTCCAAATCTAGAGTCGTATGTATCTTGCATACTATCTTCTTCCTAGTTCATTGAACACAACTTAGTCATTTCTCCAATTAGATCCTTCAACACCATTGGTAAAATCAATCTCATGCCTAGAATAGATCATGTTTCCAGCAAAGACAACACCACAATACAATATCATGATCAAAACTCAGATCACCTTCATCAAATGCCAAAAATATCCCCCTTTGGCATTGATGGAAACACTTAGAAAAATAAAATAAATATTGCTAAGTGTATAACTACTGCATAAAGGAAAATATATTGCATTGCAAAGCAGTAAACTAATTCCCGAAAGCTCAATAGCTCCCCCTAGGAATTACAAACATGTATACTACTCCCCTTAACCATTACATTACAATTTTCATAGACTTAGCCAAATTTCAACCTTATACACTACTCCCCCTTTGACAACAATGACAAAGGTATTACAAAAAGTGTCAAAATTTGATTTATGTAATAGTAGCAACACCTAATTACATTCTAGTGAAAAAATCATTGAAGCTACCCTTCAAAATTTGTAGATCATTGTCCCAAGGCTTCAGTAAATTCTCCACAATGTTTATTTGTCCACTTAGAAAAAATGTTAATTCCTCTAAACCATCAACTATGCACACATCTAGAAATGCTAGGGCCTTCTCAGCCTCCTCCACACCATGTTGTAAAATGTCTAGCTTGGTAATCAACAAACTTTGTAACTCCATCAAGTTGGCTATCCTCTTTTCTTGATCATTCCTATTTGATTTCAACTTGTTGTTTATATTGCTAACCTTAGCACCAAAAGTAGCAGGCTCATGTATAGGATTACAATTTAAAACAAGCAACCTAAGCTCCTGCTAAGCTTCACATTTTTCCCTGTCTAAATCTTTCAAGAACTGGGAAAAGTCAAAGCTAGATTTAAGAATCTTATCACCTTCATTTAATGCATCCTTTAACCAATTGACAACCAAAGTAAGTGTTTTGTTGTCTATGACAATTGACTGTGCTAACTTCTCTGATCTCATATTCCTTCTCTTCTCTCAAAATTTCAAAATCCTCTAAACTTTTCATTTCCTCACCGGTAGTAGTGACCAAATGGGATAGTTTCTCTATCGGTGTGGCATTCTCATCATGTACTTCACATTGCTTAATAAATCTAAAAGTATATCTCTAGCAGAGAGAATTACCTGTGCTTCTTACATCATCCTTTCCTTTTCACCCTTTGACTTGATTGCCATAGCAAGGTCTATCATCTCCTTGGGGCTCAAAGTGCTCAAGTCTACATGTCCCTTAATTGGTATATCATCTACATCAATGCTTATATTAGACTGTGAGGAAGGTGTTACCTTTTCTTGATTCACTTCCTTCTTTTTAGTTTCCCCTTTATGTTTATGTTTACCTTGTATGTAAGCATTTGTAGCTTCCTTTTCTTTTACTTATTCTTGTTGTTGACCATTTTCAGAAACTTTATCGTGTGTATCATCGGTCTTATATTGACTGGTACCCATGTTTACTGGTTCTTCTTCTTTGTGTTCCTTGTGTACATATTTTTGCTCATGTGAATCATGTTAATCTTGTGTATCCATGTGCTCATCTTGTATCTCCATGGCCGGGATATCTCCTGTATTGTCCATCTCATCTCTAATTTCTTCAAGTGTGATTTTCACACCGTCAATAGTAAATCCCTTATTAGTTTGAGTCACCACTGGATCTCTCTCTTTTTCTTTCGCTGATTCCTCTTGAACATCCATGTGAATTTATTCACTCTTTTCCTTCACCAAACCTAAGTGCCTTCTTAGAATCTCCTCTATTTCATCCTGCACTGATTGGGTTTCCCCAACTAATAGATTTATGAGTCTTTCTCTTGTTCTGAATAAAGGTCTTACCTCTTTGATATTATCATCTATTTCTTCCTCAGATGAGTCGAGTAATAGTCTCAGTAAAACATACATTACTAATTCCTTTTCCTTAATAAGTGTTTCCTTCCATCTTGCATCAATTTTATCATATAAAATATTAGGAATTTGTCCTTGTAGTTGGAATAATACTTGACTTAGCCTATTCATGTTTGCAACTACAACATCCTCAACTTTCTTCTAATCTCCCTCATCAAGTAAGTGATAATACTTATTAACTCCAACAAGTATCTCATATTTACTAACATTTTGAATTATTGAATCGACAAAAACTACTTTACCAAATTTAGACTCAACAGATTTAGTGGTGGAGGAACCTACCACCTTGGATTTCTTTCATCTTGTCTTGAGTTCCTTCTACTTTTTCTCAGATTTTGATTCTTCACTTTCTTCATCAGCAACTTTCTTATCCATCTTTGCCTTTTCTTTCTTTTTTTTTTCTAGTCACTTTTGTTGTTCTTTGTGTCTCCTTGACTGATGTAGCTTTAGGATGAGCATTATTTATTGGTTTCTTTTCTTTTTTTTCGGTAGGAGGAGAATTTTTTTCCTTCTTGACTTGTGTAGAACTTCTAGTTTTCTGATCGGTTGGGGTACTATCGACTGCACCAACAACTTCAATATATAGTCAACATTTGTTGCACCAGATGTACCATCTTTCTCTATAGCATGTTTGTCTCTTTCCTTCTCAATTTGTTCCTTTGTGAAACCTTTCTGAGCTATAAATTTCTCAACATCCTTTCTCACTTTTCTTTCAATAATAGGTTTCATTAAATATTTGTGTACTTGAAGTGACTTCTCTTCATATGTCTCAAACTTTGGAGTCTTGGGATCTATCATTTAAGCCAAATAATTCTTTGCATAAATACTGACAATGTCTCTGTCCACTTCATAACCCATAGGCATCACCCATGAGGTCCTTGGCTCAAATGCTTCCATCATACAAGTGTATGTATCTACCATGAAGCAAATAGTATCCTTATACCTTTCAACAACTTATGATGGTATCCTTTCCTTCTCATGCATCTTCTTATGAAATTATTTAAGGTAACCCATACCTTGCCAGTGAAATAATTTCCTAAGAGTCTAATACAGTTATTGATTTGAATGAAAGTTAGATTAGCTATTAACCATGTAATCTTACCAATACTAGGGAACTTGTTTTGAAAATAGAAAAAAAAACACATGATCACCTGACCATACTTGTACTTTTGTCTCTTGTCCTTTTTTTATCTTCTCAAGATTTAATATTAGCTTCTCTCTCATAACTTCAACCAAATCATAGTCCTCATTTTCGTTGATCATCATATGGGTTGTATGAATAGCACCACCGGGTATACTATTCATCCTACTAGAATGATACATCTTGTATCCAATAACCATAGATGCATACTTTACCTCTTCATTTGAAATATCATTCACAATCATCACACGACCATCCCACTTAGATTTTTTTAGTTTGATCACTTCATCCTTAGGAATGGTGCGAAGAATTGGAACACCATCGGTTTCACATAGACCGGTTACAACATGGATTTCCTTTTTTGTTGTTTTATGTGGTCAATCTAACCACATGTACTGGTCATAAATTCTAATCAGAACATACCTAACCTGATTATCTTCAAATTCATCTGGGTAACTGATTGCGTTATGAAAACCTTTATCGGTGATGCGTTTATGTTCATCCTTCAACACTAAGTTATCATCACATAACTTCTTATATTTTTATTCTATTGTCCTTCATCCTAGGTGTTGGCACACAAATTTTCAATTTGATTTTCCCTCCCATGTAACATATTTTGAGCTTATATTTTGATAAATTTATGTTAATCAAGATGTTCTTAGTAAATAAATCATAAAAATACTTCATTTCTGCATTTTTGGTTAAGTCATGAAAATAGTTACTGTTGCTTTTCCATGTGCAAGAATCAGTCGATGGGACCCATTTTCCCTGATAAAATATTTTGTCGAATAACTCAGCCAAAATAAAATGATACATAAGATTCAAAGGAAGATCAAAAATACATGTGCCAAGGTGGAATCATCAGAAATCTAACATAATGGTAACAAGTCTAGCTTAAAAGAAAGACTAAGTGCTCTAATTCGGAAAATTGATGCTCGGGGTACTAGTAATCAGGATTGGAAGCCTTGTAAGGGAATTCCCAAAAATTCCAAAGTAAATATTGGGCTCACACATTTTGAAAGTGTAATTTTGTCGAAGAAGACAAAGAAAAGACAAATCATCAGAAATCGCAGGGAAGAAGTGTGATTTTTGAAACTCAGTGTAATCTTTCAAAATAGCACGGAAGAAGTGCAACTTTCAAAACTCAATATAAACTTCGGCAATCGTAGGGAAGAAGTGTGATTTTTGAAACTCTGTAATCTTCAAAAATCACAGGGAAGAAGTGTGATTTTTGAAACTCTGTGTAATCATCAGAAATTGCAAGGAAGAAGTGTGATTTTTGAAACTCAATGTAAACTTCAGAAATCGTAGGGATGAAGTGCAATTTCTAAAACTTTGGAAAACACAAATAGGTGGTGCAATTTTCGAAACTCCATCAAAATTTGAACCTATGAGAAGTCAAATACTTTCCATGTGGCTGACCATTTATGAAGAAAATTACAAATAATCCTGAGTTATCCCTACAAGAAAGGTAAACTTTTATTTCCTTTTGATTAATACATGAATCTAATTAAATTATTTATGTGCAGGATCTTGTTAGCGGCAAAGAGTATGGAAGGATTTGTGTAAAAATGGATGCAAATATTGCAGATGGAACAATTCGTTGTTCTCAAGATCACAGCCAGGGATATCATCCATAATATAGATACATATGGCCCTAAATAATTTCTTAGAGCATATCAAGAGATGTGGCAAGCTGTTGAGGGATTATTCCTTGTGGCTAAATATTTCAAAATAATTGTCTCAAGGATTTTTTATGCAATTAGTATGTTATGACAATTTGTTTAAGTTTCAGTTAAGAAGTTACAAGTATTTGTGAAAGGGTATGCCTTTTCACCCAAACCAAATCCTCGTTTATATATAGGGGATCATTTTGATGATAGGGAACACAATAATAGAATCACGATTTTCAAATTTTACATATACAATGCATTTTGGATTTGTCTCTTCAAGATGCACAGATGGAGAAGAAAAACTACACTGTTTGTATTCAATTGGATTTAATCATACTTATTTCAATATAATTCCAGTTATTATTTCATTCCTGATGGTATTTTTCTTCATTTAACTTGATTAGTTCTCTGTGATAATCTATTTCATTTAGGTGCTTCAATGTGCTATCTTATGACATAATAATTTGAATTAGTTTCAGTTTTATTATCAGTTTGAATATTGGTTTTCAAGGCTTAACTCTGTCTTATTGGTCTTTCGTAAAGAATTTAAAATCCATAAGACTATTTGTAACAAAAATTTAAATTATTATGCATATAGATTCCTTTGGGGTGATAGTCTTGAGAAGTAAGTTGTTAAAACCATCTCAGAGGGATACGTAGGATCATTTTAAATTGAATTGATAATACTCTACACAGGATAAAGGCATTGGCCTAATACTGATTTAAGGTTTTTGAATCAAGCCTCTTCAGGGAATTTCCAGTCAATAATCATATTTACATTTTACAATTCATTTACACAACAAAGAATTCTTTTACACATTCATTCAATTGCAAAAAATACATATTATAAAGCATTATTCAAATAGTCAGTTTTTTTTATATTCACAATTAAATCTGTCTCAACAATTCACTTGCCATATTTAAAGATCACGCAAGTTTTATATACATTTTTATCTATTATAAAAAGCCTCCAACCAACATATTAAGGTTGAGGTATAGACCCACCCGCCTTGGTTCTGTAGAGCCTAGAGTGCAGGGGAGGAGGATCATAATCGATCACTCTCGTTCATTGGCCAAGTCAGTCTGAAGATCCCATAATTGAGTAGGCAAGCTCATAGGATTTCCAATCTTTTGAGTTGGGAACCAAAATATTGACGAATATGTTGGGGACTCGACGAAGAAAATTTCTAGAATATTTGGTGATATAATTTATTCTCCACTGGAAACCTGAACTCAGAGCAGTATATTATCTTCCTCTAAGTGAGGTGGCGAATCTATAGTAATATATGGTTAACAACCTATCCTGCAAAAGGATAAGTGAAGATCCTAGAAACTTATCATTAAAGTACATGTGGGGTAGAAGATATCTTAGTAAAGGACATAACAACTATATTGAGTTAATTCCTAGAAGGAACTTAAATAGAAATAAAGGTTCAACCTCAAAATAGCATTTGCAAGATATAAGAAGTTACCTGAAAGGGAAAGATCATTTTTCAATGAAGAAGAAGTCCCCACATCATGTCATCATAGTCATGGGACTAATAATGAAAATTTTAATCCCTTTTCCCAAATAGATATGGAAGAGCATGATCCTTAGCATGAAATGAAACATGAAGAAGCAAAGAAAGAAGAAAAGGATCGACAATGGGATGTCATTTTTTGTAAGATGGCTAATACGAGCTCAGATGATGAAGAGATGGATAAAGCTCTTAGAAGGCAACCAGATGAAATATTAAGGAAGATGGGAATACAGAGAAGTGCATGCTCTTCACCAAGTGAAAAAATAAATAAAGATAAAAGACCAAGAGAAGAAAGATGGAGAGATGAGAGGATGAGGGAAGAAAGAATTGAAGAAGATAGGACAACAAGGGATGATAGAACCTCTAGATCCTATACAATCTTCCTTATAGGAAAAATGGAGATAAATTTTTCAACACTGATCATACTAATCCGTTGTTTGAACTAGAAAATAGGGGAAGATATGGAAGTAATCAAAATGGCGGTGAGTAATATGACCATTGGAGACAACTGAACAATGGAGGAAAACATGAACATGGAAACCCAAGGCAGAAAAATATTGGTAACCAATATCATGGTTGTCAGAACAACAGAGGAAACAATCAAGGAGGTATGAACCATCAAAATCATAGACCAAGAATAAACAATCATGGTGGACATGATGTTGGATTAAGAGAACCTATGGTGATTGAGAGATATAGGCAGTCCAATTTTAGTAGGATAGCAGGATAACAAAATCATATTCATAATGAATTGAGGAATTTTATCCCTAAGCTCACTGGTAATGGAACAAAATATGTTGAACAACATGTGATAAATTTGAAAAATACTATTGAAGAATTTGAAATCCACCATGAAGATGTATCCATAAAATTATTTGTGCAATCCTTATTTGGAGATGTTGGTGAGTGATATACGGGATTGCCAAATGGATCAATTTCCAGTTGGAAAGCGTTTACAACACAATTCATTTATGAATTTGGTGATCATTTTGATACTTTTGCTTCTCATGAGTTAACTAGTATTAACAAGAATTTCAATGAATCAATTGCAGAATTCAATAAAAGGTTCAACAAACTGCTAAATAAAATACCAAGGGATATAAGGCCTGTTGATTCCTTTTTGATTGATTTTTATTTGAGTGCATTTTATAGTAAGACTCATTACAAAATCAGATCACACATACCAATAACGTTGTAACAAGATTTCAAAATTGCCACTACCATTGAAAATAATAGGAAATATTTTGGACGAGTGAGTAGGAGAGATGATTCCAAGTTGTACAATCCTAGATCTCCTAAGAAAGATTACTTGAAATAAATAATGGATATGCTTAAAGATTTGAAGGTAAAATAGAACAGAAATGATAGGCAACCAGCCTATAGAAATGACAGGCTTAGACTTCATGATATGCCATATAATAAAGATTGGAAGGATGGTAAGCCTAAAAAGCCTAACCACAACAAGGAGTCTCTGGATACTTTGAGGAGAAAAAATAATATGGCGGGGGATATCCCATTGTGTTATACATGTGGATTGCCACATGTGCCCGAACAATGTGTAATAGCCCAGAGTCTACTTGAGGAAGAGGGTCAGGATTATGATCAGCAACCCATGGTGTATGCCTTTTCATCTGAGCCATCATGGGGAAGAGATGATTATAGTTCCTCTAATGATGAATATATAATGGATAATGATTCAAGAGGGATAGATTAAAAATGCAATACTCAACAAATGTTTTTAGATGATGAAATCCCTATTTTGAGGGAAATGACAGGTGAAGAGAAAAGAGCATGTACTCTTGTAGCCTTAGCACAAGCAAGGAGAAAGTACCAGTTAAGGAATAGAAAAGTGAATGCTAACCAAAGGAATCCTGATGGAATATTTTTGAAAGTGCCAAAGAAAAATAGCAGCCAGATGGGCGCTTTGAGGAAGAACAAAGATGACACCCAAAAGCAAGAACGTTAGGTAGAAGTTCCAAAGATAAAAAAACTAGTGGACAAGCCAACAATCAGCATAAATTCTTTATTTCGTAATTATTTTACATCTAATGCATTATCATAGGTGAAAATTTATATTCCTTTTCTTGAAATGATGAAAGTCTCATAATATAAGAATGAAACCTTGAAAATATTATCTGATGTAGGTAATGTTTCTAAAGAAGAATCTAATCAAGAACAAGTAAATGGAGTACCACCAGTTGTATATTTAGGAACATCTATTACTTAAAATTGAGCACAAGTAGATCCTTTTTATCTTACATTGTTAATTAACAAAAAATTAGTTAAGCTTTGTATGATTGACTCGGGAGAAACAATAAATATCATATCATAAGAAGTTATGAAATTGGTGCAGGAGAACCAAGGATTAGTCCTAAGGGGATAATTGTAATCATCCACAATCAGGGATGGTGAAGAAGTACCAGACCTCATGGGTCTTCTTTGTAATAAGGTAAAAATGTTAAGCTTAATGTAGAGTCAAGTTTGGACCCTAAATGGCCTTTAGGGACATTTAGGGACCACAAGCCAAAAAGTTGTAATTAAGCCCAAGGGGTATGGATAACCAATGTAATGGATAAATAGGACCTACTAGTTGTAATATGACTCACATGAGTCATTTTTAGGGTCTCATAGGGTTAGGAGTCACAATAAGTGAAAGTTGTAAAAATTGCCAAAATGTTGTTGAGCAACATTTGCAATTTGTTGTCAAAAAGTTGCAAACGGATAAATTGGTTTGAAAATCAGTTGTTTTATGTAGGGTAAGTTTTGTATGGGTGATTTAAGACCAAACACATGAAGAGGAACCCCTAATGATAATTTTGGCATTCAAAGGCAATAATAGTTCATTATTTTCTTGCAATTTTTGTGTAAGTGCAATTGGCACATGTGTGGTCTGATTGGTGGGAAGGAAATTCGTCCATGCTTTTATATAATAACCTATTACCTTTTGAATGCATTTTATCTAATTTGATTTTGTTAAGTTTAAAGTATTTTGTGATCAAATCTCTATGACCCTCCTGGATTTAGGGCTTGGTGAGGCTTTCCCTAACAAATGGCTCTTCTTTGAATTTATACTATGGTATTTGTATGGCCTTGGTGGGAATTCAAGTAGAGAGGATGTATTATAAGTTTCTAGAGGATTTTTGCAGAGGAACCTTGGGGTTGTAGAAAAAATGGATGTCCTAAGTGAGCATCTCAATGTGCTCACCATGACTGTGATTGAAAATTAGATTGCAGAGGGAAGGGTAGAGTAGTCAGAGACAAAAAAAAATGGTGGAATTGGTAGTTTCTTATATCCCTCTAAGTTTCCATGGTGGGAGGAGTGTTGGTGGAAGTGAAGAAAGGGGTGTTGCTTTGTAATCCAACTAGGATTAGGCCTAATTGCCTAATTGGTACAGAGTTATATTGAAGCACTTTTTGGAGGATTTGGAACCTAAGGTCTAGGTATTGGATAGAAGTCCCAAAAGGGTATTTGTAATTCCCATTAGTTCAGAAATTTTTGTGAGAAGTTTGGAATTTGTGCCCCAAAAACTAGTAAACTAGGCTACTAGGGAATATGCCTATTTACTAGGTTCAAATAGACAGTTTGAATTCTGAAGCCACTTGGAGGTAAATAATGATTTAATTGCATTTTTAAAGGTCTTAGAAGGGTGTGGGAGTCCACTCTACCCAATAATATTTGAAGTCCAACAAAATTCACTAAATTACCCATTTGATAGGAATCAAGGGTAGATGGAAGAGGAGTGAGATGTTGAGTGATTGAAGGGGGTTTGGTTAGTGTTGTGAGGAGTTAGTAGACAACCATCTAAATTAGTTGGAGTTTTCCAAGGAAAGGAGGGACACTCACCTAGGTTGTCAGCCATCTTGAATGAGAAACTTGTAGTTTTACAAGATCTTTGTTGCCCCACTTTTGGTCTGCATACCTTTAGACAAAAGTGGAAGTTTAGTTGATAGTAGTGGTTTTGAAACTATTATGATTTCATGGAGTTTAAGTCTAAACTGTCCCCTTAGGATAGGTGACCTTTATCAGATTTTCCCAATTTCACTTATCCTTGCGAACCGGGGGGATTTGTATCTGAAGTTGTGCTTAATCGGGTAGGTTTAAGATCCCAAATTTGATAAAGGTCACAATTTGAAGACTTCTAACATTTATCTTCTGTGATTTTGGAGTTTGTAGCTTGAATACTTTATATTTCTTCATTGGCAGAAAATTGGTTTCAGGCTTCTCCACTGGTAGAAAAGCACCAGCCGAGTGCGTTTTCCGCAGTTGACTATTCCACGATGTCTTAGCAGTCGGTATAGTTTTAAAGTGGATGATCTGGGCTTAGAAAGACTATTGCATTTAGAATACATCCCTGCAGACCAAAAGGAATGATTAAATGGAGAGAAATCTAAGATGTAAGCCTGCTGGCGAAAAAGCAGAAAATAGCTTTTGCGCTACTCCAACAAGCGAGTTTTGACCTACGGAGTATGTTTTCCGCCAAACCATTAAAATGAAGGATTTTCGAAGGGAAATCAATCTCATAAGTGATCCTAGGCATGAAGAAATCCATTGAAATCAACAAATATCATTTTACCATCTCAATAGGCTAAATTTTTCTTTCGGCAAATTTTCAAACAGAGAGCTCTCCAAAAGCATCTCTCCGCCCAAAGGAGAAGTGGAAAAGTAATTTTCCACTACCTCAGGAAATTTACCGTTACGGTTACTAAAGTGAAAAGACATTTCTCAATGGCCCGCAAGACCAAAGTAATTAATCCAAATAAATCCATTTTATTTCATAACAGACTTTTTCCATTAATGCTTGGGTCTGTTCATTCGTGTGGCACGGGAAGTCGGCCGTTAAATGGTAAGAATTCAAAAGTTATAAAATTAGTTGAAGATTGCAAATAGGAGCTACCATTTGTTTGACAAATTGCTTGAATTTGAAGCCTCTGATATTGATTATTCTTCGCCCCTGCATTCCTGAGAGATATTCCTGTTTCCCGAACCAAATCATTCAAAGCATGGCTTCTAGATTGATGGGATTCAATGGAATGAACGACATCACCTCTGACTAGTATAAGATCTCAGATACATCTCTGAAGTTATTTGATATGCATAACTTTCAGAATAGGCTAAAAGAAAACTAGATGCATCCCATCACCGAGAAACTAAAGGAGAGCGGATTAGTCAAAGCCACCGGTTTTCCCATAGTCGTTCAAAGCACCCGAATTGATTTGGGAATGTATAGCTCGATACAACCCAGACACCAAGAAAATCCTCTTGCCCAATGATACGGTGTTTCTCTCTATCGATAGAGAATCGGTTCAGAACTCGCTTCGCATCCCAAAGCAAGATGAGTATTCAGAAATGACATATAGTCTAGCAGTGACTGAATATATAGAAAAGAAGTCAGTTTGGAAGAAGGAGATAATGAAGGCATGGTTTCAAGAGCCTAGAAGCGCCAAAGGGAAGCTGCCAAAAACACTATATGACACTAACCTGAAACCAGAAATCATAGACATGGTGGTGCTACTCCACAGGATTAGAGGTGAGAGTGAGTCACTAACTTTATAGATCATCATTTCTTCTTGGTGCAGGTAATTTGTTCTCAGCGCCATTTTATTGATTGGGAATTTATGGTAAGCGAAAATATGGCCAATGCCCTAGACAGAGCTAAACATCAAAATTAATTTTATTTGTCTTCAGTTTTATTGTAAATATTGGCCATGATCCAAATTTGGCCAGGGCTTCCTAGATTAGAGGAGTTTCCTTTTGATGTTAAGAGCTATAAATTTTTTCCCTCTTTGCAGTTGCATAATAGTTATGTTGATTACCTTTGAGTTAATGACGCATTTATAATGAGACTGTGCAGGGAGCTACAAGGTTGCCCAGAAAGGAGATTCTCTCCTGAGGCCATGGCTTTTATCAGCCAGTTTGGATGTTATTTCATTCAATTTGGGGATTTCTCATACATTCGTCTTGCAGGATTCAACGACTTTCCTTTGAAGCTACCTAGATATCCTACTAATATGATCATGTTGGTGGAGGCGATGAGACAAGCACTTCTAGTGAATTTGATCTGTGTTGATGCCAGGAAGAAAGGCTACGACTTTCCCATGACTATCAGAGCTTACAGTTGTGCGTCCCGGTCTAAGGCAAAGAATGTTCTAAAGACATTCTCAAAGAGGTTTTCATTAGAAACCTATGATGTTCTGAGGCCACAATATGATCATGTTAATTATGCTCATGAATACTTTCAAATGAGCTGAGCTATCCATCATGTAGATGACATTGAACACTACTGGGCCAATTGCAGAGATGATTTGGGGAGTAGAGAGAGATTCTACTCCAGGTTAACTATTAAACAAATCAAAAGTTCAAAGTTAACATAGCAGTGGAGGGGTGGGAAGATGATGGTAATCACATGTATGACAATACATACCTGGAGAAGATAAATCTCACCCCTATCAGTTCTGAGCCCATGCTAGATCAAGCCATCGATTACTTACAGACTCTAATGAGTGGCATTTACAAGAGGATAGAGCAGTAGGTTGAATGGACGGCAGGAAGAAGGAAGAGGTCAGAAAGGAAGTCTCCTACTCAAAGGACCCTGACAAAGGATACTTCCAACATTGCAACAACTTCTTCAGTGATACTCCCAACTATGACCAAAGGTTCATCTTTCATCTCGGGGAGGCGATGAACCTCCTGAAAAAGAAGTTCAATCAAAGAAGACTTGTGGAGAAGGCCCATTTCCAAATATTGGATCGACAGAGGAACCCACCAAAGGTGCGGGACCTGAGTAGTCAACTAAAGCATTCACTATAGATGTACCAGTTGACACTTCAACCCAAGATACCCCAAGGTGAGAGTCCCCTGTTATAGTGGAGATGGGTGAAGATACCTCCAATGCCTCAACTACAGAATCAGACGAGAGGGTTGAGAAGTAACAAGAGGCTACCCAAGTCATCAGATTGGTGTTTTCTTCCCCTACCTCTATAAATCCATTTTTTTCAAGACCAAAGTCTACTCCTCCAGTCATTAGGAAACTATTTATTGTGGATTTGGTCTCTCCCACCAAGGTCACCAGCTCCGAATCATGGATAGAGAACACTCTGGAGTGCAAATGAAAGAGAGTAGAAGAAGGAGCTCCCAGCAAAGATACTTTAGCTCAAGCCTTGAAACCCAAAGCAACTACAACAAAGGCTAAGAAAGTAAAAATGTTGTCCACCTTGGGCCGGGATCCAGAAACTAGGCACTTCACCATGGAGGTATCGAAACCCATGAAGGAGGGTAGGTTTGAATATTTAACCCCTTCAAATTTTGAACTACACTAATTTGACATGGGTTTATCTCGGTATGATACCAAGGTGGATTGGTGGAAATCTACTAATATAGTGATTGAAGAAGAGTTGGAAGAACTTAAAATAGCTTAGGTACAACTTAAGGCTGAAGTTAGTGAACTGACTAATTTCATCTGGTAGTTGGTCACTCCAGTTGCTAGTATTCCCAGTACTCAGACCACATTTGATCCCAATGTCACGGAGAATCAAGCCATAATAGCCAAATTTCTAGAGGATAGGCACTTCATGTAGATCGGAAAGGGATGGGTTGAGAGACTCAAATCTGAAGGATTGGCATTTTTCGAGCAACTAGGTAATGCTCTCTTAAGACTGGAAATGAAAAGGAATAACATTGAGAAGAACTTGCAAACTCTCACATATGAGAGAGTGAAGTGTCAGGAGTGCATAGTGATGCTCCATATGGAAGTAAAGATGAAGACCAAAGAGTCATTGAAAGCAAGGATTCTGCAAAAGGAGATGAACCTCTAATCAAGTGGCTTCAAAGCCTAGAGTTCAAAATTGAGATGATCATTCAAGCTGAGACTGGGTTGCAACAAGTAGATGTCAAGATCAAGGAGGAATAGAATAAAGACTTTAAGATTCTTCAAGGTCTGCACATAGAATCACAGATGAGTGGACAAGGTAAAGAAATGATAGGATTTTCCAATATGCAGAAATCATTTTCTGATTATGTGCATAAGCTGTCAGAGAAGTCTTCCACACATTTGGACAAAGTGCCAGAACTCCAGCAGTTGAGTGGATGTATTTATAAATCCATGGAAGAATTGAAGGATCAGACAGATGAAATTAAGAGCCTGGCCAAGGAGCATTCTAGGTGGCTCATCTGATATACCAATGTCCATGTCAACAAGCATGAAGAGCTCATCAGAGTTATTACAGCTGTCATTGCCTATAGGGCTAAATTAGGCAAAGGGAATGCAACTAAAGCTTAAATAGATTCTCCCTTTGTACCCAATTTTGATGATATTGTAACAGATAAAAAAAAATTTATCATTCCTGCTTAAAATAATTTGAACCATTTTGGTTACTCTTTTTGTAACAGTCAAGTCTCAAACTCTATATGTACTATACTGAAAGTTAATACAAAGGTCAGCTAAATTTTGGTGTGAAAGATACCATTTTGCGGAATCAATTATGTGTGTCTGAATACCATTGCTTTAACTATTCCATTGCATTGTATTTACCTTTCTATTGAATTCAAATGTTTCTTTGAATTTGGATTTGCAATCTCTATTCGATTCAAAGTTCTATATTATGATTTGATACAGTTAATTAAAGGGAAAATCAGTTGTTATCCTAAGTTTGAGAAACATTTCTGTGATATAGATCGATTCATTCTCATTTCATCATTAATCTTTAGTCTTGCATCTATATTTTGAGTAGTTTTTCATGCATTACCAGTTTTGGGGTTCAATCTGATTGATGAAATCTCATAATCGGCTAGATTTAGAGTTGAATTTATCCTGCCTAAGCTATTTCCTACCTAGGTTTAGCTTGGTTTACCTCTTCTGTTCTCGGATCAAGAACATACCCCTGTCAAATTAGGAAAGACCAAAATTCACTAAAAATCATTCATACAAGGGAGTTGTACCTTTAAATTCAGAGGGAAATTAGTTTACACTTATAATTTCCCAACTATTGTATTCAATTGATTCTTCATGTTTGGGTATTTTAGAGTTATAATAAGGAAGAACAATCTGTTTACCAACAGATTTTTGGTGACTCTGCTGGGGAGTCGAAAAATCATTATACCATAAGCATATCATGGAGAAAGATGGTGCTTCCCCATGAAAACATAATTCCTGTGCTCCAACCAAATCTTGGATTCCAAGATGATCAAGGGGATATCATCTCTTCATTGAACACTTTTGTCTGGAGATATAGAAGAGACACAGAGCATTATAGAAACGCTATTCAAGTGCTCGAACAAGAAGAAGCTAGAGTAGAAGCCCTTAAAGAAGCCATCCAGAGGAGAAACATAAGAATGGAACGATGTCAAGCCGAGTGTGAAGCTAGGCTAGAAGGCTAGTTGGAATCCTGGAGCCCAAGAGGTTTCTCAGAAGCGCAAATAAGGAAGGTGATATAGACCCAATTTTTTAGAGACTTGTAAACCTTGATTTTTCTCTACTTGAAGTACCCCATCGGAAGAATAGAAATATTAAGAGAAAAAGTAGGCCTCCTAAACAATCTTCTCTTTTGCCTACTACTTGTCAAGTTTTAACGTTGCACGGAGTAGTTGCCCCTCTTGTTGTTAATCTAGCACTCTATCTACCTCTGGTAGTTATGGCACTTCCTTGGGCCACTACAGTTGGACCATTACAATTAGCAACATACTATCCTCTTCCTTCAGGATCTAGAAATAACTTTCCTAAATTTTCTAGAGACAGGAAAGTATCTACGGATGAGCACATTCTTGCCTTCATTGCTTCAGTTAATATCCTAGCAGTATGAGAAGAGGATGTGGCCATCAAATTATTTTTTGAGACCCTTATCAAGGGTATTTCGGATTGGTTCCACCACTTACCTAATTATTCCATTATAGATTGGGCCTCCATGAGAGCTGCTTTTGAAAGAAGGTTTAAAACTGCTGAAGATGGGCATACCCTTTTGATGCAACTAACATCTATCAAGAAAGAACCTTCTATTAGTATGAGGGATTCTATAGCTAAATTCAATAAGCTTGTAAATCGTATACCAGCAGTTGACAGGCCTATGGTAGGAAATTTGAAAACATTCTTCATAAGTGCTATGTTGTCGGACATCAATTATGATCTAAGAAGGGTGAACCCTACAGATTTGGATGCCACATAAAGAACTGCTATAGAAATTGAATACCATATGATCTCATCTGAGAAATGGAAAAGAGAGATACAATCTAGAGCCAGTAGTAGTAGTACTACGTCATCATATGAGATGATTCAAAAATTGTCCAATGAATTCATTGTCTTCAAGAGGCAACTCCCTAGATTTAATAATCCCTACCAACAAAAAATTTAGGAGAAGCATGGGAGAAATGATGAGGGGAGGAATGTTGATGGAAAGGCATTATAGTTGACTACTCCACCACAGAGACTAGCTATAGAAGCTCCTCCTAAAAAAGGAAACATGTGTGCCTTCCACCTAACTACAGATCACGATGGAGAGAGCTGCCCCGATGTAGCTCGTGCTTGGAAAATGCATCAAACTGATGAGTGGAATGTTGGGGTTTCTAGAGCTGAACCAAATTCATACTCGCATGGAAACTCTGAAACTTCTATTTAGAGTATGAATCAGATTCAGAACAAGAAGCAACATTTTACGCTACCATAGACGGGACCTCTTATACATTATTGACCCAAAGTTAGAAGGATAAAAGCCCTGCTTCAACACCTCCACTTAAAAATAACAAGGCATCTACCTCCTATTCTAAGGAGGCCAATCAAGGAGTGAGAATTCTACAACCAGGTAAGGAGCAAAGCTCTTTTGACATTATTCAATTATGTAGAGATTCCAGAATTCAAATTTCTCCTATAGACTACCTTAAGTCTAATCCCATAGAACTGCAAAAGCTAGTAGATTACTGTAAAGAAGGGAATCTGGAGTTAAACCAAAATGTCACGAATACCATAGAAAATGAGTCTATATTTGTAGAACCAAATAAGTAAGGGGAACCTTCTATTTTGGCCACTTTCCCGGGCCAAAAGCCTGACCCGTTCTATGTGTTATTATATATCAATGGTTGTAATTTAAGCAATTGCATAATAGACTCCGGAGCCTCAGATGATGTAATTCCATCAACTGTAGCTAAAGCGTTAGGCCTTACTCTCACTAAATCCCATGATAGGTGTTACTCCATGGATTCTAAGAAAGTACCTCTAGTCGTCCAGATTAAAGATGCTCAAGTGGCTTTGGCAGAACACCCTGAGAAGAAAATGTTGTTAACTATCCTTGTCACTGATATACCTGCTAGTTATGGGTTACTATCAAGTAGGAGTTTTTGCAGAGACCTTGGAGGGGAGATAAAGTTGGATTGGTCCCAAGCTTCAATCCCAGTGGGAAAAAAAAAGATAAAACCGGTTCTAGAGGAGAAAGCTAAGTTCATAGTGCTGCAATCTGATGACCCTAAAGCCTAAATACTATGTCAAGAGTTGGAATTTGGTAACTATATGTTGTTCACCAATGACCATGATGAGGAAATAGATCCTGGAGAAGAGGAAAAGAATTTTTCCGCTAAAGAAACTCCACCACGGATCTGGACTCTTGGATTTGATGGCAATTGTGCATCGTCAGGATCTGGTGCAGGTGTGGTTTTGATATCACCAGATGGAGTATGTGAGCCCCTTGCTTATAAATTGGAGTTCAGGAAAACCAACAATACTACCAAGTATGAAGCCCTTGTATTAGGGATTATTACTGCAAAGGAAAAGGGTGTGAAGATCTTGAGAGCTCGCGGCGATGCTGAGCTAATCGTGTGTCATGTCAAGAATCAATACTTTGTAAAAAATCATAGATTAAAGAACTACAGAAATATAGTATGGGATGAAATAGAGGCACTAGATGCATTCTTTATTGAATCCATGCCAAGAGAATTAAAATTTATTGACGGATCTTTGTGACCAGGTCCGCTAACAGAATTAAGTTGTCACTGGGTACCGGGGTACCAGCCAACTTTGCCTATAAAGGTTGTCCAGGGAAATGAGATTCCCTAGGCTTTCAAGCACATGAGATTTAGGTCTTGACAGTGCGGGAGCTTAGTTGGGAATGTGACTATTTTGTTCGGGGGGATAGCTGGTTATCTTGGCTCATCTTCTCTGAGGATTTAAATGAGTGGGGTTTCCTGCAAGCATTAATTAACTTTACCAAATAAAATTCAAAAGATATTACAGGGTTAGGAATATTTCATCTACCTATAGTCAGGCCAAACATTCCAATCATCAACGAAGCTCTAACATGCTACACGAAATACTAAAGAAATATAGAACCATTAGTTCATATTCAATCAATAGTAGAGGAAAATAAGGTCATTAATCTACTTAAAATATCAAAGCAAGGGACATAAAGAACAAGCAACATAAAATACCAATAACTCAAAGATCGAAATGCTAACAACGTCATTGATAGAATCCTTCCTTCTTCATTAACAAGTTTCTAGCAAGCAATGGTACGTACAATAATGGAGGCTCTAGGGGAGAAGTTAACTATTGAAAGCTTCTAAAACTAAGGAGCATTGAGCTCTGCAACTAAGAATCGAGAAACTAAAAGGCTAATAGCTATGTACTGCAAAATCATCAATTTTTCCGACCCTTGGAATGAGGTCGGACTTATTATTTATACACAAGCTTTTACCTAAAACTAACCTAACTTATTTTACACTTAACAATATAATACTATTTTTGGTGGCCGGTACTACCTCTGCCACGCTACAAAAGACCTCGAGACAAAAAAGGTCAAACATGTCAGAAGAATATGACAAGAAAAGAGGAGTGGAATAATTGGCCTTGAGAAGGGAGTCGAGAGGAGAAAAGGAGAAATCTAATCCCCTGGGGACCGAGGCTGCATGCCTCATAAATGGGAGAGCAACTCACTATCTCTGATTCGCCATGTGTTACTTTAGAGTGGCACCTTGGGAAGATCACTTGTTAGAATTATCCTCTTAGCTAATGTGACTTGTTGCGGTTACCTACTTTCTGACACCTTTATTAACCTTTTGATAGTGACCAGTTGGCTTTGGGAATCGAGACACTGGTTGTTGAAAGAATACAAAATTGTGGGATCTGAGACTCCAGGATTCGGAAGCTTGCACCTGAAAGAATAAAGAATACAACTGATACATGGTTGGTGGGATTCTCCAGAATCTGGAGAACTTTATTGTTCCTTATGGTTTTTTCCAAGCCTCCAACACTTGGCTTAAGCTTTCTTCATCTATGTCTTTGATATTGTCCCACTGCTACAAATAGCCTCCAATGCTTCCTCAACATCTCCGTCCCCATTCTGAAATTCATCCACCATCTTGATGGCATCATGCGACTGGATCATTTTCTTGGATAGTCTAGATAGCTTGCCCTGGTCAAATATTTGGTAGGCGGATACAGGGACTCCATCCATTCATCAAACTTGCTGAGGACATAGTCCTCCGGGGTACATGTTCCGGTGGTGAAGGGATCAAGTTGCGATACTCCAGCCACAAATGCTTGAAATAGGCCCAAGGGGTATTGATTCATTGTCACTTTCTCTTTCAAGGCCTTAACTAGTTCCTTGCATACCTCAATCCTGAGGACAAGTCTGGAGTACTGGGCTTGGAGGGAATCATATGATTCATTTCCCAAAATCCCCGCCTTTGTGGTAGCTTCTTCTCCTATGTTGCAAATTTCTTCCAGTCTGACCTTCCACTTTTCATACTTTGCTAAATCTTGCTCCCATATAAGAGCAGAGCCATTTTCCTGGTTGAGAAGAGTGTTGACCCGATAAAGGTCTAGGAGGGACACCACTAGAAATTGTCTCATGGCGGCTACTTTCTTGGCGGTCCACCCATCTACAGCTTGTGCCTTCTTCTTCATGATCCGTAGAGAATCCATGTCACCCTACGCAAGTGGCAATCTAAAGGAAGGGGTTCTGGGGTGGACCTCGGGAAAAGGTTGTGTAAGTTCTGCTAGAAGCATGAGGAGATTGGCATTAGTCTCTCTTTCCTCCTTCAACTTCTGGCCCTACTTGATGTATCTAGCCTCTGCTACTTTTGTGGCCTCCATTAGCAAGTCCAAGTCACCTTGCTTGCCTCTCGTCCCTATTTCCACTTCTGTAATGTTATAGTCTTTGGGCCTTCTAGCTGCTGCATCTGCACCTAGAGGGGGTGTTGCGATAGTCGCAACTGTGTTTCCTGTTGGACTAGTCTGAAGAGTATGGACTATCCATGCTTTCTTGGGATTTTGGGCCTCTGCATTTCTGGCCATCATTTCGGCCAAAGAGAGTGGAGCACCTGATGCGAATGTTGGGGCCTTTCTTTTCTTTGATTCTACCAGGCATTGGGGTGGCTAGGATGGCTTCGCTGTTAAGACCTGTGCATCAAGATTCCCTTTCGAATCCAGCGGTGTTTCCCCAGAATGTACATTATCTTCAGGCTGTTTCTCCTTCTCTTTCTCTTGTTCCTTTTCTTGTTCTCTGAAACCTTCAATTTTTTTCACCATGCTGGCATCTTCTATGGTGATGTCCCAAACCTTTTCTCTAGTCTCGACATTTCTTGTATCCTTGGGGACTTCCTCACCCCACCCAACGTTAGCTGCTCATGTATTCACATTGTCTGGGACCTCCTGGTCAATTTGCTGATGCTGTCCTCCTTCGACCTCATGGGCCTCTTCTATTGGAACATTTTCCTCTATCATAATATCCTCTAGGGGTGGGTGAGGTCTCTGGCCAAAGTTTAGTAATTCAGCGACCATTACTACCTCACCAAATGTGCTTTGGGGCACTTGATCACCTGGAGTAACCAAAGGCATCTGGAACATGATGAAAGGGGGCATAGTTGATCCCAAAGATCTAGGTTTCCCAACCATCAGTTGCTCATCTATGGGCTACCTTGGTGTATCTTCAGTCTCTTGGCCCGATGTCTTCTCCTACTCAGGCCCCTTTTGTGCTTCCTCCTGGGCCTCTTGTTCTGATGCTGCTTCTTCTTCTGGGATCTCCTCTTTATCCTGAGTGGAATTTTCTTCCACCGCTTGACCTATACCTTGTTGAAGGTCCATGAGTTCATCCACCGAGAAAGTGTCATCAAAGTCCTCATGCAGGAGTGAAGAGTCAAAAATATTTTCTAGTTCAGGAGAATCCAAACTGACATCAACCGGCAGCAATTCTGGCATACCAAGGCTGGCGGCTGCGCTTGGTGTGGGGGTCACCTTATTCTTTTTCCTTCTCATCAATGGAACTCCGGTCTCTAAAATGCTAGTAGACTCAGCCTCGGTGAAAGTTTGTCTTCTCATCATCGCGGCCAATGACGGGGATCCCACTGGGCGAGCAGAAGCCATTGGAGTCACGAGGAAGCCAAAAGATATCTTTGTGCTTATTTTTTGGTTGACCAGCCTCACTGAATCCATCTATTTTTGAATTTGTACCATTAAAGGGGTAGGAAATTGGGGAGGTACCTTGGTCGGATTGCCTTCTTTTTCTTTCCCTTTGCTTGTGCTAGGTCCGGCAGCGACAAAAGATGTAGTGGCCTTACGAACTGTTGGTTTCTTCCGGGTGCTCTTGGGACACACTTGGGTAAGATACTGGTGACTTGTTTCCAAAATAGGGTGACATACCCCTTCAATTGTCAGGTCCTCTAGGGTGGCCCAATCCACCAGAGGAAGATCTAACTTGTCTAGTCCTTGTCCTTTATATGTTGGGTCTTCTAACGACCCGTCATCTGAGAAGCCCTTTGGAAAATTTTGAAGGTCGAGCACCTTCATGAGTCCCTTTCTCATGCATGAACATTGTCAAGCCTGGAGATCAAAACTATCTTAGCAATCCACCCAAAAATCTTCAATATCTTCTTCATGTGGTAGGGATGCCCGGGGAAGCGGTGTTCAAATCTTCAATAGTGGATCGTAGTTTTTCCTAGCGTGCTGGAATTCCACTAGTCCCAGGCTTTTCAATTCATTATCTACCTCCCTTGCCATGGTGAGGCTGCATGCATAATTCCCACATAAAAATGGGAATGGGACATTGATGACCTTCTTCAATGTAAATAAAGTTTGTAGATCCATCATCTGCCGACAGAACTCCAAAAGAATAATTTTGTTCCTGTAATATCGGGGAAAAAGATGGGGCTTCTTGGAGAAGTTGGTAACTCGAATGTAGGTGTGATGCTAGAACTGAATAAAATAGCGGCCATAGGTGTTGACCAAATTCATCGCCGCCTACGACAATCGGTATTTGGAATCCTGAGTAAGTGCTAGGATGTTGTGGTAAATGAAAGCATCATTTACCTTACAGAAGTTCAGGAAGCTAAGTTCCCATTGTATTTGGGGATAATGATCACATGGTGTTACTTGACTTGGCCCATTTCCAAGTTCACCAACTGTTCCCAATCCTAGGAAAGCTGGTCTTTGTTGGCCTAGTGCCCATAGCATGTATGATGTCATGTAAAACTTAGAATGTTGGATGACACCCTTCAGTTGCGTGTCCATGTGATTGGCTATGATAGCCACCCATTTGAAGGTCTGACTGCAAGTGGTGATCCAGTAAAGAAATTAATACATCCATATCAAGAAATCCCAGGCATGGGGAAATTTGAAGATCCTGCACAAGAATATAATGCCTACCTGATGGGCTCTTTGAACTCCCCGCAGGGAATTTCCATCTTCATCCTCCTATAATCCCTCTTTGGGGACTTTAGCCAATGGCTACCGAGATATTGTCGGGAGATAAGGGCAGCGTCCTCAAATTCCTACAATGTATGGATTCGATTCTAGATTATGGATCCATTGAATTGTGGGATCCCCAGCCCTGAGGCAAAAGTTTCCGCATCCAGGGTGACAATTGTTGCTGGGTACTATAATTGTTGGGGATTTGGAAGTAGAACAGCATGAGTAGGTGCATTGTACAAAGTTTCTAGCTGGATTATTAACTCTGGTGATCGCACCGAACAAGGAAATTTTTTTGCCTTAATGATGCCAAGGGATCCTAGTTGAGTGGCCAAATTATCTCCGGTGGCCTTCAACCTGTAGATAGCTTGGATCAAGCCTTGCATTTCAACCCAGGGTCCGAGCTCCGTATCTATTATTTCTTGGACTCTGGAATCCACCTTGGATCCCACGAGAACACCCTCCTTTGGATATTTGGAGGTCAAGGGAAGCTTTGATAACAACCTTTCGGCTTTGGTTTTGGTCACAGCCCAGGTGGAAGTGGTAGGTAGCTCCAGGCTATCAAGAGGGGTGATTAATTTAGAAATCTTAATTAGCTTATCTGCAACCTGCAAGACTGGAGAACCATTAGAACATGGTATATATAAAAGAATATTAGGAACCCCCGGGTAATTCGTTACCACCCTGCACCTATCTAATAAGTGTTAGCATACAACAAAAATCCTAGAATACTTGAAATAGACATGAGTAGGACTCCGAGGTGTTGAATCAAGTGACTGGAGGGAACCAAAGACAAGGGATTGATCAGAACTTGGAGTCTGGATAAACTAGCCATTACCGTGTCAATGTGACTAGAGGGAAACCATACTCGGCTGATGTGGGTTGGCATGTGGTCACATGACGGGTGACATAAAGGCATTGATGGCGACAAGTGGGCTGGCATAGGGTAAAATTGAATGCCAGATGGGACATGGTTTGAATTCCCACTCATGGGAAATTAATCCTACCATTAAGGTTATGAGACCGAGGAGAGAGAAAGCTGCCATGACTCAAAATAATGAGGTGCCAAGTTCAAACCATGGCAACTCCATCTTGATGAGCTTGATATGGTGAGTGAACATACGATAGAGTACAATGAACTCATCTTCTTATAGGGATATACACAAGATATACACACCAATTTACAGAGGGTAGAAGGCCAGAACACATATACATTAAAATACACAACATTTACAAGCCTTTTACAGATTTATACAACATTTACATAAGTACATGAGCTACCCTAAGACAATATACAATGTATACATTAATTTACAACTATGCAGGGGGCAGACAACCCTCTGGCAGAGCCAACCCACCAACAAGAGGCAAACCAAAAACACAAAACACAGAAGGCAAACTAGCAAAACCAACTAAACAAAACCAAAAAAAAAAGGAAATAGCAAGAAAAACAAGAAACAACAAGAAACCAGATGGCAAGATGAGGACATGCCTAGAAATCCGAAGAACAACATGGGAGAGGCACACCAAGAGCACTTCTGCAACAAGTTCTACTCTTGAACGATCACACTTCAGACACCTTAAATCGACTGGTAATTGACCACTAAGCACATAACAACTCATAGCTTAATCATTCTAAAAATCACCTATGAATCACTCTGAATGCTCTAAGTGTTTTTAATCATGGTGACTGTTAAAGTGACAGGTAATTTTAATTTATACTCTTAGGGTAAAAATAAGTTACACTCTCCTCCGCAAACTCTGAAATAGGAAAATATTTAGACTCTGGGCCTAGGGATTCCATGCAACCATACCTTCTCATGAGAAGAAGACATCATGGCAGAGAATCCCAAAGTCCAGAATCTGGCTCTAAAAGAACAAACTCTGGGACCGAGTCCCGGAGACACGAGAAGACAAAAGCAGAAAGAAAAAAAACCTCATGGGAGGAAAAGCCCGAACAGGAAAATGAAGAAAGCAAAGAAAAAAAGGCAAGAGCCAAAGCAAAAAGAGGGGACCCAACATTTTGTACACAAAATGTTGGGACGGGTATGCAGGGCATAACAAATGGTGACTCGTTGGGATGAATGCCTTATCGCATTCAAGAACAGCAGAATCTCTAGTTAGCAAAACCAGGATCAATCGTTACTTGGGGCATCCTTCTTGCAAGGTGCGAAGTGCCTAAGAAAATCTGGCCCATACATGATTCAATCCTTGGTCTTTTGTCAGTTGTGAAGTGTGTGCTTTGAAAGAAAATCAAGCCGATGACCTCTGGGAAAAGTAGAGAAGAGGCACTAGATATATTAAACCAAAGTCATCAAATCTTCTCATTTCCCCAGGATATCTGAATTTTCCCACCCCTCTTCTTTTCTTTTATTTCTTTCTTTTCTTAGATGGGAAGGCGGTACTTCTTTCACCATTAACCTTACGCTTAGCTAATTTTAATGATGATACTTTTTTCACCTTTCCATCCACTTCAAGTTGCTAAATGATGGGAGAAAAACTCCAGATCTAGGAAGAATTTAAATATTTTTAGACTTGGGCCAACAAACTAGTGTGACTGATCTACCCTCAGTGTGTCTGATTACTTGTCCCTTTAGTTTTGATTTAGCTGATTTCTGGACTTCCGAGGATGAATCTGATGCAAATTACTCAGGGCTTGCCACAAAACTCACAAAATAACTCTAGAGCGTAGACCAATTCTACCATGCTAACAATAGATTCCAAGTTCACCAAAAATGAACAAGGTACCATTCTGGGGACTAGATGTTATGCGAAGCATACCAGTCCACAAAAGGGGGAAAAAAACATTGGACCCAGAAATGAAAGAACGAAGCCGAAAAGAAAATGAAAAGAAAAACAAAAAGGGGGGGTAAGGCACCCTGAACAAAGCACCGAGAAGGAATATTTACAAGCGATAAGTTTACATATAGTACAATTCTGGAAAAACTTACCTCATTCAAAATAGTGCTTGAGAAACTATCCATTGACGTGTAATGGAATGAATTTTCCGATCATGGTACTGAGGCGATAAGTATTTGCCTCGTAGACTTCTGCTATCAAGTATGGTCTGAGCCAGAGCCGTTGGAATTTGGTGTGCTTTCCTTTCTTTTCCCAGGCCTTGTCCCACAAAAGGACTAAGTCAGAGATCTGAAAGGCCTTATACTAGGCTCTTCGGTCAAACCATCATTTCACTACTACTTGGTGATGCACAAAATGTTCAAGGGCTGCATCTCTTTGTTCTTCCATTCGCACCAGATTTAGGAGCCGAACCTCCACAATATTGTCTCGATTGCTTAATTCCTAAATAAATTGTAAAATTGGGATTTGCAAATTAATGGGGAAGACTGGGTTCTGGCCGTAAACCAAATGGAATGGGGATGTCCCCAGGGTGGCCTTAATTTAGATATGATCTGCCCAGAGGGTGAATCTCATCTTTTGGTGCTAGTCCCTGGGATTCTGCTCTAACAGGTGTTTGATCACTTCAAGAAAAATTTTGTTAGTTGATTCAACCACACCATTCAGTTGGGGGTAATAGTTGCTGGAGAACTTTAGATTGATCTTCTTGTCATAGGTCCATTCAAGTAATTGTGCTGAAGAAAATGCTAGACCATTGTCACATACTATAGAAAAGGGCATTCTAAATCTTGTGACGATGCTTTCTTCTAGGAATTTTATGACTAAATCTACCATGTTGTTCTTACAAGGTATTTCTTCAAACCACCAGGTGCAATAATCAGTAGTAGTGAGAATGTACCAGTGGTTGGTGGATGAGTTGGGGTTGATTTCCCTGATAAAGTCAAATGCCCATTGGGTGAAAGGTCTAGCTTCGAAGACCGGCTGCAAAGGCATAGCCAGGTTTCACTCACGATGTGTCACGGTCTGGAAAGTATGGCATTTCCTAACATGAGTGTAGACATCCTTAAAGATACAAGGCCAATAATATTCGGCCCAAAGAATCTGATGGGTAGTGGCATTAGCTGAGCCATGCCCAGTTCAAAACTGCCCATGAAATTCTTCGATTATCTTCGCAGCTTGAACCATGTCAATGCACCAGAGGTACACTCCCTCATAGTTCACGCAAAAAAGCATGGCATTTTTTATCATGAAGTGTGCACTTTTCAACCGCAGGGCGCGATGTTTGTTTGGAGGCAATCCCTCCGGGCATCTATTATTCAACAATAAGTACACCAGGTCTGTGTACCATGGATCTTGAGTGATGGACTCCACTGTATATGTTTGACATTCGATGTGGGGAGTCTCTTCTACCATCACTCTACATAGTCCCTAGCCTCAGACTATCTTCATGGATTGCATCTCTAAATTATATTCCTGGAGGATGGCCATCCATTTCCCCTATCTCTCACCCAACTCACTCTTCATCAATAGAGATTTTACTGCTTGGTCTGGGATGATGGCATGCACTTTTCTCTGGAGGATATAATGCCAAAATTTCTTCATGGAATGAACAAGAGAAAAGGCCTATTTCTCCAAGGGTGAGTACCGGACTTCAGCGTTCTTAAAGGGGGAACTCATGAAAGCTATTGGTAGTTCCTCCCCTTCAACCTTCTGGGTCAAAACTATCGCAGCAGAATGCGGCGAGGTAAATGAATAAATGTAAAAGGGGAGGGAATAGTCTAGACTAGCCAGGACTAGGGCCTCCGTTATCGTTTGTTTAATCTGGGTGAATGCCCGGTTTTCTTTAGGGCTCCACTCAATTTTAGTACCTTACTTCATCATTTCATTGAGTGATTTTATGATCTCGGTGAATCCTATGATGAACTATCAGACAAAGTTGATCTTCCCAAAGAAAGATCTCATTTCTTTCTTACTGCTGGGCATTTTTAGGTTTAGCAGTGCTTCGACTCTCTCAGGGTCAATGGATATACCCTTTGCAAAGACAATATTCCTGAGACAATTCCCTTTAGTGACCCTGAATATGCATTTCTTAGGGTTGAGGGATATTCCATACCAGTGATATCTCTCGCAAATCTGGGCAAGGTGGGTGGAATGATCATGTATGTCCTAAAAAAAGATAGTCAAATCATCCATGTAGATGATTATACACTGGTTCACCAAGCCTTTGAACGCAATGTCCATAGCTTTTTGAAATGTGGCCCTTGCGTTGATAAGACCAAAGGGCATTCTCCGGTAGGCAAATGTTCCCCACTTGGTGGTAAACATCATTTTATCTCTATCCTCATATTTAACCATGACTTGGTTATACCCGGAGTACCCATCCAAGAAGGACATCATTTGTGATCCGTTCACGATTTGCAATACCTCATCCAGTGAGGGGAGAGGGTGATTATCTTTCTTGGAGGCTTTGTTCAAATTTTGGAAATCCACGCAAAGGTTGATCTTGCCACTTTTCTTCCTTATAGGGACTAGGTTGGAAACCCACGTAGTATGCCAGATTGGAAATATTATTCAGGCCGACAGTAGTTTTTGAACCTTCTGATGGATTAGAGGATCAATTAGTGGATTGACCGGTCGTTGCTTTTTCCAGAAAGGCTTAGCATCAATTTTGAGTGGGATAGTATGGGTCATGATGGATGTATTGTATGTCTTCAAATCCTCATAACCCGATGCGATTATGTCAATGTATTCTCAGAGAACCACAAGAATCTTCTCCTTCTCCTCTAGGGAGCAGGAGGTGCTAATGTGTATCATTTTCTCCTCACTAGATTGGCCGATATTCACTTTTTCAAATATTCCTCCCTTAGAGGAGGATGATATCTTTTCCCAGCCTCGAGGGTCTGAGTCAAAGATATGTTCAAGTGTGACCATCCCCTTAGGGATGGTGTTGGTTGGTAAGTCCATGATCTCGTCATCTTCATCACCCTGTCCAATATCATCATGATCTCTCTCCACTATCTGGTCCTCAAAGACACCAACATTGGCCATGAAGGCCAGAATATGCTTATCAACTTCAAAGACCTAAAAATGGGTTACATTGTCTGGGATGGATGGGGTGGGGATCATCTCAACAAAGAATTTGTGGAGTCAAGAGCCAGCCATTGGTTCAAGCGTGCTGGTGGAAATGGCAATGGCATCTGGGACATAATTCCATCTCTGAGGAATAAGATCAATCCCAAAGGCATCAAAATCCTTAATAAGGCTCCATTCTTGGTTGCGGTATGTGGCTAGCCTTTTATCATGGCAGGTGTATTGACTCCAGACCTGCTTTACAATCAATTTCGAATCACCTAGAGCCCAGAGGTGAGTGATTCCTTTCCTTAGTGCAAATAGGAGTCCAAAGACCAAAGCCTCATACTCCATGATGTTATTCATGAAGTTGAACTGCATCCTATAGGACACAAGGAAGGATTTCCACCACGGGTTGATTACTTCCACTCCGGTCCCACAACCTTGTTTAGATCGGGACCTGTCAAACTTAAGGGTCAACAAGTCATCATTTGTCATATAGGGCTAGGAAGACAAAGTGGTCTTTGGATTATTTTTGGGAAGGTTGGGAGGAGCTTCCTCTGGTGCTAATGGTACATGGATGAGGTTTGTCTCTAGAGAGATTTCTGGTTGGGATCCCTGGACGAATAAAAATGAAGGGGTGCTGCCAGTAGAAGCACTAGGTCTCAGGGAATCAGCTGTGTGTTCTTTCTTCTAGAGGGCATTGATGTGTCGAGTAGCAGTGGAACGGAAAGGTTCACACTCTAGATCTGAATGTTTTTGGTAATGCACCTGGCACCAGGTGTCAGACAAGAGTGTGGCAGGGGTCGCTATGGTACCTTGAGAGTTAACCTCAACCCTCAACTTTTCCCCTAAGTCCCAGGTTCTCTGCCAAACTATGGGGGCCTCCCTAGGGGTGAAATCGAATGTTAAGATCTCAAGGGGTTGGTACACCACGAGGGAAGTCTCAGAGAAGAGGACTTCATTTACCCTCCCAACTTTGGTGAGGGCCTATTTCATCTAGGGCTCACTTTTAGCCCAGATCTGGTTAGATTCTCCCTCCCAAGGGAGCCATAAGTGGGAAATGTTGATTGAGAAATATCCATTCAGGGACTTGGACCAATTCCAGCTTGGTAACATCCCATAAGTCTCTGGGATGTCCACCACTTGGATGTCGATTGTGCTGACTATCCTGGGGTCCTGGATGAGTTGAATCTAGATGTTCTTCAGTTCACCCACCATTTTTATAGCAGTTTTATCTAGCTGGATTATTGTACCGTTAGACAGGGTGGGGTAGAATCCAAGCTTCTGGCATATGGATAAAGGTATGATGTTTCCTAAAGCCCTGGAATCTACCAGGAAATTATGTATATTCTTTCCTTGTATATTCAAGCCTAGTAGGAAGGGAGGATCCTCAGTGTTACCCTGAAAGACAACCACGTTGGTGTCCTCAAAAGAGACAATCTTGGGTGGGCGACTAACGGCTTTCAGGTTTCCCAAGATCTTCAGAAGAGACTTCTTCTGCTTAGGACAGCTCAGAAAAACCTCCATCAAGGTCATGGAGGTGGTGGTTTTTTCTAATGCCTCTGTGATGCCAAACCTTCCTCCTAAGAATTGGTAGCTTCCCACGGTCGGGTCCTTAGCTTGGTTAGAGCCAGGGATTTTCGGAGGGACAAACTGATCAGTCATGTTGTCCTAGGGAAGAGTGTCTTTGGGAGGCATGGGTGTGTAAACTGGTCCTTTACCAGCCTGACTTTGGGTGTTGTAAGGATTCCATGCGTTGGTGAAGGAATTGGCCTCAAAGGCTAGAATAGATTCATTAAAGAACCCCTGTAGCTTGGATTCTTCTTCGTCTTCCTTGCCTGCTCCAAAGGAGATGGTCTCATAGGTGAAGGCACTGTGAGTGGGCTCTTGTATAAGAGGCTCTGGGGGAGTACGATCAGAAGCTTGTTGTTTGTCTAGCTGGGAAATCATGATGACTTTCTCCAGTGTGGCACAGTTTACCTCGTTATGAGAGCCTGTGTCATGCAATCTACACCAGTTAGTCATGGTATGGAAGTCTACGACAGGCATGAAATGGGAAGGTCTAGCACCACCCTGATTGGTATTTTGTTTTGGAGGCAAACCTCCAGTATTAGCATTATTATTCCATTGTTGTTGGTTGGGTTGAGGCCCGCTGTTGAAATTTCTTCCTCCGACATTGTTGTTTTGTTGGTCAAAAAAAATATTCCCTCTTTGGGAATTGGTGTTGTGGGGTGCAAAGGAACCCACCTTCAGCTGACCCATGTCCACAATTAGCATAGACAACATTCACTGGAGGGATTCAACCTCGATGGTCAACTAGGTATTTGTGTCATAGTGTGATGGCTACTGTTGTTGATTTCCCGAGGAGGTGACACCATTTGCTGCAGTCGAGGGCGGAAATCCTCCTGTCATGGATGATTGAAAGAAAGGCACTCTGGTCAATTGTGTTTTTGGTTGTTGCATTAGCTGCGGTTGGTCCAGGGAAAGGATTCAAAACTTGGTGTTATCTGAACTTGTGATGGATACACGTACTAGGCCTACTAGTCTATCGGTGGTGGTGGGAGATCCATAGCCATTGGAGGGGCACCCATTGCCTGATTGGGGTTATAGCCCCTAGCGTAAGAAGTTCTGTTGGGTATCATGTTAAATGGCATGCTCTACCCAATCTCGCCTGGGGATTTGTTAAGACCACAGGACAACTTTAAGGCCAGGTTGTAAACCTTCACCAATGTATCCCAGTCACCAGGGGTGGTAGTTCTCCAGAGGAGAGTGGAAATGAAAGGGTCCATCATGTTGAGGTAGGTTTGGATGGTTACATCTGTGGATGGGATGAAGGGACCCATGCACCGCTTCAACGCACGTTGGAACTGGTGATTGAATGTAGCAAGGGGCTCATTCGGTTCCTTCCTAATAGAGGTGAATTGGCTGTGGGACTAGGCTGGGTCCACATGTATGTGGAAGGCAGCCAGGAAGGCATCTTCCATGTCCTACCAACTATTGATGGAGTTGGTGGGATGGTTAAGGTACCAGTTTAGCTCATTCTATCCTAGGGATAGAGGGAACATCTGGGTCACAACGTCTTGATGTTGGATCCAGTGTTGGTTCATGGCATCTTTGTATGCCTTCAGATTCTCTTCTATATTTCATGAGCCTAAGTGCTCATATTGGGGACAAATCTTCTATAGGTGCGAAGGTAGATCATTGGCTGCACTCAAAAAAGTTCCCATCAGGGACTCAGTATTTCCAAAATACGCAGCCATCGGGGGTGTTAGATTTTGACTAGGTTGAGCGTTAATTCTTAGGGTTGTCTGGGGGACCTGGGTATTCTAGGACGTGCTAGATCCCTAGACAATGGTGGCTGACTTGGCTTTTGGGGTCCATTTCTTTCAAGCAGGAGGCTCAAGTTTGAAAAACCTTCTGGGATTGGGGGTTGATCTAAGGACTCTTTCAACTCTGGCTGGTGAAAATGATCCAATCCCACTGAAGACTTGACTCCTAAAACTATGGCTTGGGGGACCCTCGGGCGGTGTGAAATCTAAATCCTCAGAAGGGGATTAGCTCATGCCCTCCTTCTAGTGCCAGTTTCTGTTGATGGGTCTTTGTGACTGGGTCTGCCAATAGATGTAAGTTGTCACCAGGTACCAGGGTACCGGCCATCTTCACCTATAAAGGTTGTCTGAGTAAATGAGATTCCACGGGCCTTCAAGCACATGAGAGTCAGGTCTCGATAGTGCAAGAGCTTAGTTGGGAATATGACTATTTTGTTTAGGGGCATAGTTGGCTATATTGGCTCATCTTCTCTGGGGATTTAAATGAGTGGGATTTCCTGCAAGCATTCGTTAACTTTACAAAATAAACTTCAAAAGATATTACAGGGTTAGGAATATTTCGTCTACCTATAGTCATGCCAAACATTTGAAACATCAACCAAGCTCTAACATGCTACACTAAATACTGAAGAAATATAGAACCATCAGTTTATATTCAATCAATAGCAGAGGAAAAGGTCATTAATCTACTTAAAATATCAGAGCAATGGACATAAAGAACATGCAACATAAAATACCATTAACTCAGAGATCATAATGCTAACAATGTCATTGATAGAATCCTTCCTTCTTCATTAACAATTTTCTAGCAAGCACTGGTGCGTACAACAATGGAGGCTCCAGGGGAGCATTTAATTACTGAAAGCTTCTAAAACTAAGGAGCATTGAGCTCTACAACTAAGAACTGAGAAACTGAAAGGCTAATATCTATGGACTGCAAAATCATCAATTTTTCCAACCCTTGGAATGAGGTTGGACTTATTATTTATACACAAGCTTTGACCTAAAACTAACCTAACTTATTTTACACTTAATAATATAATACTATTTTTGGTGGCCGGTACTACTTGCGCCATGCTACAAAAGACCTCGAGATAGAAAAGGTCTGACAGGTCAGAAGAATAATACAAGAAAAGAGGATTGGAAGAATTAGTCTCGAGAAGGGAGCCAGGAGGAGAAAAGGAGAAATCTAATCCCCCAGGGATCGAGGCTACATGCCTCATAAATGGGAGAGTGGCTCAATGTCTCTGATGCGCAAGTGTTACTTTGGAGTGGCGCCTTGGGAAGACCACCTGTCAGAATTATCCTCTAAGCTGACATGACTTGTTGCAGTTACTTGCTTTTTGACACCTTTATTAACCTTCTAATAGTGACCGGTCATCTTTGGGAACTGAGACACTGGTCGCTGAAAGAATACAAAATTGTGGGATCTAGGACTCTGGGATCCGAAAGCTTGCACCTCAAAGAATAAAGAATACAACTGATACATGGTTGGTGGGATTCTCATGACTCTGGAGAACTTTATTGTTCCTTATGGTTTTTCCCAAGCCTCCAACACTTGGCTTATGCTTTCTTCATCTAAGTCTTTGATACTGTCCCACCGACTATGAACAACCTCCAATGCTTCCTCAACATCTACGGCCCCATTCCAGAATTCATCCACCATCTTGATGGTGTCATGCGACTAGATCATTGTCTTAGATAGTCTAGATATCCTGCCCTGGTCAAAACATCTGGTAGGCAGATATAGGGACTCCATCAATTCATCAAACTTGTTGAGGACGTAGTCCTCTAGGGTACACATTTTAGTGGTGAAGGGATCGACTTGCGATACTCCAGCCACAAATTCTTGTAATAGGCCCAAGGGGTATTGAGCTGATCTCACTTTCTCTTTCAAGGCCTTAACAAGTTCCTTGCATACCTCAATCCTGAGGACAAGTCTAGAGTACTGGGCCTAGAGGGAATCATATGATTCATTTCCCAAAATCCCCGCCTTTGCGGCGGCTTCTTCTCCTATGTTGCAAATTTCTTCCAGCCTGGCCTTCCACTTTTCATACTTTGCTAAATATTTCTCCCATATAAGAGTGGAGCCATTTTCCTAGTTGAGAAGAGTGTCAACCTGATAAAGGTCTGGGAGGGACACTGCTAGAAATTGTCTCATGGCAGCTACTTTCTCGGCGGCCCACCCATCTACAACTCATGCCTTCTTCTTCACAATCCGTAGAGAATCCACGTTTCCCTGTACAAGAAGAAATCCAGAGGAAGGGGTTATGGGGTGGACCTCGGCCAAAGGCTATGTAAGTTCTGCTAGAAGCGTGAGGAGATTGGCATTAGTCTCTCTTTCCTCCTTCAGCTTCAGGCCCTACTTGATGTATCTGGCCTCTACTGCTTTTGTGGCCTCCCTTAGCAAGTCCAGTTCACCTTGCTTTCCTCTCCTCCCTAGTGCCTTTTATGTAATGTTATAGTCTTTGGGCCTTACAATCACTGCATTTGCACCTAGAGGGGGTGTTGCAATAGTCGCAACTATGTTTCCTATTGGACCAGTCTGAAGAGTAAGGACTGTCTGTGCTTTCTTGGGCTTTTGGGCCTCTGCATTTCTAGCCATCATTTTGGCCAAAGAGAGTGGAGGGCCTGATGTGACCACCAGGGCCTTTATTTTATTTGATTCTACCAGCCATTGGGGCGGCTGGGATGGCTTTGATGTTAAGATCTATGCATCGGGATTCTCTTTAGAATTTGGTGGTGTTTCCCTGAAATGTACATTATCTTCAGGCTCTTTCTCCTTCTCTTGCTCTTGTTCTCTAGAACCTTTAGTATTTTTCTCCATGCTTGTGTCTTCTATGTTGATGTCTGGAACCTTTTCTTTGGTCTTGACATTACCTGTATCCTCGGGGACTTCCTCACCCCTCCCGATGTTAGCTGATCCTATATTCACATTGTGCGGGACCTCCTAGTCAATTTTTTGTTGTTGTCCTCCTTCAGCCTCATGGGCCTCTTCTGTTGGAACATTTTCCTCTATTGGAATATCCTTTGTGGGTGGGTGAGGTCTCTGGCCAAAGTTTAGTAATGCAGCCACCATTACTACCTCACCAAATGTGCTCCGGGGCACTTGATCACCCAGAGAAACCAAAGGCATCTGGAACATGATGAAAGGGGGCACAATTGATCCCAAAGGTCCAGGTTCCCCAACCATCAGCTTCTCATCTATGGGCTACCTTTGTGTATCTTTGGTCTCTTGGCCCGGTGTGTTCTCCTACTCGGGCCCCTTTTGTGCTTCCTTCTGGGCCTCTTGTTTTGATGCTGCTTCTTCTTTCGGAAACTCCTCTTTATCCTAAGTGGAAATTTATTGCACCACTTGACCTATACCTTGTTGAAGGTCCATGAGTTCATCTGCCAAGAAAGTTTCATCAAAGTCCTCATGTGGGGGCGAAGAGTCAGAAATATTTTCTAGTTCGGGAGAATCTGAACTGACATCAATCGGTGGCAATTCTGGCAATACCGGGGCTGGTGACTGCACTTGGTGTGGGGGTCACCTTATTATTTTTCCTTCTCATTAGTGGAACCCCGGTCTCTAAAATGCTACTAGACTTTGCCTTGGTGAAAGTCTGTCTGCTCATCATTACGTCCAACAACGGGGATCCCTCCGGGCGAGCAGAAGCCATTGGAGTCATGAGGAGGCCGGAAGATATCTATGTGCTTATTTTTTGGCTGACCAACCTCGCTGACTCCATCTATTTTTGCATTTTTACCATTAAAAGGGAAGGAACTTGGGGAGGTACCTTGGCCGAAGTACCCTCTTTTTCTTTCCATTTTCTTGTTCTAGGTCCAGCGGCGGCGAAAAATGGAGTGACCTTACGAACCACTAGTTTCTTTCGGGTGCTCTTGGGACACACCTGGGCAAGATACTAGTGACTTGCTTCCAAAATGGGGTGACATACCCCTTTAATTATCAGGTCCTCTGGGGTGGCCCAATCCATCAGAGGAAGAACTAACTTGTCTAGTCCTTGTCCTTTAGATGTTGGGTCTTCTAATGGCCCGTTATCTGAGAAGCCCTTCAAAAAATTCAGAAGGTCGGACGTCTTCATGATTTCCTTGCTCATGCATGAATGTTTTCAGGCTCGGAGATCAAAACTATCTTGGTAGTCTACCCAAAAATCTTCAATATCTTCTTCATGTGGCAGGGATGCCCAGAGAAGTGTTGTGGCAATCTTGCCTAGTGGATCGAAGTTTTTCTTGGCGTGGTGGAATTCGACTAGTCCTAGGATTTTCAATTCATTATCTACCTCCCTTGGTGCGGTGAGGCTGCATGTATAATTCCCACATGAAAATGGGAATGGGACATTGATGACCTTCTTCAATGTAAAGAAGGTGTGCAGATCCGTCATCTGTCGGTAGAACTCCAAAAGAATAATTTGGTTCCCGCAATACCAGGGAAGAAGATGGGGCTTCCCAGAGAATCCGGTAACCCGAATGTAGGTGTGATGCTGGCACTAAATAAAATAGTGTCCATAGGTGCTAACCAAACTCATCACCGCCTGTGACAATCTGTACCCAAAATCCTGAGTAAGTGTTAGGATGTTGTGGTAAATGGAAGCATCATTTACCTGACAGAAGTTCAGGAAGCTAAGTTCCCACTGTATTTGGGGATAATGATCCCATGGTGTTACTTGACCTGGCCGATTTCCAAGTTCACCAAATGTTTCAAATCCTAGAAAAACTGGTCTTTTTTGGGCTAGTGCCCATAGCACATATGATGTCATGTAAAACTTGGAATGCTAGACGACGCCCTTCAGCTATGTGTCCACGTGATTGGCTATGATAGCCGCCCAGTTGAAGGTTTGACTGCGAGTGGTGATATAGTAAAGAAAGTAATACATCTATGCCAAGAAATCCCAGGCATGGGGCAATCCAAAGATCCTACACAAGAATATAATGCTTGCCTGAATGGGCTCTTTGAACTCCCCGCGGGGAAATTCCATCTTCATCCTCCTATAATCCCTCTTCGGGGACTTCAACCAGTGGCTATTGAGATATTTCTGGAAGATAAGGGCAGCATCCTCAAACTCCTACAATGTCTGGACCCGATTTCAGATAATGGATCCATTGAACTATGGGATCCCCAGCCCTGAGGAAAAATTTTTTGTGTCTAGGGTGACAATTGTTGCTGGGTACTATAATGGCTAGGGATCTAGAAGTAGAACGGTCTGAGTAGGTGCATTGTACAAAGTTTCTATCTGGGGTATTAATTCTGATGATTGCACCGAACAAGAAAAGTTTGCTGCTTTAATGATGTCGGAGGCTGCTAGTTGAGTGGCCAAATTATCTCCGGTGGCCTTCAACCTGTAGATGGCTTGGATCAAGCCTTGCATTTCAGCCCAAGGTTTGGGCTTTGTATCTGTTATTTCTTGGACTCTGGAATCCACCTTGGATCCCATGAGAACACCCTCCTTTGGATATTTGGAGGTCAAGGGCAGCTTTGCTAAAAACCTTTCGGCCTTGGTTTTGGTGGCCGCCCAGGTGGAAGTGGTAGGCAACTCTGGGATATAAGGAGGGGTGATTACTTCAAACATCTTGATTAGCTTATCCGCAACTTGCAAGACCAGAGAACCGTTAGAACATGGTATCTATAAAAGAATATTAGGAACCCCTGGGTAATTCATTACCACCCTGCACCTCTCCAATAAGTGTTAGCATACATCAAAAATCCTAGAATACTTGAAATAGACATGAGAAGGACTCTAAGGTGTTGAATCAAGTGACAAGAGGGAACCAAAGACAAGGGATTGCTCAGGACTTGGAGTCTGGATAAACTAGTCGTTACCATGTCGATGTGACCAGAGGGAAACTGTACTTGGCTAACGTGGGTTTGCACATGGTCATGTGACAGGTGACATAAAGGCATTAATGGCGACAAGTGGGCTAGTACAGGGTAAAATTGAATTCCAGATGGGACATGGTTTGAATACCCACTCGTGGGAAATTAATCTCACCATTAAGGTGATGAGACCGAGGAGAGAGAAAGTTGCCATGACTCAAACCAGTGAGGTGTCAAGTTCAAACCGTGGCAACTCTGTCTCGACAAGCTTGGTATGGTGAGTGAACATACGACAGAGTGCGATGAAATCATTAGCTTAGAGGGATATAAACAAGATATGCACACCAATTTATAGAGATCCGAAGGCTGGACCACATATACATTAAAATACATAGAATTTACAAGCCTTTTACAGATTTATACAGCATTTACATAAGTACACGAGCTACCCTAAGACAATATACAATGTATACATTAATTTAAAACCATGCAGAGGGAAAACAACCCTTTGGTAGAGTCAACCCACCAACGGGAGGCAAACCAAAAACACAAAACACAGAAGGCAAACCAGCAAAATGAACAAAACAAAACCAAAAACAAAAGGAAACAACAAGAAAAACAAGAAACAACAAGAAACCAGAGGGCAAGCCGAGGACATACCTAGAAATCTAAAGAATAGAAGGGGTGAGGTACACTAGGAGCACTCCTACAACAATTTCTACTCTCAAACGATCATGAATCAGACACCTCAAATCAACTGGTAATCGACCACTAAGCACAGGAAACAACTTGCAGCTTAGTCGCAGTTAAAATCGCCTAAGAATCACTCTGAATGCTCTAGGTGTTTTTAAACGTGGTGACTGTTAAAGTGATAGGCAATTTTCATTTATACTCTTAGGGTAAAAACAAGTTACACTCTCCTCTGTAAACTCCAGAATAGGCAAACCTCAGGAATCTGGGCCTGGGGATTCCATGCAACCATACCTTCTCACGAGAAGAAGGCATCGTGGCGGAGAATCCCAGAGTCTAGAATCTGGCTCTGAAAGAATAAACTTTGGGACCAGGTCCCAGAGACATGAGAAGACAAAAGCAGAAAGAAAACAAACCTCACAAGAGGAAAATCCTGGAGAGGAAAATGAAGAAAGCAAAGAAAATAAGGTAAGAGCCAAAGTGAAGAGAGGGGACCCAACATTTTGCACACAAAATGTAGGGATGGGTATACAGGGCATAACAAACTCTAAGGCATACTCCTTGGCAGTTTCAGCTTCGCTACTCCTCCCTCACCCAGAATTGAAAGATAAGAAGTACCAAGTGGAGATTGTATATCGACCATATGTGCCCGATGTGCCAGATAATGTAGAAGATTTGCAAGTGTTCGAAGATGACCAGAACCTCCTTCTCTTTCTAGAGAGCAGTGGTGACTTCCATAAAGATGTTCTAACAGAACTAAAGGAGACCGGTGGGAAAAGCCAAAAAAGGATAAGTCAGATGTCATCCAGTTACAAGGTAATATCATTCCTCCCCATTTGGTCACTCTTGAGAAGCTTTTCAATAGGCATGACACTTTTTTTAAGAAGAAGAGAATCGAGAGAGGTCCTACCACTGGTGAATATGAGGGATTGAACATAGGAACTAGGAAGAATCCCAAGATGATCAACATTGGGAAATGTTGTACTGAAGAAGGAGAGGAAAGAGGCCAGGAAACTCTTCCTAGAATACCAGGATGTTTTTGCCTAGAGTTATGAAGATTTGAAAATTTTTATGAACAATAAATTCAAACACCAGATTCCCTTAAAACTTGAGGCAACTCCATTCAGAGAGAAACAAAGGAATTATAACCCCAAAGTTGTTGATTCCATATTCAGAGAAGTTGATAAAATGCTCAAATCAAGGATCATATACCCTATCCATCATTCTACCTGGGTAGCGAATATAGTGCCTGTGAGGAAGAAGAATGAAGAGATAAGAATCTATTTTGACTTCAGAAACCTTAATCAATCTTCCTTGAAGGAAAATTACACACTTCCCAACATGGATCATCTCTTATAGACCGTGGCTAGATCTAAAATGATGTCCATGTTAGACAGCTTCTCAGGGTATAACCAGATTGAAGTTGAGAAAGCAGACCAGCATAAAACCGCTTTCACCACTCCATGGGGCACCTTTGCATATCATAGAATGGAATTTGGGTTAGTCAATGCTAGAGCCACCTTTCAGAGATGTATGAACCTTTCCTTTAGTGATATGAAGAACAAAATCATTGGTATGTATCTTGATGATCTTACTGTATTTTCTAGGAAAATTTTAGATCACATAAATGATTTACAAAGAGTATTGCAAAGGTGTCGAGAAGATGGGATTTCATTGAACCCCAAGAAGTTAGTTTTTTGTGTAAATAAAGGTAAATTTCTAGGTCACATTGTTTCCCAAGAAGGCATAAGGATCGACCCAAAAAGAGTAAGAGTAATCCAACAATTAAGTTTACCTATGAACAAAACTGGAGTGAAATCATTTTTCAGCGAGGTAAACTTTCTCAGGAGATTCGTTCTAGATTTTTCTGAGATTGCCAAATGCATAGTGGACATGATGAAGGGAAATGTGAGTTTCAAGTGGAATGATCCTGGTAAAAAATATTTCAAGAGAAAAAAGGATGCTCTAGCCAATGCTCCTAGGTTATGTCACCCAGATTATAAGAAAGATTTCATAATCTATTGTTATTCTTTTGAACAAACTCTATCAACCATCCTAATGCAGGAGAACGATGAGGGAATCCAAGTTCCCATTTCTTTTATGAGCACACCTCTAAAAAATCATGAACTGAGATACTCCTAGACTGAAAAGCATGCTTTTGCAGTTGTAAAGCCTTTAAAGAATTTCAAATTTTACATTTTACACTCTCACTCTCTAGTGTATGTGCTTGATATTGCAATAAAAAGCATATTGACTCAACAGGATGTAGGATGAAACAACATAGGAGCATGGGTGGCTAAAACCCAAGAATATGATATAGAGATTAAGCCCACCAAGTTGATGAGAGGGAATGCACTATGCAAGGTGATGGAAAAAAACCAAGCGAATGAAGATCCAGAAATTATGCATTTGGTTTTGGCGGTAAGTATGCAAGACCCTTGGTTTGAAAACATTGTGTATTTCCTGACATATGGTGAATGCCCTAAAGGGTTAACTTCGAAGAAAAGAAGAGATCTGAAACTGAAATCTTCTAAATATGTAATTTGGGAGGATAGATTATATAAGAGGTCTATAGATGGAACTTTCCTCCAGTGTGTTGACAGACAACAACAAGAGAATCTATTAAAGGTGTTTCACGATGAAGCTTGTGGAGGACACTTCTCCTCATCAGTCACTAAATTCAAGATTTTGAGGCAGTAGTATTACTGGCTAGGAATGTTTAGAGATGGTTACCATTGGGTAGCGAGATGTGAAAAATGCAAAATGTTTATTGGAAAGCCTCAATTGGCGGCACTACCTTTAAGACCAGTGGTAATTAAGGGTCCTTTCCAGTAGTGGGGTCTTGATTTTATTGGTCCTATAAACCCCACATCTAGTGTGGGTCATACCTACATAATCACTGCAACTGATTACTTCACGAAATGGGTGGAGGTGAAAACAACCTAGAGAACTGCTTCAGAGGTGGTATGTGAGTTTATCAAAGAAAACATTCTAGTAAGATTTGGTGTGCCTATTAAGTTAGTTATGGATAATGCCACATAATTTTCCTATCAAGAAATTACTGAATTTTGATTTGAGTGTGGCATCATGATCAGTCATTCATCTGATTACTTCCCTCAAGGGAACGGTCAAGCTGAGTCCAGCAATAAAAATTTGGTAAACATCATGAAAAATCTATTGGCAGATAACCAGAGAACCTAGCATAAGAAAATCTATGAAGCCCTCTGGGCAGATAGAGCGACTCCCAAAAGAGCCATTGGTGTATCTCCTTTTGAACTTGTTTACAGGGTAGAAGCTAGTCTCCCATTACCATTGGAATTAGCAACTTGCAAACTGAGAACAACAGTAGAGGATGGCATGTACGAAGATGGTTTAGAAAAAAGGATTATGTACCTGAACAAACTAGAAAAAGAAAGGGAAAAAATGGTTGATCATATCACACGACACCAAATGCGTGCAAAGAACTTGTTTGACAAAAAGAGCAGACCCCACAAAATTATGGAGGGAGACATGGTGTTGTTATGGGACAAGCGTAGGGCACCCAAAGGCATGCATGGAAAATTTGAAACATTATGGAAAGGACCTTTTAAGATCCATCAGGCGTTTGAGAAGAATTCTTTTAAATTGACTTATCCAGATGGTGAGGTGCTACCCCTGACGTATAATGGTTAGGATTTGAAGCTCTATCAGATCTGAATTCAAAATAGGTAACCCCTGTATTGTACTATACTTACATTTAGTTCCTATTTTTTTTTTCCTAGTTAGGCTTCCTTTTTGCTTCCTTTTTCATGTCTTGCTTAATTTTTGTTGTGAGTCAACTTTAATTGGACTTTGTGAAACCAGAGATTTGAGTTCCTTTCTTGGACATGTGAATGTCCAAGTCCCCAAATAGATCTAGTTGTTGCCCCACTTTTGGTCTGCATACCTTTAGACAAAAGTGGAAGTTTATTTGATAGTAGTGGTTTTGAAAGTATTGTGATTTCCTAGAGTCTAAGTCTAAATTGTCCCCTTAGGATAGGTGACCTTTATCGGATTTTCCCAATTTCACTTCTCCTTGCGACCGAGGGGATTTGTATCTGAAGTCATGCTTAATCGGGTAGGTTTAAGATCCCATATTTGATAAAGGCCACAATTCAGAGACTTCTAACATTTATCTTCTGTGATTTTTGGAGTTTGTAGCTTGAATACTTTATATTTCTTCATTGGCAGAAAATTGGGTTCAGGCTTCTCCACTGGAAAAAAAGCACCAGCCGGGTGCGCTTTTCGCAGTTGAATATTCTATGATGTCTCAGTAGTCGGTACAATTTTAAAGTGGATGAACTGGGCTTAGAAAGACTATTGCATTTAGAATACATCACTACAAACCAAAAGGAATGATTAAATGGAGAGAAATCTAAGATGTAAGCCTGCTAGAGAAAAAGCGGAAAATAGCTTCTCTGCTACTCCAACAAGCGGGTTTCGACCTGCGGAGTACATTTTCCACCAAATAATTAAAATGAAGGATTTTTGAAGGGAAATCAATCTCATAAGTGATCCAAGGCATGAAGAAATCCATTGAAATCAACACATATCATTTTAGCATCTCAATAGGCTAAATTTCTCTTTCGGCATATTTTCAAACAGAGAGCACTCCAAAAGCATCTTTCCACCCAAAGGAGAAATGGAAAAGTAATCTTCCGCTACCTCAGGAAAGTTACCGTTATAGTTACTAAAGTGAAAAGACATTTCTCAATGGCCCGTAAGAGCAAAGTAATTGATCCAAATAAAGCCATTTTACTTCATAATCGACTTTTTCCTTTAATGCTTGGGTCTGTTCATTTGTGTGGCATGTGAAGTCACCCGTTAAATGGTAAGAATTCAAAATTTATAAAATCAATTGAAGATTGAAAACATGAGCTACCATTTTTTTAACAAATTGTTTGAATTTGAAGCCTCTAATATTGATTATTCTTTTCCCCTGCATTCTTGAGAGATATTCCTGTTTTCCAAACCAAATCATTCAAAGCATGGCTTCTAGATTTATGGGATTCGATAGAATGAATGGCATCACCTCTGACTAGTATAATATCTCAGATACATTTCTGAAGTTCTTTGATATGTAGAACTTTTAGAATAGGATAAAAGTAGATGAGATGCATCCCATCACTGAGAAACTAAAGGAGAGAAGATTAGTTGAAGCCACTAGTTTTCCCATAGTCGTTCAAGCCCCCGAATTGATCTAGCAATGTATAGCTTGATACAACCCAGAAACCAAGCAAATCCTCTTGGCCAATGATATGGTGTTGCTCTCTATCGATAGAGAATCAATTCAGAACTTGCTTCGCATCCCAAAGAAAGCTGAGTATTCAGAAATGACATACAGTCAGGCGGTGACTGAATATATAGCAAAGAAGTCAGTTTGGAAGGAGATAATGAAGGCATGGTTTCAAGAGCCTAGAAGCGCCAAAGGGAAGCTGCCAAAAACACTATACGACACTAACCTGAAACCAAAAATCATAGACATCCTGGTGCTACTCTATAGGATCAGAGGTGAGAGTGAGGCACTCAATTTTGTAGATCATCATTTCTTCTTGGTGCAGGTAATCTATTCTCAGTACCATTTTATTAATTAGGCACTTATGGTAAGCAAAAATCTGGCCAATGCCCTAGACAAAGCTAAACATCAAAATGAATTTTATTTGTCTTCAGTTTTATTGTATATATTGGCCACGATCCAAATTTGGCCAGGGCTTCCTAGATTAGAGGAATTTCCTGATGATGTTAAGAGCTACGAATTTTTCCCCTCTTTGCAGTTGTATAACAGTTATATTGATTACCTCCGTGTTAATGACACGTTTCCAATGAGACTGTGCAGGGAGCTACAAGGTTTCCTAGAAAGGAGATTCTCTCCTGAGGCCATGGCTTTTATCAGCCAGTTTGGATTTTATTTCATTCAATTTGGGGATTTCTCATACATTCGTCTTGCAGGATTCGACGAATTCCCTTTGAAGCTGCCCATATATCGTACTGATATGATTGTGCTGGTGGAGGCAATGAAACAAGTGCTTCAAGTGAATTTGATAGGTGCTGATACCAGGAAGAAAGGCTATGACTTCCCCATGACTATTGGAGCTTACAGTTGTGTGTCCCGGTCTGAGGTGAAGAATGTTCTAAAGACATTCTCAAAGAGGTTTTCATTAGAAACCTATGATATTCTGAGGCCACCATATGATCTTGTTAATTTTTCTCGTGACTAATTGCAAATGATCTAAGATATACATCATGTAGATGACATTGAAGACTACTGGGCCAATTGCAGAGATGATTTAGAAAGTAGAGAGAGATTCTACTCCAGGTTAATTATTGAACAAATCAAAAAGTTCAAAGTTAACATAGTAGTGGAGGGGCTAGAAGATGATGGTAATCACATGTATGACATTACATACCTGGAGAAGATAAAGCTCACCCCTATCCGTTCTAAGCCCATGCTAGATCAAGTCATCAGTGACTTACAAACACTAATGAGTGGCATTTACAAGAGGACAAAGCAGTAGGTTGAATGGATGACAGGAAGAAGGAAGAGGTCAGAAAGGAAGCCTCCTACTCAAAGGACCCTGACAAAGGATACTTCTAACATTGCAACAACTTCTTCGGTGATACCCCCAACTATGACCAAAGGTTCATCTCAGCTAGTCGGGGGAGGCGATGAACCTCCTGAAAAAGAAGTTCAACCAAAGAAGACTTGTGGAGAAGGCCCACTTCTGGATATTGGGTTGACAGAGGAACCAACCAAAGGTGTAGGACCTGAACAATCAGCTAAAGAATTCACTATAGATGTACCGACTGATACTTCAACCCAAGATACTCCAAGGTGAGAGTCCCCTATTGTAGTGGAGATGGGTGAAGATACCTACAATGCCTCAGCTATAGATTCAGACAAGAGGGTTTAGAAGAAATAAGAGGCTACCAAATTCATCAGATTGGTGACTTCTTCCCCTACCTCAGTAAATCCATTTGCTTCAAGACCAAAGTCTACTCCTCTATTCATTAGGAAACTATTTCTAGAGGAGTTGGTCTCTGCCACCAAGGTCACCAGCGCTAAATCATGGATAGAGAACACTCTGGAGCACAAAATAAAGAGAGTAGAAGAAGGAGCTCCTAGCAAAGATACTTTAGCTCAAGCCTTGCAACCTGGTGCCACTATAGAAAAGGCTAAGAAAGTAAAAATGCTATCCACCTTGGGCCGGGATCCAGAAACTGGGCACTTCACTATGGAGGTAGCAAAATCCATGAAGGAGGGCAGGTTTGAAGATTTAACCCCTAGAGATTTTGAACTACACTCATTTGACATGGGTTTAGCTCGGCATGATACCAAGGTGGATTGGTGGAAATCTACTAATATAGTGATTGAAGAAGAGATGAAAAAACTTAAAATGGATAAGGTACAACCTAAGGCTGAAGTCAATGAACTGACTAATTTCATCTGGCAGTTGGTTACTCTAGTTGCTAGTATTCCCAGTACTCAGACCACATTCAATCCCAATGTCACGAATAATCAAGCCATAATAGCCAAATTGCAAGAGGATAGGCACTTCATGCAGATCGTCAAGGGATGGGTTGAGAGACTCAAATCTAAAGGACTGGCAGTTTTCGAGCAACTGGGTAATGCTCTCTTAAGACTGGAAACAGAAAGGAACAACATTGAGAAGAACTTGCAGACTCTCGCATCTGAGAGAGTGAAGTGTTAGGAGTGCATAGTGACGCTCCATGTCACAGTAAAGATGAAGACCAAAGAGGCATTGAAAGCCAATATTCTGCAAAAAGGAGATGAACCTCTAATTGAGTGGCTTCAAAGCCTAGAGTTGAAAATTGAGATGATCATTCAGGCTGAGACCGGGTTGCAACAAGTAGATGTCAACATCAAGGAGGAAAAAAATAAAGAATTTGAGACTATTCAAGGTATACACACAAAATCACAGACGAGTGGACAAGGAAAAGAAATGATAGGATTTGCCAATATGCAGAAATAATTTTCTGATTATGTGCATAAGCTTTCAGAGCAGTCTTCCACCCATTTGGACAAAGTGCCAGAACTCTAGCAGTTGAGTGGATGTATTTATAAAGCCATGGAAGAATTGAAGGATCAGATAGATGTAATTAAGAGCCTGGCCAAGTAGCATTCCAGGTGGCTCATCCTATATACCAATGTCCATATCAATAGACATGAAGAGCTCATCAGAGTTATTATAGTTGTCACCGCCTATAGGGCTAAATTAGGCAAAGGGAATGAAACTGAAGCTTAAATAGATTCTACCTTTGTACCCAATTTTGATGATATTGTAATGGCTAAACCTTTATTTATCATTCCTTCTTAAAAGAAGTTGAACCATTTCGGTTACTCTTTTTGTAATGGTCAAGTCTCAAACTCTATATGTACTATACCAAAAGTTAATACAAAGGTCAGCTAAATTTTGGTGTGAAAGATAGCATTTTGCGGAATCAATTGTGTGTGTCTGAATACCATTGCTTTAACTATTCCATTCCATTGAATTTACCTTTCTATTAAATTTAAATGTTTCTTTGAAGTTGGATTTGCAATCTGTATTCAAACCAGAGTTTTGTATTATGATTTGATATAGTTAATTAAAGGGAAAATCTGTTGTTATCCTAAGTTTCAGAAACATTTCTGTGATATAGATTGAATCATTCTCATTTCATCGTTAATCTTTAGTCTTGCATCTACATTTTGAGTAGTTGTTCATGCATTACCAGTTTTGGGGTTCAATCTGATTGTTGAAATCTCAGAATCGGCTAGATTTAGAGTTGAATTTATCCTGCCTGAGCTATTTCCTGCCTAGGTTTAGCTTGGTTTACCTCTTTTGTTCTCGGGTCAAGAACATAACCCTATTAGATTAGGAAAGACCAAAATTCACTGAAAATCATTCATACAAGGGAGCTGTGCCTTTAAATTTAGAGGGAAATTAGTTTACAATTATAATTTCCCAACTATTGTATTCAATTTCTTCTTCATATTTGGGTATTTTAGAGTTATAATAAGGAAGAACAATCTATTTACCAACAATCTTCATAAAAGGAGAAAGGAGTACACTAATCTCTCCCCATCATATTAGTATCAGAGAAAAAAAGATCTTCCTGGGGAGTGCATGTCTAATGAAGAACCAGAGGTAGAAGTTGAGGCTGACACAATGCCTCCTAAAAACATCTCTCAAGAAGCCATTAGGAATATGATGGAAGAGATGCTTGCAAAAAAGATTGAAGAGTTCAAGAGTTTGAGACCTACATTAGACTGTCATAGCTTTACTGTTTTATTTTTCATGCTTTCAGTTGTTTTATGATTAGATATATTTTGAATATTAGAGACTCTTATGTATTGAGGATCTATTGAATTCTATGTTATATATTCAGTACTTGATTATGTAATCAGGGTACACTCGAGATACTACACTTTTTGATTCAATTTTAGTTTATGATGATGTCATATATATGAGATTTATTGTGTAGAGGTAATTATAATGAAACTTGGTTTAGGAAACTGATGATATGCTTATTTAAAGTTTTGAATGCAGATATAGTTTATATGCAATGTATTATTGATGTCGTATTATGCTTTCATATCATGTTGTTTTGGACCTACTGATGTGTGCAATGAGTGTGTAGGGATAGTTGACCATGGATCTAAATCGGGGACCCAATATTCGAACCTATGCAAAATTACGTACATTCCAAGGTCCTGTTTATATAAAGAAACAAGGACCTCGTTGTATATGTATTTTATTTGTAAATATAGTTTTCTTGTGTTTATTTAGATTAGTTAATATTAATGTGAATAAACCATGTCATCTATTTTAATTTATTGTTCTATTTTGGCAATTATTGCAATTTGATGTTGACATGGCTAGTAAAGGGGACCATGGTTAGGTATAGGGTTAACTTGTTGATGACAATTATTAAATTGTGTATTGTCATTGATGATTACAAAAATGTAGTGATGTTACACAAATGTCTATACCTAAACCGAACACAGTCATTATATGTCATGTTATCTCAGGCATTAAAGAGGACCAAAGTGATTTTTTAGTTCTAACCGAGTTCACTCGGGCATTACAGCAAGGGTTGGGCATTAAAGGATTACAGTGTTAACCGAGTTATGTTTTAGTGTCAGCCGACCAACAACAGTTTACATTTTATGTTTAACTAGTTATATGCAACTGACAAACTTAAGTTTTATTATTTATTTGGAAGGTTATTCAAGCCGACTTGACAAGACCTATCATATATATAGAAGGTCAAGTTTGGATTGAATGTGTGTAAGTGAAGTAATAAGCAACAATATATGACAAAGTTTTGATATGAAGAGTGAAGGCAAAATCACACGGGATTCAGATTAAGGACAGAACATACAGAGTTGTAATAGAATATTTGATTAGTAGGGATCTAGTTTAAAACCAGAGCATAGATCTAAATCAGCAAAGATAGCTGCTTCGACAAACAGGTCAATCCATTGTTACTCTCTAACAATTGTAGCAGTGATCAAAATTTCTTTACAGAGTAGACTTAACAGTGTTTCACAAATCCTCTCACAAGGTGACATTTCTACATAGAAGTATTTGAAGACCTCTAACAAGGCCACTCCTTACAGGGTGATTAAATCCTCTAACAGGGTCACACCTAATAGTGTGTATTGTAACCTTTAACATGGTTGGCTCCTAATAGGGCTCACTTCAGAAGAGTGAAAAATAGTAACTAGTTGTAATTGGTGGTTTTTCCCGAATTGAGTTTCCACGTTAAATCTTGGTGTCATCTATATATATGTTATTTTATTTATGCTTTATGTTTCTATGCTTAATCACTAAAGGATAATTACAGTTAATATCTTAAAGATTTACTTTGTTAACGTAGTAACAAGAGAATATCTATGTTAACCGAGTAACATTGATAAATTTGATTAAGACATCTAAGGGACTTGGATTTGTTTTTGTGGTAACTGATTCACCCATCCACTCTCAATTACTCAACTCATTTTCAACATAACTAAGGTTACCTATATGTAGTACCAAATCTTACCCAAGGTTAGAAGTTTCTAGATGGTCAACTTGACTTAGAAATCTGTGGGTTAACTTTAGGTGTAGTTTAGGAGGGTCTTTTGGGCTCCCAGAAGGTAACTAAGTAAGTTTTAGCTACCCAACTTGGTACCCTAGGGTTTAAGGGTCATCTTCAATCATAAATAAGCCTCTAAACTCATTTATTGCTCCCCTAAAGTCTCATTTTCAAACTTAAGCAAATTTGAGGAGGTGTGTAACTTTGGTTAACCTCTCTCTTCTTTCCAGGGCGCATTTAACTTCATTCATGGAAAATGAAGGCAAGTGGGAAGAAAGGGATGGTTAGGGTTACCTCACCTTTGGTTAGTCTTGGAGGTTTGCCTATTTAGAGAAGGTTTTAGGAAGAGTTTCTCTCTACCCTTAGAGACAAATTTCAGAATTGAAGGAGCTTTTTGGAGAAGGATAGGAAGGATTTCTCATTATCAATTTTTCAACCCACCTTAGCTTTGGAATAAGGTTGGAATTTTTAGAGTAAATTTATTTTGCTCATGTATGTTCTTGAGCTTGAAACTCCATTAATGGAGTCCTATGTATTTTTAAGTTATTTTCAAGTTAACATTTTGGTTTTTTATTTTGTGATACTTTTTGAATGGGTTTCTTCAAGGCATGCTCACCCTTGGGAGGGAAGATTAACCTTGAAGGGGGTGGTAGGAATGACTCCAGTTTAGTGTAGAATATCTCATGTGAGGGAAATACATGGGGTTTCACCATACCCATGATGTCAAGTAGGACCTAAAGACACCTGGAGGCATAAGGAGGTTATTTTTCATGACTGCATCTCATGGAGATGGTCATCCCAAGTCCATGTGTGGCTTGAGATTTTCACTTTTCTTACTTGGCTTCTCCTACTAAGAAGGTACACCACCACCCCTATTTTTAGGAGGGCCTCTCGGAGACCTTCCTCCTTTTCTACCATGTGTTGGGGATTTTTTCTATGCTTGATTTTATGTTGTATTTATGTGAGTTGGGTAAGTTGCTTGTTTGTATCCCGTTCCTCACTAAATCCCCTAGCTCAGGGGTAGCCTTGCAAAGGCCTAGGTTGGGAGGTGTATGTGTTAATTTTGGCCTTGTTAATCAAACACACACTTCAACATAGTCCTTCTTCACCAGGTACATACAAGACTGAATATGAGATTATTCATCTTATCTACCTGCGTGATTTGACCTGTTGCCTTCTATCTAGACGGGGTTTTTGAAATTGCTCTCAGAACGAGAGTCTCACAACCATGGACCAATCTAAGAACGAAGGATTTATCATGATGAATGCAATACAATGC
>MU227404.1:732172-764284 GCA_018584345.1 Thuja plicata | reverse complement strand
ATCAAAATTAAAGAAGGATTAGAAGATTCTAGAAGAGGTTAGTGGTCTTAAGGAAATTGGCCAAGTTTTGGGCAAAAAATAAATTAATTATTTATTTTGAGATTTTTGGTCAATTTATTAATTAAATGATTAATAAATAGGGGAATAATGTTTAAATAAAATTTAAACATTTTTGGGAGGGATTTTTTAATTAAATATTTTTAATTAAGATAAAGGGATTTAATGACATAAAAATAAATTAATTAATTAATTAATAAATGATGATTTCATCAGGGGTTTAGGGGAATATTAATAAATGAAATAAACTTATTTAATTCATTTAAAAACATAGGAATTAATTATTTAAACAATGAAATTATTTTTTAATAATTAGAGAACTATAGCCATTTTAATTAAATTAAATAGGCTAGGGGAATGGGTTAATTGCAAGTGGGTATTTGATTTAGGGATTTATTTAATTCCTTTATAATTAAATACTATAACCATGTTTGATTTTGATTTGATTTGATTGGTCAAATTAATTTGAATTGTATGGCTATAATAGTTAATATAAATCAATGATAAAAATCACCTAGGATATTAAATTGATTAAAAGAATTATGCCAAGCAGTAATAGGGTCGTTTGGACGTAAATCGAGGATATGATCACACTTAGGGCAAATAGGGTCTATAGTTACGACAGACCAAATTCAGGGGTTACAATTGTTCATGACTCCATCTCGTGGAGATGGTCATTCCAAGTCCATCTGTGGCTTGAAGTTTTTGCTTTTGTTACTTGGCTTCTCTTACTGAGAAGGTCTACCACCACCCCTATTTTCAGGAGGGCCTCTTAGAGACCTTCCTCCTATTCTACCATGTGTTGGGGAGTTTTTCTATGCTTTACTTTATGTTATGTTTCTGTGAGTTGGGTAAGTTGCTTGTTTGTATCCTACTCCTCACTGGATCCCCTAGCTCAGGGTGGCCTTGAAAAGGTGTAGGTTGGGAGTTGAGCCTCCATGGTCAACCTCATCGATACAAGTTTTCACAGCTGGATTGGAGGATTCGCAATGCATAAATAGTGGAAATATGGATCCTAGAAATTATATCTCTGTAAACCTTGGTGTCTTTAGGATTTCACGATTCCTTAGTTTGTATTTATTTCATTTGTAAATTTGTAATCTTTAATTATTCTGTAAGCTTTTAGTTCATTTTAAAGATGGAGGTCCTAAGAAATTGTAACCATATTTATTTAAAAATTGAAGAGGAAATGGGATTATATGTACTATATGTTTATACTATTTCCTTGAGAGTAAATTTTGGTTAATTGGTAGCAAACACATAAACTTATATTTCATAGTATGTTTTAGTTCAAATTCCATTATGGGTGTTTATTTTTACTCCAAGAAATTTTAATGGAATTCCTCAATATAGGGAATGGATTAATCGTTATTATTAAATAAACTGTTTATTCCCTTTTATTGAGTAGTTTAGTATATGAATGCTCATTATAATTTTTCTTAGGGTTATATTATTTCCTCTCTTAGAAAAGAAAAATATTAATGATAGTAGCTTTAATTTAATTTTTGAATTTTTGTGTTCTTGAGAGTAAGATATATTTTTTTAAACACTTAGTAAATTCTGAGAATTTAAAAAAAAATCCATATTTTCAAAATTTGTTTCCACCAAGTTGAAGAGATAAAAATATGGAAATTATGGGGGAAATAAAATTCCAAAAAAAATATTGGGACATGCCCACTGTTTAGACTCAGAGTTGTTTTTTACACCAGTAAATTAATATTTTATTTCATTTTTTGTTTGTTGGTTCTAAGTTAGACATCATAATAATTATCATATAAAATAGATTTATTTTGCAAGAAAAGTATGTTAGAAAATGTTTATATATATATATATATATATATATATATATATATATATATATATATATATATATTTCATTAACAAATCGAAATGGAAAAGTGAAATAAGTTTGGTGTTTTAAAAAAAATAGTTTTATGCAATTTTTGGGTGAGGAGGGCCGAAGTCGTACCTTAGCCCACAGAGTGTGGCAAAGGCCGCGTAGACCGCTGCCCCCACCCCACTATGGAACACAGGGGTTCCTACATCGGTCCTAGCTGGTGGCTCCACCCACAGTGGGGCACGGGAGGGATACCTCCCACCATCCCTCCACCTCTTATCCCCGTTGTCGCCTTGCGACAGTTTAAAACCCCGCCACTCCTTAGCCTCCCTCCGCAGCCATTCCAGAACCTCGTTTGCATCTACCTTCAAACAAATAAAGAATATTTTTCCTTGCATTCTCATTGTTTTTAGAGTTTAAAGATTACTTTAATATATCTTTTTTTTTCGAATATGCAGTTTTAAAAGATTACTTGAAATTGGATTTGGTAACCTAGGGTTAGATTGTGTTTTATTTAAAATTATTAGGATTTTAGGGTTTCAGTATAGTATGCGAATAGAAATATGTTTTTAAAATAGCTTAAATTTAATTGGATTATATGATTTGTTTAAATTATTAAAGCAAGTTTAGAGATTTAATACTATACTATCTAGTATAAGATTGTATTTAGTTTTCAAATTATGATTTTTATCTTGTTTTTAATAATAGTGTTAAAATTAGATTTATTATTAGATTTAACATGGCTAAATTATCATTTTAGTCTTAAAGGATAAATTTTTTTTTTAGTTGTTAAACATTAATGAATTAGTTTTTTTTGTGTTAGACTTTTTATTAAAAAGGGGGAAATTTACTAAATAGACTTTCAATGTAATGCTTAAACGTTATTTAAATTAATATACTATTCTTATTATGTTTATAACCTTATTGACATCATTTTTTTTATAAGTGGGTTTAGACCACCCCTATTGTCGCGATGGACCCTTCTAGAAGTATTATGGTTCACTTTGACTGATTTCATACATGGTTGACTTTTGGTCAACTGTGGTCAAAATTCCTTTGATCATCCCAATTTTCACACCAAGTGTTCCCTATTTTCCCTGGACCCTAGGATTTCAGTTTTGCACCTTTCAAAGATAGATGACTTTTTGGTCAACTCAGGTTGACTTTTGGGTCAACTATCTTGATTCGCATGTGTGAGCCTTCCTTAGGGCTTAGCGAGCCCTAGAAACTTCCTTTCACATATTTTGGAGTATAGTTGACTTTTGGTCAACTCTAGTTGACTTTTGGTCAACTATCTCAGTTTGTGTGTGGATCGAAGCTTGTAGCTTAGGGATCCCTGTAGGGTATCTTTGAAGCCATTCTTCCTAGTTTGACCTTTCTAGTTTCTATTTTTCCTCTACACTATTTTGCGTGCACTTGTTACCTTTGAGGTAGATTAGTTAACCTTGTAAGCATACTTTAAAATTTTTTGATTGTGTATTTTTGCCCAACTTTTGGGCATGAGAAAGAGATCTGGTGGTAAAGACAAAGATGATGATGGTGAGAATGATGCAAATGAAGAAGGTGAAGAGGAAGAAGCCCAAGAGAAACCAAGGGACTTACCTACATACCAGAATGCATTTGTGGATGCATTGAGAAGCTACCAACCTATGGGGGTTGGCCTAGATTCTGATGAAGTCATTGAATTGTTTGAAGCCATGACCAACCACTTTGAAATGAATCAAGTGTCAAAGGGAAATAGAGTGAGGACTGCAAAAGGTAAGTTAAAGATTTTTGCAATAGCATGGTGGAATTTTGTTCAAGGAGAGAGAGTGAAGGAGGGTAGAAACATGATCTCATCTTGGGAGACAATGAAGTCAAAGGTCAAGGCCCAATTTCTACCCACAGACTACGAAGTAAAAATGTACAAGAAGCTCCAAAACCTAAAGAAAATGGATTTGGATGTCAGTGCATACACTGAATAGTTTTACAAGGTGATCTTAGATATAATAAGCAAGAATAGGAAGCAGAGACACTGGCCAAATATTTGAAAGGCTTGAGGTTGAATATCTAAGAGGAGCTAAGTCTCTGGGCTCCTCATATAGTGAAAAAATGTTTTGAAATGGCTCTTAGAGTGGAGGAGAATTTTAGGAGAAGGGGTAGGAAAAAAATAGAGGTAGAGGTGGAAGAAACAATAGAGAAAGAGGTAGTTTTGGTGGAAGAGGATAATGCCAAGGATCCCAACGGGAGTCTATCCCTAGAGAGAAGATGGGGGACTCAAGTAGAAGAGGAGAATATAGAGGTAGGGGGTCTAATAGATCATCTAGAGGATTCAAGTACTCTAGAATGAAGTTCTACAATTATGGCCAATTGGGGCATCCTTCTTATAGGTGTTCACATAAGGCCCCACTTCTCAAAATAATGAAAGGAGGGTAAATTATGTACAAGAAGATGTTGTTAGTGTACATTCTCCTAAGGTGCAGTTGGAATCAGAATAAGTAGGAAAAAACTTGATGATCAAAAGGACATTGTTGAAGGAACCTGTCTAGGAGGAGACACCCCAAAGGAGAGCACTTTTCAGTATACAATGCAAAATTCAAGGTAAGTTGTGTAAATATATTATGGATTCAAGTTCCATAGATAACATAGTTTCATTGGAAGAAGTCAATAAGTTTAAATTGGAAAGGTTTCCCCATTCTTTCCCTTATAAGGTCAGTCGGTTGAACAAAGGGAAATATGTAGTGGTTAATGAACAAGCTAGGGTAGAATTTAGTATAGGGGGTATACAAATAAGATACTCTATGAAATTATACCCATAGATTTTTGTCACCTTCTCCTAGGTAGACCATGAAAATTTGATAGGAAGGCTCACCATGATGGTGAGAAGAATTCATATGCATTTCGGAAAGATGGGGTAACATATAGGATACAGTCGACTGGAAATGAGAAGCATACCAACCAAGTGGTTCCTAGTGTGTTGATGGTGGGAGAGAAGGAATTCCTAGATACCTTGAAGGATGAAGGGGTAGGATTTTCCCTAGTATTGAAGATAAGGGTATTAGAAGAAGCTAGTATGAAGGAAGAGATCCATGAGGAAGTGAAGGATATGCTAGACAAATAAGTTGACATAATTAGTGATTGTGCACCAGTTACTTTGTCAGCTGAGAGGAGTGTGAGTCACAAAATCAACTTAGTGCCAGGAGCCTCCCTCCCAAACAAGGCTGACTACAAGATGACTCCTCAAGAAAATGAGGAGATTGCAAAAAAAATTTAGGAATTGTTGGATAGTGGTTTGATAAGAAAGAGTATAAGCCCATGTGTAGTCCCCGCAGTCTTGGCTCCAAAGAAAGGGATTAAGTGGAGACTTTCTATAGATTCAAGGGAAATTAATATGATTACCATAAGATACATGTTCCCTATACCAAGAATGGAGGATTTGATGGACTACCTAGGAGGAGAAAGATATTTCTCAAGGATTGACTTCAAAATTGGTTACCACCAAATCAGAATCAGAGAGGGGGATGAGTGGAAACCCATTTTGAAGACTGAAAAAGGCTTATATGAGTGGCTTGTAATGCCATTTGGACTTTCTAATTCTCCTATAAAATTCATGAAAAACTAATGATAAATTTTGAAAAGTGTGAGTTTGTCAAGTAGGAACTTGTATATTTGGGTTTTGTGATCTCACGGGGAGATTTGAAGATGGACCTGTTGAGCGTCATTTTTACATGAGATAATGACTAGGATCTTGAGATTCAATTTTCTCTCTTGAAAGAATAACGAAGTTATTTCCAAGGTTCTCTGGGGTCGGGTCACAACCTGCTTCGTTACTCATTTGAAGATAAATGTGAATGTTAATGAGGAGACCTTTGCTGGTACATTTAAGACATCAAACTACAAAACATATTTAGTACTTTTTTTCTTTTTTCTGATTTATCAAAGATTTGTATTTTAAATAAAGATGAAATTTTGTATTTTCTAAAGATGATTACTTTCATAATTATGACAGAAATCAAATGAGTAGGGTAACAATAAATGAAATGAACTTGCTAAAAATGAAATCTTAACAGGCATAAACCATTTTCGATCTTCCCATGCAAATTGAACGATGGAGATATTTTGGAACAAACCCACGAGGTATAAATTAGACGATGTCAAAATTCTATACTCAATGGATGCAATCATTTGGAGATAAAATGTATTCACTCAGGCAATATTTTCAAAACCTATCAAATCGTGAAGCCACCAACACGTGTACACACACGAGATAGATTTATTGTAAAGCCCAATAGATGATCTCTTCCACACATTCGTCACAACAAGGTAGATATATAACATCAAACTCCAACTAAAAGAAACACAGATTCAAAACATCATAAACAATTGGCTCTTTGAAAATAATGAACAAGCATGCAAAAATTCATCACTTTCGCATAGATAGTAGAAATTTCACACCACAAATGAAGCACCAAATTGTATATTTTTTTGCATTAGAAATATGACCCTATTACATTTCTTTTGATTACAATATATAGAGTTTTGATCTACAAACTCTGAATGCCAAAATTAGGGCATTAAATAATCTAAATTAATGAACATGAGCTAAAACTAAGACTTTGCTGAAAGGAAACTACTGCTAACTGATACTAAACAACTTGCATGGATTTAAAATTCATTTAAAATCAGTTTTTCCATGCAAGAAGGATCAAACTCGTCAAGAAAAGAGAGAGAAAGAAGATAGGTTTTCCCTACATCCAGCTAAAGTCTTCTTCTTGATCTTGGAGTTCTACCTTGGATTCTTAATCTGAGGCTCTCTCTGTGGTGGGAGATAATAGAGGACCCTTAGTCCTTCAAAAACAAACTCCAATTGGGTACCCATCTGATTTGGAGTTCAAACTCTATGCAAAAAAGTGATCTCACTGGAAACACCCAGATTTTTGGACCCCGACCTCTCCTCCAAAGTTTTTTTAGTGGCTAAAAATGCTAAGTGTTGCTACCAAATTCTAGAGGCCCAAAATTTTCAGCCCTTTTGGAGGCCGAAAGGCTGAAAAGGATGAAAATCTAAAATATTAGGAGGGCCAAAAGGCTGAAGTGTTGGGGAGGCCAAAAATTTTGGCCCTTTTAGAGGACGAAAAGGCCGAAAGGCCAAAAGGAAGAACTTAGCCTCTTGAGAAAATTTTTTAAGTGTTGAAAAACTATTTTCTTCAAAAATGCTAAAGGGATCTGAGGACTTAGTTTCGAAAGAATTCTGGATGTGCATCTTGGAGCCTTTTTATGATCTCCTAAAGTTCTTCATAATTTATCTCTTTCATCTTTACTTTATTGACCCTTCCTTCTTGCTTCTCTCTGAATATGGTCAATTCAGAAGCAAAGAACTCAATCTTCTCTTCATGTTATGACATCACCTGCATTGTCTTCCTTGGAGTAGAACAACTATTGTAAGGCCTCTTTGGTGCTGACACATTCTAGGTTATCTCTAAATTCTTGAACCACCTCTTTTGATGCATGTAGGATCTATTTATCTTGGTCATGGTATAATTCAAGGCCAATCCCTATGAAGAAACCATCTATCTCTTTTACCCATTCCATGAACTCCTCCTATTTTTCTACTATGTGGGCCTGACATTCTTTGCAAACCTTAATCATCTTGGCTATGCGCTTGATCCAAGTTCTGAAGTTGTCTAATTCTTCACCCTCATATATCTTCACTAAAATCTGGAAGTGTTTCTTCTTGATTATCTTTAGGTCTCAGAGGGTAGCTTTCCATTTGGTTATCTCAAACTCAAAGACACCTTTATTCGGCTTCTACTCCATACTGTTCAAATTCATTTTTCCAGTATGCACTTGCTTGGACGAAGGAAGGGGTCAAACCTACCAGTAAGTCTGGGGTGGCCCTCTTCTCCAATACGGCATGTAATGAGGCCTCTAGAAAACTTGGATCAATGCCCACCATTTTATGAATGAACTTCTTCAAAGCCTCATTCTTCTCTGTTAGGGACTTTATGGTTTCCTCATCCTTACTCATGAATCCTAGAGCATGCTTAATCCCTAAAGTTTCCAATGTCTTTCTCCCTTACCTAGTAGGTTCACCCAAGTCTACCTCTTCAAGTGTGTAATCTTCTGGGGTGGCTTGTGTTTGAGAAGTGCTAGTCGAAAGGAATGGCTACTTGTGCCTTCCAGTGACCCCTAGTGTCTTGGGTGACATAGCATATTGTCCTAGCTAGTATGTTGACCTCTGTTTGGTGGAAGGCTTTCCCTAGAGATGAAATACTTGTGTCTTCACCCTCTTCCTCATTAGTATAAGTCCTATTTCAGTTCTAAATCTCTTTATTAAACCAAGTAGGTTTACTAAAGGTGGTGACTAGCTCATATTGGGCAATGTGTAGGATTGATGCCAAGTTTTGTGACCTAGGGGTCAATTTCTCTTCTGATTCCTTATCTTGCTCCCCTTCCTATTCACCATCTCCCTCATTCACTTCTTCTCCAAAAAATTCTCCTTCTCCCCATCTATCTCCTCCCATCTCTTCCTTTGATGCCCTATCTTGTCCATCCTTACCTTGGCCCTCATCCCCTGAAGAACTGATCAATACTTCTGTATTGAGGCCTGTCATGGCCTCCAGTGTAGTTTTGAAAGGTGACACAGCTTCTGTTCTTATTGACCCTTGAGGATTCATGATGAGTCATGGTAGAGGAACTGATGGTGGTGGAGTAGGTGTTGGCATTGTGAATGGTGGAGTAGGAATAGGCACTACGAGTGGTGGAATAGGAGTGGGAAGAGTGGAAGTTGAAGGAGGCAAAGTTGGCGTTGGAGTTGGGATAGAAGGTGGTGGAGTAGGAATTGGGGCCGGATGAGAGGTTGGTGGTACGGGAATATGCAGTGGTGGAGTAGAAGTGGAACTTTCTCCTACACCTTTACCCCCTATTATATTTTGAGCTGCTGGGGCATCTTGAGTTTCAGGCCCTTGGCCTATGTTGGAGCTTATCCCTATGACTGGCATGTTTAGTGCTAGATTGGTGAACTTAGCTAGAGGTGTAGTGAGGATTACATATGGCTGGATAATTTTTGGAGCCCCAATGTCAAACCTTGTTTTTGAATCAAGTGTGTCCTTCTCCTAGTCTGCAAAGCCTTCTAGGCCTTCAAAGTCAAATATTTGGAACTAATTTGAGCCTAAGGCATCCAAGGGATTTTCCTCTTTAGGATCTTCTATATGTTTCTAGGAAGTCTCCTTTTCCTTCCTCTTCTGATGACTTGTCCTTTTTACTAGAGGTACATCTTATTCTTCTTATTATGTCTCCTCTTGTACAGTTTCCAATTGTGGAGACACATAAGTTCTCCTCCTTTTATACATTTTCTTCCCCTTTTTGATGGTGGGAGGAGATTGGATAGAAGTGGAAGGGCCTTCATCTTTTGGGGCCTATCATGATCCCACTGGAGGATCTATTTGCCTATTCATTCTATTTTTTTGAGATTTGTGTCTTGGATTTGAAGCATACTACACTGCACATTCATGACCGTAAAATGTGCTTGGTTTCTGTGGTGGTGCTTTCTTATAATGGGGCACTGTAGAATTATCCCCATGTTTCTTATCCACCTTCTTGGTTGGATCCATAAATGTCTTCACTGGGATTGGATTCATCTTATAAGTCCTTTTGATTCATGTTTCAGAGGTTCGGAGCACATGCCTAGCTCGAAATTCAATGTCTTCATTCTCATCTTTATCAACTTCTGCATTCATGATGGGCCTATCATATATTTTATCCAAAGTGTAAATTGCCTCCAACACCCTATCTAAATCATTTTCCCAAAGTTTTAGGGGAATTGGGATCTTCAATGTCTCCTTTGTAAGGGCAAGGGGCATCCTGCAATAGTCCCTGATCCCGACCTCATGATCATCTACACAGTTTACCCAGTGATCTTCAAGGCGTGGTTCATGAATATAGAATTTTCAAATAATGTGGCTTTATGTATCTACTGGGTCGATTCTGGGCCAGACTGTGTTGTAAAGTTAAATTGAGTACTCATCCCACTTGAAGGCCAAGGTTTGCATACCTTCATGTCTTCTAGAGTGTATGGGCCCAGAAGAATAGGGAAGTCCCAGCAATGCTTCCTCTTATGATTTATATGCTCATAGGCATCTGTAAGCTGCCTGGCCATTTCTAAAGTAATTACCCAGTCAGATGGATACCTGGGCAACTTCTTCAGTTTCAAAGTAGACCCTTCCACCTGGATGTATGTGAATGTCTTGAATTGTATGTAGTAGGCACTAGTGGCCATCACCTTGGAAGCTGCTTCTTCTGATATCCTGTACACAAAATCACCTTCAATAGATCAGATGATTGAAAAGATTAAAGTGTTGTTTACTATTTTCCAATCCACGCTATCCTCTAGCATATTTTCCTTTCTTACCAGTTGTGGATATACAACATGGTGCAACAGATTCTGATCATTTATGTCACCTCTTTTGGTAAGTCTCAGATAGTCTACTTGTGCAGCTAGCAAGTACACTATGTATGTACTCATATATAATTTTAGGTTATGTCTCACCATTGTTAGTTGTTCATCCAATCTGTCACTGATAATGGTTCCCCAATTAAACCTAGACTTGCAGCCTTTGATCTTCTCTATCAGGAGGATCATCCAATCCTTAAGTTGGATGGACTAAGGTAGTCCATACACTCTTCTTAGTAATTTCACCATTGCCTGGATGTCATCCTTCATATACCCCCTCCTGAGATCTATCTTATCCAATTTGTTTTTCGCAAGAGGTTTCTTGAGGTAGTTTCCATTAACGATCTTGTATGCCTCTTCACCTTTGTTCAAGAACCACCTAAGGCCCTTTTCAATAAATAAGTCATAGAACTTGTCTATGCCCTTATAGAGGTGGAAGACCTCTTCTATGATGTATGGCCTTATTTCCAGCACCACCTACCCCTCTATGTTTCTGACCACTCTTTCATCTAGCCTGTAATGGTTTGAGAGTGTCATGATCAGCTTAGATGAGGAGACAACCACTAGGTGGGCTGTTGCATTAACAGGCCTAAAAGGACTAGTGAAGTGCATTCCTCAGATCTTCCTACTAGTTGTGAGCATCATAATAGGAACTCATCCCTATCCAATGTCTCGATGTCGGTGTCTGTGATTTCTATGTGTTTATTTCTGATCTTGGAATAGGGTGATTACCCTTGTATAGGTACTTCATTGGAGATGTTGTTCGTTGCTCAGGCATTCCTTAGATAAAATTGAAAGTATCAATGTTTTATTGAAAAAGGAAACTACAAAAATAGGAAAAAAATGATTAATCTAGGAAAAAAAAGCGGAAAAAGATCTTCAAGTAACCAGAAATGCAGATTTTGCACTTTTGGCCTTTTCGGGTTTTTGGACGCCAAAAATTGGGTCAGGGTCTAAAAGGGCCAAAAGTGCAAAAAGAAAAAGCGATGAGGAACAAAACCTTTTGCACTTTTGGGGTGCGAAAGTTTGAACAGAATATTGGACCCCGAAAGTCTAAAATCCATAGATGGACAACCATGCTTCGGTGATTTGGGCTTGTCAGCGTTTTGGATGTTTCAGAGGTCCAAAATACCAAAAAGTATGAAAGGTATGAGAAACACTTGGGAAATAGAAAACATGGGCAATAGAAAATAGACCCAACCCAATTTTTGGGCTTTTGGAGGCCAAAAATCCTGCGATAAAGGTCGTGACCAGAAACCCTAGGGGACAAGATGAAAGCAAGAAAAAATACAAAATAAAAGGGAGCCTCCCCCACAAGCCCAAAGGCACAAACCCTAAGGACTTGGGGGGAAGCACACTAGACTGGAAAATAGGAAACAAAACCCTAACCTCACCAGCAAAGGAAAAAACAAAATTGGACAGCGAGAAAGACCTACCTTTTAAGCGCGAGGGGTGGAGGACGAGGAAAAAAGAGGCCGAAGGTGCAGAGAAAACAACCACAAAGAGTGAGGATGAAGAAATGACAAGGTCATGGGAGCACTGAAGATGTAGGAGAAAATCAAAAAGTGAATAATCACTAAGGGCTTAAGGCACTTATATAGCCCGAAGATAACGTAATCCCCTTTCGATGTTTTGGGGTCCAAAACACCGAAAGGTCTGAAGGTTCAGTCCTTTGGGATTTTCAGTGTTTTTGGAGGCCAGCACACCAAAAGGGCCACGCTTTAGCATTTTGGCCATTTCATAATTTTGGAGGACTCTAGGTCCTCTAAAACGCTGAAAGGGAAAAAAGGCCGAAAATGTCTTGTTTTGGCTCAACAGGCCTTTTCAGAGACCCACTTGCGAGGAACCGAGAGAGGGGAAGACTCAAAAAACTAAAAGACACAAAAATGAGTAGGGTCCCCATGGTCAGAGGACCAAAATGGGGTGTGTGTTTTGGACCCACAACAAATAGCCCCGACAAAAGGAGGAATGACCAAGGAATTTCTTCATCATCAAGACTCTTCTAGGTTGTAACTTTGTAGTGGAACAAAAACCAAGAGATGTATGTGTTGATGATCTTTCAATGAATTTCAATTCTAAAGTTTTTGCTGGCCTCCTTAGTGTGTTCACATGTGTTCATTCCTTGACCTTTGATTGCGGTAACCCAAAATTTTGTTAGTTGTTCCCAACCTTCACCATGTAGATCAGGGCTTCCAGAAAAGTGCTTTTCTGCTAGTCAGGCGTCCATATCCCCAACAAAGTTTTCCCTAAATCCCAAGTATAACCTTTCTCTACTACCAGCCTGGTGTTCATAGCCCTGGTAGAGGTTGTCATAGTCATCCTAGTCTATTTTTTCTGCTAGGCTGTAGCTTTTTCTTGAGAGTTCTATTCTTTGGACAAGTGTTCTTATTTTATTCTGGGTGCATGAAATGTATCAAGGTTTGGATGTATGTTTATTCCATGTGTTCAGGTCCATACTTTCTTCTATGATTGATCTGAGTGGCTATTAGGCTGTGCCACTCAGATTTCACACTTGTGACCTCTTTGGGCCACTTTTCTTTTTGTGTTCTCTTTCTTCTCTTTCTATAGCTATTTCTTTATTTTTCTACTACCTTCGCATTCATCTAGACTCAGGTTCTGGGATCAGTGGGTACCTGAATCCACACACTAATGTTGGTCACAACTGACAAATGCTCAAGAACCAATATTCTTGGGTTTCATCTCTTAATGTGTTTTGGTGATTAGGATGATCAAGCTTTAAACATCTTCTTGTATGCCAATGATATATGTCACCACTTTGTCTTTTGGAGTGTTCACTTTGTTGTATGTTTCCTTGGAGAATTTGACTGAGAAATACCTCTGCTCCCATTTAGGAACCACTAAGAATAAACCAAAGACACATGACCCAAAGAAAAATAAGCCCTAACAAAAGCAAGTGACCAAGGATGGAGGAAAGGACTGATGACAGAGAAAATGAAAAAAACATTAAGGAAAGAAAAAACCAAGAAATAAAAAGACTATGATATAAGGGATGGAAGGTAGTCCCGCTTACGATCCAAAGTAATGTTTGAGGAATTTCCCATTGACTAGAAATGGGTTCAACTCTCCATTTAAAGTGTCGATCCTAAAATCCTTTTCTCCCAAGATCTCTGATATCTGATAAGGGCCTATCCACAATATTTGGAATTTGGTGTGGCTACCCAGCTTTTCTTTCACCTTATCCCACATGAGAACAAGGTCAGAGATCCTAAAGGCTTTAATGGTGGCTCTCTTTTTGAACCACTGATTGGCGATGGCCTAGTGCTTTGACACATGCTCTATGGCCAAGGTTCTCTTTTCCTCCAAGTTGAGGAGGTTCATAAGTCTGACTTGTACTCGATCTTCACCCCTACGTATTGGTTCATAAATCTCAAGATTGGGATTTTCAAGTTCATAGGGAAGACTGGTTGCAAGCCATAAACCAATTGGTATAGGAATTTTCCCAAAGCATTCTTGATCCTCACCCAGTCAATCCACAGGGAATACTTCAGTTGTGTGTGCCAATCCTGGGGATTGTCCTCTAAGAGATGTTTGATCATTGTTGTCAAGTTCTTGTTGGTAGAATCTGCTACTCTATTGCCTAGTGGATAATAATTGGAGGAGAATTTGAGGATTACTTAGTTTTCAAAGGCCCATTGTGTGAGCAAGGTGGATGACAAAGATGGAGCATTGTTACATACCAGATAAAATGGCATTCTGAACCTGTTTATGATGCACTCCTCTTGGAACTTGGTCACTACCTCTTTGGTGAAATTATTTAATGCTTGGACCTTTGTCCAACATGTGCAATTATCAATAGCTATCAGAATGAACTTGTGTCCTATAGATAAAGGGGGGTTAATCACTCCAACAAAATCTAAGCCCCATTGGGAAAATGGACGTACCTCATATACCATTTGTAAGGGCATTGCCATATTTATCCCCCAGGTTGCACTTGTTTGGAAAGTGTGGCATGATCTTACATGTTCTCCAGTGTCTTTTAATAATGTTAGCCAAAAATATCCTTCCCTCAGGATTTGGTGAGCGGTTGCCTCGGCTGAACCATGCCCTGTCCCATATTTTTCAAGAAAATCTTCTAGGACTTGTTTTTCTTCTAGCCAATCTAGACACCTCAGGTACAAACCCTCATAATTGCATTTATACAACTGGCCATTATTTATCATGTAGGAGCTACTTTTGATTTTCAAGGCCCTTCTCTACAAACCATTCATCCCCTCTGGGAAACAATTTTGCAGTAGGTAGGAAATGATGTTTTGATACCATATATCAATGATTATACCTTGATCGGTGTAAGTTTGGCATACTAGAACTTCTTCCACTTCAGAGATCACTTTCATCAAGCCTCAGCCCCTTTCTAGTTTCATTAGATAGATTTCTAGGTTGAACTCTTGTAGGATTTCCATCCATTTCTCTCTTCACTCTCCCAACTCATTCTACATCAACAGAGACCTCACAACTGTGTCAGGGACTATCCTGAAGACTTTTCTCCTCAAGATGTAGTGTCAGAACTTCTTCACTACTTTGACGAGGGAAAAAGACTATTTGTCCAGGTTGGGGTACTTGATCTCAGCATCTTTAAAGGGGAAAATCATGAAATCTATGGTTCTTTCATCTTCACTGCCTTTCTTCTGAGTGAGGATACCCGTGCATGAGTGCTTTGAGGTGAAAGAATATAATTTGAGAAAAATGGTGTAGTTAGCGCTTATGAGGACAGTAGTCGTAGTGATCATGCCTTTTATCTCCTCAAAATGTTTATTTACTGGGATAGTCAACTCAATCTTGGCATCCTTTTTGAGCATGTCATTCATAGGTTTTACTATTTTCATGAAGTCACTGATGAACTTCCTTACAAAGTTGATCTTCCCGAAGAAGGATTTCATCTCTTTACAGCTATGAGGTGGTGTCAGCTTCAGAATAGCATCCACCCTGTCAGGGTCTATGACTATCCCATCTTCTGAAATGATGTGTCCCAACAACTTGCCTACAGTCACACCAAACATACATTTCTTTGGATTGAGGGAAATCCCATATTCCCTGCATCTTTTGAGGCACTTTCTAAGATCCTTCACACGATCTATTCTTTGTTTTGAAAAGACTGTGATATCATCCATGTAAATGATAATGCATTTTCTCACTAGCACTTTGAAAGCTATGTCCATGGCCCTCTGGAAAGTGGCCCCAACATTAATTAAACCAAAAGGCATCCATCGATAAGCGAAGGTTCCCCATTTTTTCAATATTTTGAGGATTTTCATCAACTTTATGTCCTTTATAATAAATTGATGGAAAAGGAAAAAATTCGTATTGATGATTATGAACCTCAAATCTGAGATTTTAACAGGTTTATTGTACCTAAATTTCCTTCCACCCTAATATCTAGAGTTCTCTACCCTATAGCTGTCAAAGATTGTCAAGAAACTCATCCAAAAAGAGCTAGACAATTAATCATTGTAAAGCCTTTCAACAAGGAAGAAGATTAAAAAAAAAAAAAGAGGAAAAAGATCAAAAAGAAGAAGAACAAAAACAAGAATAGACACAGACACAGATAGGACAAAAAAAAGGATTTTTTTAATCTTTAAAAGAAGAAGTTCTTGAACAAGAAGAAACTCCTGAACAAGGAGCAAGCAATGGGGGGGCGAAGAATAGGATCTCATGTTTAAAGACATCTATGTCTTTAGTTATCCTTATGAAGGAGATTTATATAGAGATTTAGTGAAAGGGGATTTACGTTTTCAATGATGAAAAGTTTCAGCAATCAATCATTGGATACCAAGACCAGAGTCGATATAGTGAAATACCATTCTATCCTAGTTTTTAAATATGTATCTATTTTTTCCCTTACTATCAAAATGGGAAAATTTCAACTGTAGAGGTTCGGGCTAGAGCGAGGTGGTAAGTTATGGTGTGGTAATGTTGGTTGTTGGTAGTTTAAGATTGAGATTGTCATCCGCTACTAGGCCATATTATCTAAAATAATCCTCACTACCCCATCTCAGCAACTGGGTCAATGAATTCACCAACCAATGGCTATCATGAGTGGACCAGCTTCTTTGGATCTAATCTATTAAGTCAAGGACTTGTGTGTACCCACTTCAAAATGGGAACTCCATTAGATCTCTCAGGTCTCCTCCATCTAGATGATTCCAACAAAAAACACCAGGAGAGGAACTGCTAGATGGAAGGATTGCAAGAGAAGGAAGGTCAGAGGGGAGACTAAGGGCAAGGAGTAAACTCGCCTAGGAAATAGAGAGGGGGCACCCTCATTTTTCCTGTTCTTGGGTAGGCCTAAGAAATAGAGACAAGGAATAGGGTTGACCAGAATAAACCTCACTATAGTCCTACAAGAGTGAAACATGAACACGTGACAAGCTGGAAGAGCCAGAGCCAATTATAGAGACTGAATTATCCAGATATACAATCCATGAAATGGCTCATGCATGTTTGTTAGCTGGGGTAACAAAATCAAGTTGGTAGGGTTAAAAAAAGGATTCTTTAAATTTATTATTGTAAAGTACCTCCCTATATTTTTCCTTGAGGATATGACATTAATCCTCTCATACCTTCTAATTGGTGAACCTGAGATATACTTCCTCTAGCTCCTGAAAAGGACATCACATGTACTAGATTAAGAGGACCAGTCATCTTAAAATTTAGATTCATTTTGAGTTCCACAATTATATTTACTTTCATTGGTTTGGATGGATGGATGGTGGAGAGTTGAGTGATGACCTGGGTTCAGTTGCCAATGCGATGGCTACCATAGCATCATTGATTGATATGCCAGGAAACAAAAAAAAATTCTAGTTTCTAGTGGAGAAACTCTTGGTGCCATCACATCAGGCATCCATCATAGAATCAGCATGCATCCTTGTTGGTCATGAATCCCCATGGTACCAAGATGTCTATAACTATCTCCAAAATAGTGTCTTACCTCCCAACTTGTCTAGGAACCAGAGAAAATCCCTCATCCACCAAGCCTCTAGGTATACCATCCTCTCAACTACTTTATACAAACAAAGTCTAGATGGAATGCTTCTATGATGTCTCACTTCCATGGAATCCTAGAAAGCTTTGTATGAGGTACATGAAGGAATTTGTGGAACCCACAGAGGTGGCAACAACTTAGCTAAGAAGATCATCTGCATGGGATACTATTGGCCCACAATAGAGATAAATGCACACAAACATGCACAAAGGTGTAGATAGTGTTAGATTCATAGAGATCTCATCCATGCACCAGCCCAGGAACTAAATTCCATCACATCACCATTTCCATTTTCCATGTGGGGATTTGACCTAGTGGGAAAAATTACACCTTCTTTAGCAAACGGACACAAATACATCATAGAGGAAACAAATTACTTCACTAATTTGGTAGAATTCATTCCCCTCACTTACATAACTAGAAAGAAAATAGCAATGTTCATACTTTACCACATTATTTGTCGATACGGGATCCCCCAAACTATCCTGACAGATCATGGTACACCTTTCTAGAACAAATATGTTGAAGAGATATGGGAACAATTCCATATCAAACAAGGGTTCTCTTCCTTTTATTATCCTCAATGGAATGGCCAAGCCGAAGATACAAACAAAACAATCTTGAAAATCTTGAAGAAAATAGTGAACGAATCAGGGCGAGACTGGCATTTACAACTTAGTCCCGCATTATGGGCATACAGAACTAGTGTGAGAACACCTATAGGAGCCACTCCTTTCTCCCTAGTCTATGCATCAGAGGCGGTATTACCCCTCAAAGTGGAAATCCCATCCCTAAGGATATCATTGAAGAACCTTATTACAAATGAAGACTACATAGTAGCAAGGCTCAGTGAACTGGAGTTACTAGATGAAAGAAGACAACATGCCTTTGACCACTTACAAGGTTATCAGAATCACCTTAGAAGGAACTATCACAAGAAGGCGATGTCATGAACATTTGTGGTAGGAGACCTTGTCCTCATAGAAAATTAGAAGAATCAAGCAGAGCGAGTCAAACCCAGAAAGTTTAAGCCCAACTGGCTAGGACCATTTGTCATTATCAGCTCTACTCATAGTGGGGCATTCATACTAGCAACACCAGAAGGAGATCGTCTCCCTGAATACATCAATAGCATGTACCTCAAGAGGTTCTACCCTTGAGGTCTCTATGGTTAAGGAACCTATCTACATATCCAGAAAATACCAAAAAAATTAGAAAATACAAAAGTTACCTTGGTAAAAACCTGGCAATCAGGCACCTTGGCGACAACAAAACAATCAAAAAAGAAAAAAAGTAAAGAGAAATAAAATCGCTCTCTCAGTGAAAACCTAGCAAATAGGAACTATTGAGTAGGTACCTTGGTGAAAACCTGGAAAACAAGCGCCAAGTGTTCAAATCTAGCTTCACCATCATTGAACTCCAAAATCTTGAGCACACTTCAAATGCAATACTAACTACCCAAGCTATATCCAGAAGCACAATCCCCTCTGAGCACCAAGCACTTACCCATGGTTAATACTGGTCCACCAAACTAGGGGGTGATTCTAAATATCCTCAAAAAATAAAAATAAAATAAAAAAACTCATCAAAAAATCCTTAAAAATATCAAAATGTCCTGAGAAAATCAATCTTCATCAAAAATAGTCAAAAAAAAATTGAAAAATCCCAAGCAATAAAACCAACTCAATTATCAAGAGAGTAGAGGGAAATCATTCCCAGTCAATCAATGTCACAATCATCATCTTTGTGAACCACCATTAGGCCCATCTGACATAGCTTGATCAGCTGCCAAAACAATCTATCAATTGTCACAATCATGAGCTTTGCGAACCAGTATTGGGCCCATCTGACATAGCTTGATCAGCTGCCAACACGATCAAATCAATCTATCAATTGTCACAATCATGAGCTTTGCTAACCAGCATTGGGCCCATCTAACATAGCATGATCAGCTACCAACATGATCAAAGCAATCAATCAATCAAAACCATATCAATCGTCTTACACAGTGATGGGTATGCTCAAACCAGTTAGGTCAGTCTTATATGAGTAATCTATTACTGAAACCAGACACACTCAAAGAAATCAAGCCAATCAAGCCTATCCAAAGAGTCAAGCCAATCAAGATAATCCAACTGCATCAAGGAACCATCCAAAAATGTTGACTAGGTTAGTCAAGTCAGTCAGATGTCAGTCTATATTTCGTGGTTATGTTCTTATGCTACTCCAAGATCCATCATGTGAGGAGAGTAGCTATGATATATCATGACTTATTTTCTTTGATTGTTGTCTGTTGAATGTTCACTTTGATCTCAGGGCCATGATGATTTAGGATAAATGCAGTAGGCGCTGTCACTTATCTGGCAGTCGCGCAGTTCCACGATCTGAGCTCAACCTTGGGAAAGAATTGGACATTCCTTCTCTTTTATTTTTCTTTTTTGGTTTATAGAATCAAGAGCTCGTAGCACTATTCAGATGGACTCTGAGTTTCTTTGGAGTTCTATCTTGGTTTCTATGGTCTTTCCCTTTATGTTGCAAACAAGAGCTCACGATGCTATCTAGATGGACTCTAGGGGTGTAGGAGTTCTATCTTGTTTTCTTGGCTTTCCCTTTCGGAAATCAAGAGCTCACAGTGTTATCCAGATGGACTCTGGGTGCATATGAGTTCTATCTTGGTTTCTTTGTTTTAGATTAATTCAGAGAACAAGCGGTATCTAGATGGTCAATATCTGGGTGCTTTTGGCTCTCTTTCTTTTCAAACAGGGAACATAGTTGAACCCAGATGGTCAATATTTGGGTGCACTAGGTTCTCTTTCTATTCAATCTCTATACTCCTTCTGCTATCAAGAGTTTGTGGAAGTATCTAGGTGGTATGTGATTTGGATCATTCGACGCTCTTCAGAATTTTAGAAAATACAAAAAAAGATGCAATGATGACAAATATTGGAAATAGGGGCAGCGACTTGGGACACTCATCCTTTCTATCAAATCATATCTATCAAAAAATACAAAAAGAACATCCTTTCTATCATTCCATTCTATTAGATCAATCTCAGAGCACATCTATCCAAACTAACTTCTTTCTAACTAACACATGCATTACTCAGATATTTTGTGCATATTAGATTGCATTCATTCCATTAAAGTACATCAGAAAAGAAAAAAACTTGGTAGTTGCATACATGATAAATCATAAAATCACATGCATCCATAAGCATCTCATATAAACATGCATTTCATTTCCACCATCCTACATATACATGTTAGTATCATAGGAAAAGTAAATCATCCATATACAAGTCTACATAATAGAATCATATTGCATATACATCTCATCATCTAAACCACCAAATCATGTAGAATCACACATATAGCAAGTAAATGATTGCACATCATATCAAAAGCACTAGTTGCATCTCATATAAATCAAACTATCTAAATACAATGAACAGTCACAAGTCTGAACAAAGGAAGGTAATCAACATGTATATCAATAAATATCAGTGTGTTGGGATACAAATATGGATGCTACTCAGAGTATATAAAATGGCCTCACTATAAAAAAATGGTACATGATACATAAATCAACATGTGCTACCCCCACCCTCACCAGGAGGTGGATGAGGGGGTGGCATGTCAGAATCTATCCTCTAGGATGAACTAGGAGCTCCAATACCACTACTCTAGGATTACTGAGCTCTGCTCGATCTCTGGGAAGCTATTTAACTAGGCACTCTCTGCTCTACCAGAATTGCACCCTCATAATGGTGTCGCCAATAGTCAATCTCTCTCTATGCATCGCACCCAAATCTATAGTGTCTATCTAGAATATCTCAATGTGAAACATCTTGTACACTATCAATAAAAGAATGAACCTCAGCTTGATCCTAGCGCTCTCTAGACTTGGCTGTTGTAACCCAAACCTCCAAAGCAGTGACACGTGCATCAGATGAAGCCAGCCTAGCTTGAAGGTCTTGTACCTACTGGGTGAGGCACACCAACTCTGAGGGATCATCCTCCATACCTCCCATAGCCATGTCCATCTCCCCCTCCTCTGCCCTGTCTCCCAATCCCTCACTTCCTCCCCCCCTAACAACCCAGGAATCATCATCACTCTCTGAGCTCTTGCTTGTACTACTACCAGTGCTGCCACTATCAATAGAGGAACCAATATCTACACTCTGCTCATCAAGAGCCTCCACATGTCCCTAATCTCAATGTCCACATCCTCAATTACTACTTCATCCTCCTCTCTAGGAGCCAAAACAACACCTGTCCACTGATGAACTCTCTGAACCAACTGGAGTGCCTCCTCATCCATGACCTCCTCATCCTCCAAAATGGTACTCAACCCGACTCGAGGAGCACTAGTCTAACCCCCAATTTGGCCACCTCTAGTCTTGACTCCACCACCAACACCCCCGGTACCAAGATCATCTCCCCTCTCCCATCCTCTGTCTCTCCCCCCATCCCTACCTCCATCACAACCCCTACCTCTAGCTCAACCACCACCTCTCCCTCCATCCTGACCTCCCCTACCACACTATACATGTCGGGCCCTCCTCATAATGGTCCTAGCAATAGGATGTGAGACATCTGTAAGAGCAACTGGTCAAGCCTGCACCTAATGTGCATCATACTGAGGTGTAGTGCCTACAAAAGACAAATTCAAATATCAGTACCCACACAGATAAGGACATAAGCATCAAAATGAGATATGAGCAAGACTCAAAGAGTAGAAAGGAAGTACATAAGAAATCAGAAAATGAAACAAACCTGCATCTACAGTCACCGAGTGCCAGGTCCATGCAATAGGAAGTAAGCCTAAAAACTCAGTACGAGTAGCATCAAGAGATATGATACCACCCCAGATAGCAGAATCCCTTGATCTACGAGCAAAGTAAGCATACAAGTCAGACACATCCTGCCGCTCGTCGAACTGACGCAACACCCTGTCAGTGTTGTGAAAGTCTATCATATGAATGTGATCAGTAAACTGACCAATCAGGTACCTCTGTTGGTGACAGAAGGGAAGATGGATGTCCTCTCCATCCCATACTGGGCAATCTCTATAGGGTCTCCAAATAAATTAAGGAATCATGTCCAACTGCTGCTACCAGTACATTAAATGACCCATATGAGTTTGAACTATGGCTCCATTGTACATAAAAACATATGGCCTATCAGCTGGAAGAGCACGTGCACCAACTAGATGACATACAACAATATTCTCCCATACCCATATCTGGAAGAGGGTCGCACTGCAGCCGAGCAACTTACCATCAAGGTAAGCCGCGTAAAACATATGAAAATGCATGTGGGCCAACATGCATGGTGTAGACACCTAAAATTGACCAGGTGTATCTCAAGCATTCCAAATTATAAATCTCAGCCAAATGCTTCAAAATATCATCTCAATACAAAACAAATGTATTAGATCAAATAATCATAAAATCAAATAATTAAATTCAAGCCTAAGGGGATTAATCAAATTATGCAATTGATTTTTCAATTGTATAGTTCAAATCAAAAAGGATCAAATCCAACCCAATCACCCTTCCATGGCTAATTTAATTAAATGATGGAGTTATTTAATTCCTATTTTCTTTGAGACAACCAACCAACTTTCCCTCCATTTGAGAGCACCTTAAAGCTTTTGACTTAACCAAGCTTTGATCATGATCAACTCACTCTACCCCCTACCCTTGGGAAAATGCTATAAATACAAGTCATTTACTTTGTGTTTGGAATCCAAGAATTCAAGAGCAAAAGCATCCTTATTATAGGCACATTAAGAGCATATGAGGAGCATTTGAGAGCTTTTTGAGAGAATTTTAGCATTTGCATTACATCTAGCATATCATGTTTAGGAGCATTTGTTATTTTTTCATATGATCTTGGAGCATTTTTTAGCATTCTAGCTAGATTTGAGCATTCATTTTCATACATATCTCGTTCTAGGATTGAGAGAGAATAAGCCTGAGAGCTCTCTTAACAAAGCTTGGATAGAGAACCATGAGATGATATAGATTTAGCTTCAATTCTTAGATTAACTTTGTTTTATCTTTCCATAGAATTGTTTGCTCTAATATTAATTTCATGAAGGTGTATTTTCTTACACACTTGGAACCTAAGAAAATATGGTACGGTCCCTGACCATACTCTGCAACACAGTACCAAAGCTGACAGAAAATCCACGCTGTCGACGATCGAAGCATAAGATGCCACATATCAAACTGCCCAGTAAAGTGGACAGCCTGTCAAGGCCCAAACCGAATCTGGACCATGGAATTTCATAATCACCAGCCAACCCAAGCTAATCTCGGGGCAATCCATAAAGATCGGTCAATGAAACAATACCAATGTGGGTGGAATACTCCACAAGCTCACCCTAGATCAAGAGTTGGAGGATGCGATACACATCCTCCAAAGTGACAGTACACTCACCGGTCGGTAACCAGAAAGTGCATGTCTCAAAATGCCACCGCTCTATAAGAGCAGAGATCAAACCCCTATTGGTCGTGATCTCGGGCATATAGCAAATCCAGTATAAACCTAGATCTCTAAGGACTGACCTCTCATCCTCTGTGAGCTGAAATCTGTATACAAGACCTGCCGGCCTAGACTCTCGACAGCGCAGAATCCACCCAGTGAACTTGACACATAAATAAATTAGAAAAATATTAGTTTTAGTCATCCAGGAAGGTATCATAAGATAAAATATACAGATATCAGACAAAGGAATCAAGAAAATAGTGCTTAAAATTTGATTGCGATAATAAAGCATTACAACTATGGTACTTTTAGGAGATTGCAGAACACAATAAGCAAGTGCAAAACACAAATTGCAAATGTGGCATTCAAGGTTATCAATTGCGGTACAATTATCAATTGCGGTTTCAAACTGGCAATTGCGGCATCAAAACTGCGATTGCGGCAAAACCAAAGACGATTGCGGTACAACGTGAAAATTTGCAAAAAAAGTACAAATTTTGAAAGCAATAAATGCAAGAATTAATGACATGTAAACCGATAAAACTCACCGGACGTCCTGCGCCAGCTAGTCTCTGATAGGTCCGAACTCGGTCAGAAAGGTGGGTCAAACCAGGAAGGCCCGCCATGGCAAAAAAATAGGAGGACAAAGATAGAAAGCTGAAGGCTTACTCACCAAGAAATCAAGAGCTCCAAGATCGCATTGTGACAAATGAATGGCTCTCTTGACTATTTATAAGGGTTCCAAAAAACCCTAATTTCACTAGGAGCTCCGAAATTTCTTCCTGTTCTCTGGAAACTTCGATGGTCAATAATAGGGGCATTTTAAAGTATATTCCAAATCCGTCAGCTACCCAATTTCAAAAATTATAGTTTCAACAAATCAATGCTCATGTCATGACTTTTTGCTCAAATTTTTTGAGGGGGCATAAATACACCTACTACTGCTGAGGCAAGCTGGGGAAAAATCAAAGAATCTTTGACAAACTACGACAAGTCACATTGCATCAAAGAGGAGCAAATGTAGACACCCAAAAATGGACAGGCTTGCGACTTTACATTAAAAACACTAATTTTCATCTATTAATTAATGGTTTTTTAATCGTTAATTAATCATCTATTTTCCTCTAAATTCATTCCCAAATCATCTAATCAAATTCCCAGAATTAATTAAATAATTAATATTATTTAATTAATTAACCTTAATTGATTAATTACCATTAATTAATTAATTTTATTTAATTAATTAACCTTAATTGATTAATTACCATTAATTAATTAATTAAACTCAATTTCCTATAGTTTAAATTCAAATATTTAAACTTACTAATTAAATTAATTTCAATTAAATTAATTTAATTTCATTCAATAAAGCAATTTTAAATCAAAAAGAATTCAATTATCTCACATGTTGAAAACTTTAATTAAATAAATGAATTAAATATTCATTTATCTTCAAAGAGATAACTCCAATCACATCACATGGGTTACTCCACCCATCTCTCCAATCCACATAGGTAACTTCACCCACCTCTTCAGTTTAAAAAGGTAACTCACAATTAGCTCTTTAGTCAACCAAACTTTATCTCCTCTTTACCAAATGAAGAGGTGGAGTTTACTGATGGCTTCTCTAGTTCCCTTTGATCTCAACCGTTCATCTCCCTATCTCTGGGATTGATCTCAACCGTTCATATCATCACCAATTCCTATATAATAAACCCTTCATAACCATTTGAAGGATCCAAGATTTCAAGCTCTCATGCACCATTACTATGTCAGTTTGGTTCTAGCATTCAAGTCATCTTGCGATCACACACTCGTTTCAATTAGCAAATTCTCGACACTTCTTAAGTCATAGACATTGCCCCGCCAATACTGAGCATCAAGAACAGCATTTCAGAAGGAGTAGAGAGAAACAATAGAAGCTTCAAGCATCGTGGGGTTTGCATTTATTTTTTTTCCTTTCTCTTGCTTGTACATTTTATTGATTACATTTCAGGTTATTCATTTTAGTAGTTATTGTGCACTTGATTTATATCATTTGTAAAACCTTTGCTACTAACCCTTGCCTTTGGAAAGCTTGGGAACCACGGATCATGAAAGAGGAGGCATACACTATCATTCCTTTCACAACTATTACCAGTGAATATCCATCCTATCTGTATATAATTAATCATTTTCCCTTCAAGATCTATTCTTCCTAAGTCAACGTTTCAAAATTCAGCATCATAATCCCATTCATGGCAAGAACTGTAAACTTGGTGATTGTTTAGTCATAAAGTCTTCTTCTTTTATTTTACTGTTTTGTGTCCACAAGACCCTACTCATTACTATCTTGATTTTCAATATCTTGGCATGTTTTGAATGGTATATAATGACACATGCATTATTTTTCTGGTATGATCTATTTGTGATAGTTTTAGTGTATTTTTGTTGGATATAAAGTCATGATTATGCATGCCTCACTGGGGGAAAGGTTTGTAAACATACCACCAAATCACTAAGAAAGATTTGGGGGTGCTAAACCTCCACATTTGTTTCATTGCATTCCTCCCATTATGACTGATACTCCACATGAGTGTCATCGCATTCATCCCATTATGATTGTTATTCTACATCTATGTTCTTAAACCTATCTATTTTTATAAGAGTCTAGTCCACGCAAAGGAACGATGTTATTTGTGTTTTCTAACACATGGTGCAAACCTCCTATTGCAATATTAAACAAGGATGTACTCTCTAACATAAACACAATAAAATCACATTAAAATCATGTAGAGAGGATGCATTTTAGTTAGGATCATATAGCATTTTACCTTTGGTAAGGTTCTTTTTTATTCCCTCCCTCCTAGCTAGTTGAATGATCCTATCAGTTATGATTGTTACACATAGAAATAATGTCTCATTTTGAATCCTCATTTAGATACATGATTAGCTACATTCACTTAGTTGCATTAAATAACACTTAGGTCATTTCATTAATTGTATTTAGTTTCATTAGTTATAGAACCTAGTTGCATTACTATGCTGCTAATGAGTTTAAGTATTGACTTCAAATTTGATGTAATAGCGACATGGTAATATTCATTTTAGGTGCATTTTATTAAAATCCCTTAGGTGTATTTAATCATTTAGGTTCATTAGGTGCAGTATCCATTTATTATCCATAACATTAATCATTATAATCCATTTATATTGCATTACCATTGACCATTGTAAATCCACTATCCATTTATAATCTTAACATTCACTATATAAATCACATATATGTATAATCATTGTCCATCTCATACAACCATCACATGATACATACATCATCACAAAAAAATCATACATCATAACATATGCATATATCCATGTCACCCTACATCAAAAACACATTAGGACCATCATATAGTATAATCTCACACATATCCTAGATCACACACGTCAGTAATAGAATCATAATCCATTTTAGGATATATATGCATATAGGAATCAAAATCACACACATAGGACCATAAAAATCATGTATATATCATCATGAAAGAATAAAGTGTCCAAGTTCTATAAATACTTTAGATTCCATCAAATAAACATAGATACGTCTCATCACACATATAGGTGTCATTGTACAACAAAATCCATAAAAAATATGTGACTATCAAAAATGACTAGAAAGGAATCAAGAAGTTGGCCATGAGGATGTCCCTACACCTTGTGTCTCATCTCCCCCTCTATCCTGAGGTGGTCTCATACCTACTGAGGCCTATGACAAACCCCCGCACCTATAGTGTGAGTCGCAAATCTCTCACTGTAAGTCGTAGCCCTCTAATCTTCAGGAACATACTCATAGTACAAATTTTTGTAGTAATCCATCTCTCTGACCACTCAGGTCTCCCTTCTATGATCTACAAAGGCATCATATACTACTTGCATCACCCCTAGTCTTGTGGCATCCTTTACCACAATCTCCCTCTACCCCCTGTAATCCTCTGACCATCTCTAAAACATTTCCCTCTCTGACCTCACCCCCTATAGCTCTAGCCTCCTAGTATCCATCTTTTGTTGCATCTTCTCTCTCTAATATTCTCCTTCTATGGCCCATGTATGGGTCTCTATGACTGTAAACTCTCAAGAATTGACTTGGGCCTGCAACATGTCAAGAACCCTCTGAGCAGTATCCGCCCATGCTCGCTCTCCTGTTAATAATCCATGTGCTCTGGCTAGATTTGCCTATAAACTCCCTTGTAATTCCTAGGATTTTGATAATAGAACCTATAATAAAGCCACTTCTATGTGCAAAACATCCTACTTTGCGACTATCTTATCATGTGTCTATTGAGCAACATACCTAGGAGGTGGTCAATGTACTGGCGGTGGTTGTATCCGAAAATTTTGCCTCAGTACCTATAAACCCTATACTTATACATGTGTAGTAGGTGGCCCCTTTCCTTGTCTCTCCCCATGTCCATGTCCTAAAATCACTAGTGGGACCCTTTCTTCTAGCACCTGTACCTTCCCTCTCCATCTCTCAGCTAGTACCCTCAGATGTGCTCTGCACCCCCCACCTCCTCCACCATCCCCTCCATCATCTCCTCTATCATCCCCATCATCTCCACCTCTCCTAGTACCATCATCACCTACCCCCTACTGCTCATATTCCTTAATCAACCTTTGGATAGTCAATCTCATCAGCCTATGTCAGACCCACCATTGTGCATACATGAGAGTCACCCTCACGTTCCTCACCAGATCCTGACCCTGTTGTTATGCTAGCACTACCATCCCAAGCCATGATGTCTTGGCTCCCTGAATATCTACCCAATCCCACATAGTGTACCCACCTTGCATGTCACTAGTGGATGAGGGAATGAATCAGTACTACATCTTGCACCTCCCCAAACTATCTAGTAACCCATGACGACATGTACCACGCTATCATATAGGTTATCCTATTGATCAGCCAACACTCTGTCTATGCAAAACCTAGGTACAAAAAATCCCCCCATCCATCCTCTACATAATCCTGTTGTTGTTGGACCTAGTGAGCCCATGGCTCACAACCTGCATAAGGGGTCCAATCAAACCCTTGCATCTCTTATGGATTCCTCCGCCAATGACCCACTAAATCTGTCGACTCATAATGAATCGGTAGTCTATATCTACAAGTGTTTGACTCATACACCTGACGAGTCTCATATAGCCTAATGGGTCATACTAAAGTGATATGTTCCCATGCCCATACCAATAGTAAGGTCACTCTAGCTCCCAAAGTCCTGCCTCTCTAGTAGGCACACATGTGCATATCATAACAAAGTTGTCTAAGGATAGTATATCCACAACAGTATCTCTCTCCCTCATCCTCTAACATGGCCCTCAACACTCTCACCCACCCTAATGTAAATCCATGTCCTATATGATCGGGCATCAACTATCTACCAATCAATTTGGCTAGGTACATGGCCACTCATCATAGCCGCGGTTGTGTTGTCATCGTCGCCTTCCAAGGAAGTCATTGTCTAACTATAGGTATCTTCTCATAAGCATGTCTAAAATGTGCCTCAACATAGTGCTTTTATCCCTCCTATACATAATCAAGAATCAATCCACTAATTGGTACGTGGTATATTTTTCATACATCGAATAGGGTGATCACTCCTCACTCGTCGAAAAATGAAAGCTCGAGGTGGGATTGTGCCACCTCTCTATAAGGGAGGTCATGAGCACATTATGTGCACTCAACCAGGGCCACAAATGGATATGATCAAATCCACATAATTCCACCTAACCCCACTTTGTTGGTGTCAGCTGCTTAGATAATGCCATCATCTCAGGCAAGCTCTCCCAAGATCCAAAAGGTGATACTGGCTCCTGCATTCACAAACCAATTCTCTCATTTTCTGTTAAAAACCTAATCTAGTCTAGGGCATTCTAACACCCCCCATGTCCCCTATCTCTTTCCCATGAATACCTTCCCCTACCTTTTTTGGTTAATCAGCACAAACATCAATTGATCTGCGCAGACGTAGATCCATGATTGGCCCCTTCTGTGTCTTTCCTCAATCAACCCTATTGATCATCGTCTGCACAGATGACTATCCATCAATAGTCATCTGCGACCCCTCCCTATCATCCCTATGGATGATGATTGATAGATCATCATATACACAAACAATGATCTATGTATCATCATCTCTTCCCCGACACCCATTTTCCCCTCATTAATAGCCTCCAAAGCATTAAAAGTGAAAAATTTATTATTATTATAATATATATATATATATTGCTTAGGGTACTCATTGTTAGTTGTTCGTCGGTTGGCCGCTAGTGTGCTCTAACTCACTCTCCTATCTGCAATCTCTCTCGTGGGTCTTGCATTTCTCCCTTTTTCTCTGCCTTTTTGCTCTTCATGGGTGAAAATGACTCCATTTGGGGCCCTGTGGACTATTTATAGGCCCTCTAGGACCCATTTTCCATCTTGGTCCTCATTTTGCATCCTGTTTCTTCCTGCCCATCCAATAAGTCATGCAATTATCCCTTTTACCTTCTTATTTTCTCTCCCTTGTGCCTTTCTTTCAAGAAAATTCCACAAAAAAAAATATTTTTTGCATTATTTTCTGAAGGGGGCACACTCCTTCACCATCGTCACTACGACACAACTTTAGGACCATGTTTTCTCTCTGGGGCATCTAGTTTCTCCTTTTTATTTGACGCGATGTCATCCTCGGTGTTGTATCAAAGAAGGGCAAAATGTAGACGCCTAAAATTGTCCCTAAACACTTATATTAAATGAATTAATATTTCTTAAAATTATAGTTAATTCTAGTTAATTAACTATTTTCATTATATTCATCTATTCATTTAATTAAATTAATTTATCATCCTATGATATCTAAAGTCAATTTAAACACATTTCCTAATATATTAAATTTACATTTAATAAATGATTATCCACAAAATCCCCCTTTTAAATAAATTTATTTTATTTATTACTCGCATGACTTATTCTTCTAAACCATGATTAAGTTAAATTTTATTTAATCTTTATCTGAACCTAGATCCTACCCTACCCACATCACTCTCAACCAAATAAACCTATTCACTAATTAACTAAGGTTAATTAGGATAATTTTTAGATTCCTACACCTATTAGTGCTAATTATGTGCTCACACGTGAATTTTTTTTCCAAAAATCACCTTTTAAAAATTTCTAAAAATTCCTAAACAAGGTTTCTTAAAACCTCGATGAAAACTTCTTACAATTTCTAAAAGTGTTCATTGGACCAAATCTATGACTTCCTCTTACACATCTATGACAAGATCTATTACATGTGTACTTGAAGTACACATTGACCCATCACATCCCAAGTTGCTCACACATGTGTGAGTAAACTTGGACTCTTGCATGGCTTATGTGTCCTTCATGTGGCACCTATGTGGATGCCACATCACCCAAGTCCTACAAAATCCTATAAATAAGAGCCTTTCTAAGAGTAAATAATCCTCATTTTGCATGTTAGACTTATTATGCTATTTTGTGCTTAGAACATTTAGAGCTAGTTGTGCATTCATTAGAGATTATGACTAACATATTTGGTGGTTGTTTTCATTTAACATGGTAGTTGCATCTCATTTTTAGTTATTAGTTTTGCATTCACTACTCATTAGGATCTTGCATTATATTCATTCGTACTCCTTTCATTTGCATTGAATGCTTGAGGCTAGTTCTAAATAACTAGTCCTTGAGTTCATTCAATATCACTTCATTTAGTCTTGCATTTAAGATCATTTATAATCATTAATAAAGTGGGACTTATATTTTGTGTTGAGAGAGCACACCAGCATTCCTCTCTAAGAGCAAATCAAAAAGTCTATGGTGCACTTTTTTGGCTCATCAAAGGTTATGTTGGCAGTTATTATGTAGTTGCAAGTTTTATGAATATGTGTAGATTAGATTGATTTATAACTAAAGTTTGCATGTCTGATCTTGTTCTACATAGGTAGGTTTTCATCATACACAGTAAGCATGTATAATGTTGGTACTCTATTTATATCATTGCATTTTTGTTTATGATGAGGACTATTAGGACTTGATTGAATTAAATCAACATGTTGTATACAATTTACATCAAATCTTTAATACATTTGTATGCACCCTAAAATGGTCGCCTAGACTTTAGGCCCCATTTATCAATTTATCAAATTCCTGAATCAATATTTTCAAATATCAACAATATCAATTATATCAATTTCCTTGATCAAATCATAATCAATTCAATATTTCCTAAGGTTTAAGCCTTATTTAATTTAAAA
>MU227404.1:707439-725083 GCA_018584345.1 Thuja plicata | reverse complement strand
AGGAACACATCACACACTCATCCTAGCATGATCTTGCATTAATCAAATCAATCCTAATCAACCTAGCATCATCCTAATCATCATCCAAAGCATCCTTGATCACATCCCTCACTTGGTATTGCATCCCCTTTTGAGTTGCTAAAACCTACATCTTAATCAAACCCCATCCTTGAATGTCCTTAAACTAAGCATTATTTTAGGATAATCCACTTTGTCTTTTGCAACCTCATCACCTTGATCAAAAGGTTGGTTTGCATTAACAAAGAATCTCATTTGCCAAAGACCACAAGTTTGTCTTAGGTAGACAATCATATCCACTTGATCCTACACTCGGGAAAGCAACCCTTAATCCTTGCATACATCAAATCATCCTTAATCTGTAGAAGCATATCCATCATCTTAATCACATCCTAATCCTGGTGTCATTATCCTTAGTTTCCTAGGTGCATCCTTGCATACATCTGGCATCTCATATTCCTTTAGGATAATCATTTCATGCCACCTATCACACGAGCCACTAAGAAGAGGAAGAACATGGATCCTAATCTTTCTGCTAGTCCATCTAATCCTACGACTGACAATACCAACACCATGGTCACTTATGTGCCTCAGCCCAATGATCAAATCAAACATATCTAGGTAGAAACTAATGAAACACCCACTCTAAGTGTCGTGGAAACATTTATCAACCACCCAATGCTTGTGCACATGGTAAATGCCATGAGTGGACGCAACAGCAACCAGGTACTCTTGGACATCCAACAACAAGGACTTTAACTTCCACCTTGGATAATACCCACACTTGTCACACAACCTATGGAAGCTCCAGGGGAACATCCTTATCCAACTAGAAACAAATTTTTTGATCCACTTCAACGAGCCCTACAAGTGGGAACTCTTCTTGCACAAGTAGTTCATCCCTCCATTCCACCTTCCATCATACACACAACACCCTCACCTACCTCAGGAGCCCTGCCTCTTGATACCACATCAGCACCACAAACAATACCCCCCATCACTATGCAAGTACCTCCACAAGCCACAGTCATTCCTCTTTCGCAAGCAATCCCAACATTCATTGCAAACTTTCCACCACCACCAGTAGTTAGCACACAGCAAACCACTATTCCATCCATTCCTACTCAACCCGTTCAAAGTGCTACAACCATTTCGTAGCATCAAAGCACCCAAGTCTCCATGCCTATTCCGCCTTTCTTCACCACAGGCATGCCACCTACCAACGCCTACAACCAACCCTTATTTTTGCAAGGTTCCACTTTTCCTGCTCCACTAGCAACACAATCACAATGAATGCCCATAATTCCACCTCAAATGTTGTTCAACCCAAATCCCCCAACATTGCAACCATCCACGAATCCCTTCATTGTACCCCAAATCCCTATCCAACCTATCCAACAGCAACAACAACAACCTGTCCAACAGCAGAAAATCACCAACCCATTCACATCCCAAGCACAACACCCAATCAACCCCTTCGCAGCTGCACAACCCACTATCCAAACCACATAGAAGCTGCAACCACAAACACACGGGGCAAATCCCTTCATGGCACAACCACTGCAACAGTTTGCTACTCCTTTTACACAACCCGTGCAACAATAGCAAACTCATTCCACCAACTACATAGCCATGACATCTTTCGCTGCATCGCAAACAATTCCCCCTCCACAACAAGTTATCACTGGGGGCATTCCGCCACAAAATACTTATGCAGGTGCACAACAAGCTCATCCCACCTATCCAACGTCGCAACAAATACAAGCATATTTCCAACAGTTACAGCAATCTTATCAAGCGCCGACACCTCCTCCACTGCAATATTCCACTCAACCCCAGCTTCCACCACAACAACCTGTATACATTGACTAGCAACCACCCTACCAAATGCCAGAATATCCCCCATAGAATCCTTCATACTCTCTATTCGATCAATATCAGGCACAAGGAAATCCTACAATCACGATCAACAATCCTCCCCCGCAAATCAATCCTGAATGGGACGAAATGAAGAATTCTCTTAAGGAGCTAAAAGCTAGGACAGAGGCTAAAACATTTAAGTTTGAAGAGGTATGTCCTTATCCATTTGACTGATCTATCACTACTATACCCTTCCCCAAGCACTTTGAGACCCCAAAATTTGATAAATATCAGGGGAAGGGTGATCCTGTGAGTCACATGAAAGAATTCTACATGGCATGTCAAGAAGTGGCCTATAGCGATAACTTCCTAATGAGACTATTTCCCAAAAGCTTGGGAGGCACCGCTCTTGATTGGTTCTACAAAATCCCTTACGACACAATCTATACTTTTGTGGAATTATCTAAAAAATTTGTGGCCCAATACGCACATAATGTCAAAAATGAACTCTCACTCCTTGACCTATGCAATTCCAAACAAAAGGGAGGAGAAATCCTGGTCGATTATCTTCAGCACTGGCAAGGGCTTACCACAAGGTTTTCTTACCAACCCCCAGAGCAACATCTTATCAAAATCTTCATTAACAACCTTCATCCTAAGCTTTCCTATCACATGCGCATGAACTATATACAAACTTATCACGACATCAGAATCAAGGGTATGGACCTTGAACGAGGCCTCGTAAAAGAAGGTACCATTAAGCACTACAAAGAATCCCAGCCTGAAAAACATAACAATGATCGATCATGATACTAGAACAAGAATAAGAACATGGTAACAGATGGAGCCACTGACACCAAACACATTCAAGTTGTGGTAGCTAGTCCTAATGCACCTACCCAGACTTATCAGCAAGCACCACCAATGTATCCACAACCTCCTCCCATGTATTAGCAACCCGCTCTCACGTATCCTCAACCAATGTATCAGCAAAACATATGCCCTCAAGGCACACCTATCTACCCTCCTCCAGGGACATCATATCAACACAACTACCAAGGTCCTATGAATCAGACAAATGCTATCTCAGTCCCGCACAGACAATAAAGACCTTGCACTTCGAATATGCCACAATGCACGTTTACCCCTTTGGGTGAACCTATAGACGTCATTTTCTCCAAGCTGGTCCAAGCTAATCAAGTTGTGTATCCTAAAACACAGCCATTTGATGATTCCACTCCTAAGCCAGCTTGGTATAAAGACAATGAGTATTGTGAATACCATCATGTTAAGGGACACACCACTCTCAAATGCATGAAGCTGAGACACTATATTCAGGATCTCATTGACCGCAAGGAGATTGAAGTGGACTCTCTTGCCCAATCATCGCCAAACACAGGCCTAAAGATTTATCAAAATGCATTCCCCAAACACACTTTGAGTACAGGCCCAGGCAATCCTACTCAGTCCTCTGATCATGGAAAGGGTAAACAAGCAGAAAATGTCAATAGAAAAGATTATACCAATGCATATATCAACTACGATAATCTCATCGGCTACATATCCCAAGTCCAGTCCTCCATCAATGTCATCCATGTCAAGGGTGTTGATAACCATTGCTCAATCACCACTCATAGAGGTACGATAATAGTCGTAGGTGCTGGTCCCGCCCCATATGCTAGGACCCAATACAACATTTTGGAGCACCTAGGGAATACTCCAGCTCAAATTTCCATCCTAGATCTTCTCCGCACATCACCCACTTATCTAGAGATCCTTAATAAAGCCTTGCAAGAATCCCATGTTCCCAGTGACATCAACCTCACTAAATTCCAAAACCTTGCCAGACACCTATCTGCATCTTGTGGGGTCTCATTCAAACCAACAGATGTACCCTCCGAAGAAACTGACCATAATCTCCCACTCTATATCGTTGTCATGGTTAAAGATTTTTCTATCAAACGAGTCATGATACATAATGGATCGGCCCTAAATCTGTGTACTCTAAAATTCATAAAATAGTTGGGTTGCACTGAGGCTGGTATAATAAATGATGTCATAACAATAAAAGCATATGACAATCTGGAGCGTACTTCTAAAGACACCATATCATTTCCCATTCAAGTGGGCCCAGTTATCCAAGAAACATTATGTCATGTTGTTGATCTTGATCTTCCCTACAATATCCTCCTCGGACACCCATGGATTCATTCTATGCAGGCCGTCCCGTCAACCTACCATCAGTGCATCAAATTCCAATATAAAGGCACTGAGATCACCATCCGCATAGATCCCAAGCCCTTCACATACTGTAATGCATTGGAGACATCCTTTCCACATTCCAATCACTGTCCCAGGATTGATATTGGCACCTCTGTCGCCAGCTCATCTCGAACCCATTCAGACCCAAAAACAATCCTCTCCTCCACCTTGTCGACGGTCAAGATCAACAACAAAGGTTGTGGTGAGTGCACTTTATCTGATGCCTTTGTAGTTGGAGCATTTCCAATTGATCCTCACACTCAAGGCCGCCAACCTAATCTAAGAAAAATAGAATTAGAGACAACCAAGGCACTACAATTTGGTCCTACCACTTTTATATCAAAAGGTACTTTGACGGGCCAGGAAATGGCACCAAACATCAACCAATGGTTATATAAAGATCCACCACCCAAGGACACAAGTTGCCTCAATTACTTCAAAGAAAAGTACCCTGCAACGCATAAATTGGTGACAAAAAAATGGAACTAACAAGGAGGTGGACTTGGTTATGAAGAGCAAGGAATAAAAGATCCTATTGTACCCACCTGACTAGAAAAGAACCTGGGCCCTGATATGGGCTTTGACACGAATGGGGGCACCAACGAGTTCATCAACTATTCCTCTTGTTGATCCCTGGGCGAAATTGCTGACATCGAAGATATCCTGGAAGAGAAAGTTGTGAGAGCTTATGACGATGGTTTTGACGATGAAACCTTCCTGGGAAATGTTTTCCTATAGAAACGTTCCATCCTCTTAATTGACCTCCCCCTCCACCATCCCGAACTCATAGACTAGGACCAACCAAGTGTCATACATGTTGACGAGTTCCAAAGTGAGGACGTGCTCCTAAGCTTTATGGGAGCAATCAAGCAAAGCAGTGACTGGGGGAAAGACTCAGCATATGTCTACAAACTATACCCAAAGGCATACTTTGGGGAAGAGGAGAACTTTAGCTGCAAAAATGACACAGAAAATAAAAATAAAAAAGATAAAAATTGATCTTCTAGTGAAAACCCCTCTGTGGCGCTATCTGAACATAAAAAAGTAAAAACAAAGGGCGTATCCCTTGGTGAAAACCTCTCTAAGGTGCTAGAGGATGAAGATTCTCCTCTTCCTCTTATCCAAGATTACAAGCCTGAACAGTCATCAATTCTCATTGAAGAAGCAAAACCTATTAACCTGGGTACCAAGGAAAATTTTGCCATCACATACATAGCAGCATCTCTATCTGAAGCAGAAGAAAGTGATCTGATCACTTTATTAAAGGAATCCATCAACAAGTTCACATGGTCTTACTCCCACATGCTGGGATTAGATCCCGACTTGGTGGTTCACCATCTAGCAGTGGACCCAAACATCAAACATGTCAAGCAAAAGCTCATAAAGATGCACCCTAAAGTGGCACTACTTATCAAAGCGGAGCTAGAAAAATTACTCCAAGCCAAAATAATCCTCTCTATTGACTATTCTAACTGGATCTCTAATATGGTGCCCATCTCTAAGCCTGATAAATCATTTAGGATATGTATAGATTTCAGAGACCTCAATAAAGCATGTCCCAAGGACAATTTCCCCTTGCCAAACATAGACATGATTGTGGATCTCACAGCAAGACATGAGATGTTGTCACTCATGGACGGCCTTTCTAGATATAATCATATCTGCATTATAGAAGAAGATCAGCATAAGACAGCACTCACAACCCCTTGGGGTACCTTCTTCTATAACATGATGCCTTTTGGCTTAAAGAACACTGGGGCAACCTATCAAAGGGCCATGACTATCATTTTTCATGACATGATTCACAAAATCCTTGAAGACTATGTGGACGATATCTTGGCAAGATTAGTAAAAAGGGAAGATTACCTAAATGTTCTGGAATGTGTCTTTGATAGAATTGGACACTACTGCTTAATGCTCAACCCTAAGAAATGTGTCTTTGGAGTCACATCAGGCAAACTCCTAGGGTTTATTGTATCTAGGCGAGGCATTGAAATTGATCCAAAGAAAGTACAAGCTATCATAGAGATGCCTCCACCAAAAACCCTCCGACAGCTACGTAGCCTCCAAGGAAAGCTACAATCTGTACGCTATTTCATTTCTCAACTAGCAAACAAGTGCCAACCATTCACTCATCTCCTGTGCAAAGACAACACATTCAAGTGGGATCCTCAATGTCAAAATAGTTTTGATAAAATCAAAGAATACTTGGCTAATCCACCCATCTTGGTACCACTTGTACCTGGTTGATCACTAATCCTATACATTTCTACTACTACTACAGCACTGGGGGCACTCTTTGCTCAATTTAATGATGAAGGCAAAGAAAGAGCCATTTATTATATCAGTCGAACCTTAGTGGGTTATGAGCTCAATTACTCTCCTATGGAAAAAGCATGTCTAGAAGTGGTCTTTGCCACTCAAAAACTTTGCCACTACATGCTTAGTCACACAACCAAGCTCATTTCAAAGGTGGATCCTCTCAAGTACCTACTCTCCAGGACTACACTTACAGGTCAAATGACAAAATGGGTTATGTTGCTAAGTGAGTTTGATATTCAGTATGTTGACAGAAAAGCCATTAAAGGGCAAGTCATTGCCAATCAGCTAGCCAAAGCACCATTGGTAGATGCATATCCTTTGGTCATAGAATTTCTAGATGAGCATTTGTACATGGTAGAATAACAACCAAAGTGGAAACTCATCTTTGATGGGTCCTACACAGCTCATGGCGCAGGGGCAAGAATACTTTTTGTCACACCTCAAGGTGACTACATCCCCATGTCATTCAAATTGGGATTTCCCTGCACAAACAACATTGTAGAATATGAAGCACTAATTGCAGGACTCTACATGGCCATAGAATGGAACATCACAAATATCCAAGTCTTTGGCGACTCCCAACTCATCATCAAACAAGTCCTAGATGAGTATCAAACAAAAGATGACAAGTTGACACCATATAAGCATATGGTTGACAAGCTGAAAGAACACTTCCTCCACTTACCGATAACATAGGTACCACATCTATAGAACAAAGTTGTTGATGCAATGGCCACAATTGGCTCCCTTCTCGAGATTCCTCATGAATCTATGCAATATGAATTCTTAGTTGAGCAACTACATGCTCCTGCTTATGAGAATGATGAATCAAATTGCGTATGTGTCTTGGTTGGTCCCCAATCCCCATGGTACCACAATATCCAAGCTTACCTACAAAATGGTATCATATCTCCCCATCTCGCTACAAACCAATGACAAAACTTTATCCGTAGAGCATCTTGTTACACCCTCATAGCCAATACCCTTTATCGTCGAGGTTATCACAATGTACTCTCTAGATGTCTAGATGAAAACAAAGTCGCCCAGGCTTTACAAGAGGTACATGTTGGAATCTGTAATGCCCACACGAGTGGCATGGTCCTAGCCAAGCAAATTCTACGTACAGGGTACTATTGGCCTACAATGGAACATGATGCTTGTGAGTTCATCAAAAAGTGCCTATCTTGTCAACAACGTGCTAATTTGATCCATGCTCCTGCTTAGGACCTCAGACCTATTGTGCCTCCTTGGCCCTTCTCTTGTTGGGGTTTTGACCTTGTTGGTAAGATTACTCCCCTCTCTTTTGAAGGTCATAAGTACATAATCACAGCTACGGAGTACTTTACAAAGTGGGTCGAAGCAATTCCACTCACACTCACTACTGTGTCCAGATATCCAAATTCATCCTCTATCACATCATTTGTCACTTCGACATACCCTCCACCATCTTCACAGATCATGATACGCCATTTGAAAATCAACACGTCAATGATCTTTGTGCTCGCCTCCATATCCATCACCATTTCTCCAGTCCATATTTCCCGCAAGGTAACAGCCAAGCTGAGGCAACTAATAAAACCATCCTCAAAATCCTCAAGAAATTTGTCAATGATACTGGTCGTGACTGGCATCTCCAGATCAATCCTGCCCTCTGGGCATATCGCACTTCCTACCATTCTCCTATTGGCACTACTCCCTAGTCTACGGTGCTGAAGTAGTCTTACCAATTGAGGTTGAACTACCCTCCCTCCGAGTATCATTAAGAGGCCTGATTAATGATGAAGATTACCAGGTGGCATGACTCACACAGCTAGATCTCCTAGATGAAAAGTGCCAGCAAGCTTATGATCACTTGATTGTTTACCAGAATAGACTCAAGTGGAACTATAACAAGAAGGTCCACCCACGCCAGTTCTAGGTAGGGGACCTTGTGCTAAAAGAAAATCAGAAAGTGGGTACTGATCAGGAAAAGAAAGGCAAGTTTGAAGTCACCTGGCAAGGCCCATATGTTGTCACCACATGCTTTAGTTCTGGGGCATATCAACTCTCCACTCCTGAAGGAGAACCATTGAATGATCCTATCAACATTATTCATCTCAGGCATTTCTATGCCTGACGGCTGGTTGTTCATTCCAGTTATCTAAGAAAATCCATAAAAAGTATAAAAAGTCCTGAAGAAAGCACAAAAACAATGAAAAACAGTCTTGAAAAAATCACTAAAAAGTAGAAAAATGAAGCTAAAAAAATGGTTGTCCCAATGAAAACCTGGTAAACAAGCACTTGGGCAATATTAAAAAAAAATCAAAAAGATCCAAAGAAATCAAAAAGAAAAATAAAGAGAAAAACTTTCGTCCAATGGTGAAAACTTGATAATCAGGCGCCTTGGACAAGTATGGGTGATGAAGACCTGGAAATAGGCATCACACATATTGGACCATTCCATTATCTATCAAAATCTCAATTCCTTCCATCACCTGCACCATATTTTCATTCCCTATATTCCCTAGGTGTTCGCATATCATACGCACTAGTCCGCAATAACCTTCCTATCTCATATCCTGAGCTTTTTGTACATATAATCTTGTATATTTTTGTCCATATGTTGTACTATCCAGCCCTTAGCATCAGTCCTGTATATTTCTCATGTCTTGGTTTTCTCCTTATCCTACATTGGTTCTACAGTTTGCTTGTAGTGTGCATTTGATCAATCAACTCGGTCAGTCCCATCTTTCTGGAAGTAAGTCTTGAGGATGTATCCTTCCTCTCGTCAACTTAAATCTATATTATCATCATCTTTGGGTTATCGCAGGATGTATCTTTCCTCGTGAACTAATCAATCAGCACACACAAATATCACGCACATCAAGCCAAGTAACATGATCCAATCAAATCATTAGTAATTAATCCACTCAGTTTGATCCTTGTACATCCATGACGCATTCCATCTTCCGTCCATCATACTAACATCCTGAGTCATCATTCTACTAACATTCCCTGCCTGATCCTCCATAGTCCACCCGTCTGGTTTATCAGTTGATTGTGACACACAAAAAAAAAAAAAACTTGGTAAGTCCCATTTGCATCCATTTCATTACCTCTCGTATCATTATTGCATCCATCATTAAAATTTGGTTGCATTATTCATTATTTTTAGATTCATTAGACTCATTAGGTTCATCATTTAGATTGCATTAGATTCATCATTCAGGACACATTGTTCATTATTAAATTGCATTAGTCCTCATGTCAATAGTTCGTATCCATTAGGCATCTTGCATAGTTAGATTCATTTTAAGATCATTTAAGGCATCTTGCATAGTTAGATTCATTTTAAGATCATTTAAGGCATCTTGCATTGTTAAATTTATTTTAGGTTCATTTAAATCGTCTTGCATTGTTAAATTCATTTTAGGTTCATTTAAGTTGTCTTGCATCATTAATCCGTTCATTTTAATCTTGCATTGTTAAAAACATGTACATCTTGCATCATTAATTCATTTTAATCTTTAGATTCATTTAGATTGAATGTCACGTTCATTTTAATTTATCTTACATTGTTAATTCATCTTGCATAGTGCATCCATTTAGGTTCATCTAACATTATTACAACATTTAGATTCATTTTTAATCTTGCATTTGTTACAACATCATTTATATTCATTTGGCATTCATATACATATTCATAAAACATCAGCATATATATTGCATACATCATAAAAACACATCACATCCTACATCCACACATGTTAGTACATCATACACATATATGCATCATCCATCCTGCATAAGTCATACATCATATATACATAATTAAGTCATCCATATACATCACATCCTGCAAGCATCAAATGTCAGTAATCATATAGTATGCATCAACACATCATATAAATCATACATCATAAGCATCAATAAGAGTCCTCATCATATATATATATATATATATATATATATATATATATATCAAATGTCTGTCAATAAAATACATCACATGCACCTCAGTGCTCATATACATGTATAAATCTCAAAAATGCAAAACTGTGTGTCATATGATCCTCTGATGAATCATACTGGTGGTTGTGATGGCTCACCTCCCTTCCCTGGTGGTGGACGTGGTGGCATCCCCACTGATCCCTATGAAGCTGATGTCTGCACTATGCTCTGAGAACGTGACCTCTCTAAGTAGTCTCATCTTTGTCCCTCAGGAACTAGCTGATGGTACAATGCCCTGTAGTGGGATGCCTCCCTACCAGCCTTGTTTGCATCTCTGTGAGCTGTGAACACCTCTACCACCACCTGTCCTACCCCACCTGCTACTGCTGCCTATCGGGTGATGTCACACTCAGCCCTATACCCCTCTACCTGTCGCAATGCTTCATCCGTCTCTGAGGTTAATGTAGAAATTTGCTCCATCGCCTGATCCATCTATAGGGTCAGTGTATCCAACTGACCCATGAGAGTTTCTATCTTAGCACATAGGTCCCCAGCAACCTGAGTCAGGTCCACCATCACAAACTCTCCCGAGTCCACCCTACCCTGTAAGGTGTCAAGTGCACCCTCTGCCCTGTCCGCCCATGTTGTCTCTGTAGTTAGTGATCCCTGTATCCAGGCAATCTCTGTGTGTAGGCTTGCGTCAAACACCACCGCCATGTCTAATAAACCGTGCAGTCTGGTGCACTATGTCTGAAGGCTATCTTGCTCTGCGATGACAATATCATGAGTCTCCTGTGCCACATACCCTATGGGTGCCCCATGTGGCCATTGTACCTATGGTGGCACTAGTGGTGCCTGCACCTATACCTATGGTGGCACTGGTGTTGCCTACGCCTATACCTATGGTGGCACTGGTGGTGCCTATGCCTGATCCTATCCCTGTACCTGTGGTGGCCCCTGATCCTGTACATGGGCCCCTGTGAGAGGTCTCACCCATCTCTATGGCCTCCTCCTCTAGCCTACTGCTAAGGTCTCTGGGGAATCCTTGATCTCGGTACCATCATCTACATCTAGGTCCCCTATCAGCTGCTCATGAGCAGCCACCTAAGATGGGTTGGTCAGCCTGACGGGTGTGTGTGCAGCCCATCATGTTGCATACTTTAGGGTCATCCTTGCATCTATGATATCTGGTCGTGCCACAAAGTCAAGTCGTACCATATCTCTCTAGGATGCCCTCACTATGAGAGCATTCATATACCTTCCCTAGGTCCCTACCTCCCTGGTGACATGAGGATGTAAGGCATCCTCTGCCACCACTCCCTGCTACAGCCTTAACTATCGCATGACCCTAGATAGTTTGTATCGCTCTATCTGGTGGATAGTCCTCCCTAGTAGAAAACAATCTGTCTGAATGTATGAGAGGTATAAAAAGTCCTCAAATCTTTCCTCTACTCCTGTTGCCCAGTCCATCGCCCCCCATGGCTCGCACAACCTGTACAGGGTCCAGCAGAAACCCTGTTCCTCGTCAAGAAGTCATCTCCAGTATCATGTCTGCCCGATAGACGTGTATCTCAAAGGGAGCCTATATCTGCAAGCATAAGGCTCCCCAGGCTGGCGTGACTCCCTCACTCTCATCGGTCAGAACACTGCAATGTGCTCCCAGGCCCACACTAATAGAAAGGTCACCCCAGTCCCCATGTTGCGTGCCTCGCAGTACGCAGCCATGTGTAGATCATGGTATAGCTGTCCTAAGACAACAAACCCCCAGCAGTAAGAAGTACCCTCCTCCAGCATCTGAGCTAAAGCCCACGACCAGCCCATCCCAAAACCATGCCCTGCTAGGTCCGCCAACATCTGTCCCCCGATCAATCCGGCAATATATAAGCCTATTTGCCTCAGTCTGCTATTTGCTGCTGGCTGCCAAGGCATCCAGGTCTGGTATATGGTAATTTGCCTCATCAGCCACTTGAACACGATCTCCATGTAATGATCGCTATCCTCTAACCTGTATCAAGGAATCGCCCCTTGGATGGGTATCCACAGAATGTGCCAAACATCCTCCAGTGTGATCGTCGCCTCTCCAGTAGGCAAGTGAAAAGTGGTGGTGTCGCTATGCCACCGCTCGATCAAGGTGGTCATCATACCATTGTGTGCCCATAGCCTAGGTTAACGGGGCACATAGTCCAACCCTACCACAGCTAATAATCACCAGTCGTCCTCTGTCAGCTAAGCCTCCAACTCCATGGTAGGAGGCCAATGCTCTTGTGATCCCAATGGTGGGAACTACTCCTGCAAGAATTTTAGAATCCACCATGTCAGTCACCTGTTCTTCTAGTCCTAGTCTAACCCTTCCCAGAATGGGGCATCTTGTCCCTAGGTCTTATGCCGACCCATCCCCGGCCCCTGTCGGGTCCCTCCATTTCCTTCCCTCTCAGCATTTTCTCTTTTAGGCACAGACGCCGGTTCAGCCAAAAACATCAGTTCATACACCGGCATCTCTGACGCATCTTCCCGCAGACCAGCATCTTTGAAGACGTCGATCCAGCACCGTCAACTCCAAAAATGTCGATCCGGGGATCAGCATCTGCAAAGATGTTGATCCAGGGATCGATGTCCTTGTAGACACTGATTTGAGAATCGGCGTCTCCGGTCTGAAATACAATTTTCCCTCATTAATGACTAACTACCCCCCCAAAGAAATAAATGACTTAATAGCAATAAATGTGAGGTCTAGGATAGTGCACTCATCGGTACCGATCACTCGCTGAGCCTCTTGTGTGTCCGTACGCACTATCTAAGCTGCCCCTTCATCCTCTTGTCAGCCATCTTTTCACTCCAGAGCTCAAATCTCCACTATTCACTATTCACAAATGACCTTCTTTACCCCCTAGCCCCTCTTATAGCCCTCATTTTCCCTAAAAAAATTCCCCGCCCCACGTTTCCCCACCCCCGTGTATATTTTTGTATATAACGTCTTGTTGTACAGCTGAAATACGCATAAAATCTCAAAAACATTTAAAAATCAAAAAAATCAAAAATTCCAAAAATTCCAAAAATATCAAATATTCCCAAAAATCATGCAATAAATAATTCATTCTTTCCGCATTGTCCCTGATCTTAGTTTTCAGCCACATTTTGACTCATGCGACTACGACACAGTTTTTCACCTAATCAATTTTGCAACCGAATGTCCTTGCTCTCCATCCTATTCACAGCTTTTGCCAACGAATATCTTTCCATCAAATCCTATCATTGCCTATCATCAGGATGCATCCTTTCGGCATCGGCTTATCAAATCCTTCATCACCTCAATCCTGTTCATGGCAATAACTTTGGACCGAATGATTGTTTGGTCATAAGGCCTTCTTTATTGATTTTATCTTTTTGTGTCAGTTCAAACCTACTCACCACTACCTCAATCTATTATATCTTGGTGCGTTATAACTAGTCTATACTGATACATACGTCTTTTGCAATGTGCTTTTGTTTAAGCGTCTAGTCCACGCAAAGGAATCTTGTCATCTATGTTTCCTAACACCTGATGCATACCTCCTCTTGCAAAATCAAAATCGGATGTGCTCTCCACACTTTTACACATAAATGGATCCCCAATGCTCATTTAGCTGCATTTAGTTTCATCTACATTTGCATTCCTAGCTGCATTCTTAATTGCATTTTAGAAGGCTTCTATTTATTCCCTCTTTCCTTTCCTCTCTCTCGTTGCATCCTTTTTCAAGAAAATTCCACAACGTCATATTCGTTGTGTTCTTTTCTCGAGGGGGCACAACCCTATACCTTTGTTTCTTCAGCAGAACTCCTAGAAACCCTCTTTCTTTGGGGCAACTCATTTTCTTGTCTTTGACGAAACGTCACTTGCGACGCCATGTCAAAGAGGGGTAAAATGTAGATGTCCAAAAAAAATATTAATATTATTTTCCCTCTTATTCCTCTAACTATTTAATTCAATCAATTAAATACTTTCATTTATCAATAGTTTAAACACTATTCTAATGTATTTTATTTAAATACATTTGCCCCACAAAATCCCCTTTTAATAAATTTATATTTATTAAATCATCCATATTCCTAATTCTTCTAAAGCATGATTTATTCAAATCTAATTTGAATTAAATCTAAACCGTAGCTAGGAACCTATTAATCCTACCCTATTCCTACCCTACTCCCATCACCTCATTTCCTAAGTATGCTTCCACACCTAACTATCCTCTAACCATGTTTAATGGGTAATTCCTAACCTTTTTAAGGCTAATTGAATGCTCATGAACATGGGGAATTTCTCTCCAAAATGGGCACCCATTCCTCTTTAATTCCCTCTTACAACTTTGTCTCATCTTTTGAAATATTGAGCTACTCAATATTAATGCCAATTTTGACTCAAAATTGGCCATCTTTTCAAGTCCATGTGTCTCCTATGTGGCTCTTATGTGGATGCCACATAGGTGCCACTTCATCCAAGCCTCTTCCTCTCTCCAAAAACTCTATAAATAGAGGCCTTCTCCTCTCATATTTTCATCTCTCAATTTGCATTTTTATCATGCTAGTATTGCTTTTGAATTTCATAGTCATTTTCATGCTTATTTTCTCAGTTTCTAGTTTTCATGCTTTCCATGCTTAAATCAATTAGATATCACATGCTAGGCTCTAAATTGGTGAATGAATCTTAGTTTCTTCATAGTATATGCATATCATCTTTATCATTAGCTTAGAATATCATCTTCTTGAAGAAGATTTTGAGACTAGTTCCTCATACTAGATCTTGAATCTTTCTTCTTGTTTTGATAATCTTGTATTGCATTGGGATCTATAGAATCTTGTGTGTTTTGAGAGAGCACACCTACATACAATCTAAAGAGAAAATTAAAATGAGTATAATAGGGTGCATTGTTTACTCATTTTTAAGCTCTATCTGATGTTATGTTGAATTCTATGTTGCTTGTTTGCTCCTTTATGATTCTTAATTGATTATATGTGCTAACCCACTAATGTTTGCATGTTTGAGCTTTCTCCCAACAGGTTGAAGGATTTCTCATACTACAAGAGATAAGCTAATTCATTATGAATTAGGGGTTAATAGATAAGAGGATGTTGAAGATAAACTGGTGAAAGACTTCGCAAAGTCCTGATCAATCAAGCTAAGGAAAGAGCTAATGATTTATGCAGACACCGAGAAATAGAGAAGCACAACATCACCAAGAAAAAAGAATTGGAGCAAAGGTATTGTAAAGAAACATTGATCAAAAAGGTATTATGAGCTTACAATAGATCTGAAAATTTGCAAAGTATAGTTGTATATGTGAACAGATCATTTACTATTTCAATTTAACCATTGTATCAGAAAGTATCTTAACTGAGCAGGACTTAACAATTGTTTATATATTTAGATACATCCTAAGGAGTATAAAAAGGTTTGGTCATGAAGATAGCATATAGATTTTAGATACCAAGTGACAAACTACACAGGGTTTGGTCATAAAGGTAGCATAGAGATGCCAGATTCAAGTGACAGACTATTCTATTTAAATCCTCTAACAACGTCACACCTAATAGTGTGTTTTTAACCTTTAATAGGGTTGGATCTCCACCGATCTCACTTTAGAAGAGTGAAAATTTTGGGTTACCGGTCCCAAGTGGTTTTTCCCTTAACAAGGTTTCCACGTTAAAAATTTATGTGTCAATGTGTTTATGAGTCATTACTTTAGTGTTTTTCATTACACATAACTAATCTGGATTGATCGGTATACACTAAGTTATTTACTATATTTTGGTGAATGAAAGACTGCTAATCAGTAAAGATAAAGAATAAGGTTTAACAGTGAACTCCGAGCAGTAGTTATTTGTTGAGATTATTTCAAGGCATTCATCTTGTAGGACTGAAGATAACTAGAGGCTTATAATTGTGGTAATAAGGTTTTGGGTTAATTTATTGAAATATTTTTTAGGCCACTAATTCACCCCCCCTCCCCCTCTTAGTTAATCTAACATTTGGTATCAGAGCTTGTGTGCTTAGAAGGAATGTTTCATGACCTAAGCAAAAGATCTCAAGATAAGCAAGTTGAACAAGGACAACTTTGCATCATGGCAAAGTAGGATAAGACTCCACCTCTTAGGTATTGGAAATGATGTTACTCAATACTTGGATATTGAATATGTGTTTCCTATAGTACCTCACACACTTGATAAATTAAGAGAAAAGCATGAGCATAATTCTATGATGATAGAACTTGCTTCCTCACTCTCTGATTTTGAATTTGAAGATGTCAAAACTTGCACCTCTGCAAAGAAAATGTGGGACAAATTGAAGTTGGTACATGGAGGAGATTCTAATGTACTAAGGGCTAAGGCAGAAAGCCTAAGAGGTAAATTTCATGACCTAAGAATGAGAGAAGGAGAAAATATCACTCAGTATAGCTGCAGAATAAAAGAGGTAGTCAATGCTATCCAAGGAGTTGGAGGCATACTTGAATAAGAGACAGTAATAAGTAAAATCCTAAGAGCCTTATTGCCCATATATGCTATTATAGTATCTTCTATACAAGAAATGAGAGTAGTAGCAAACAATAATTTCACTTTAGATAGTTTGGTTGGTAGACTGCTTTCATTTGAGATGAATAACTTTGATAATAGTGTCTTACCATCTATTGAGTTTACATTCAAATCTTCTTTGAAAATAAGTAAGTCATAAACACACTGGTGGTACCCTAAATTTTGATAATTTAGAAGTCCCAATCCATCATTAAGAATCATGTTTCTCCATAAAAAAAAAGGTCAAAGGAAGTAAGATTTATGACACAAATAAATAGAACTAAATAATTGAAGCCTTCAGAAAATGCTGGGAATTAGACCTGCTACAAAGATGATTTTAACAGAGGATAAAGATGGTCGAATTTTAAAAATCTAAAAATGACCCAGTTTGAAAAATCAAATTTCCTATCTCCAACAGAAATATTAGCTTTTCATGAGGTGTTTTAGATTTTTGACCAAAGCCAAATCCAAAAGTTAGGTAGTTATTTTTTAGTTAGTTTATTGTTTTTCAAAATAATTTGTAATAAGAGTTGTGTCTTTTCACCCTAAAAAGGTGTGAAAGACACACACACACACACACACATATATAATGTAAAATGTAAAGAGAGGGAATACAATAATAATACAATTTCAAATATTTGGATAGTTTTTAATCAACAAGTATAACATGGACCTAGATGTACTATTTTTTAAAAATTAATAAAGATAA
>MU227404.1:683499-704080 GCA_018584345.1 Thuja plicata | reverse complement strand
CATGGTAGAATAAGGCACTAGTCTAATCATTATTTGGATTATAGTTATTCAGTTCATTGTTTATAGTTTTAAGATATCTTATCTATCTATTCATTTCAAATTACATACACATTTACTAAACATTCTTCCAATTACTTAAAATATTTCAGTTTACAGTTCATGATATATTGCTTTCAATTAGATTTCTTTCAAGTTCCTTGCCATACTTGAGAGAGAAGGTTGAAGTGTTTCTTATCTGCTATAAAAATTCATGTAACTTGAAGTATAAGTCAAGGTATAGGCCTACCAGCCTTGGTTTTGCAGAGCTAGAATTGCAGAAGTTCCAACCTTGCTTTGGTTGTGACTTGTTAGTTGGCCAAATCACTTGGGTTTCCAAGCATTGGATTGGCAAGTCCATAGGAAATCCAACTTAGCATTTTTGGGCACCAACAAACACTATGAGAAATGATAGTGAAAGTGATAGTGATGACCAAGATCTTAATGAGATTGAAGAACTAATGGCTATAAGATTGTAGAGAGGCAAAGGTAGATACAAAGGTAAATTACCACTTGTATGTTTTAATTGTAAAGAGATTGGACACTTCACTGCTAGATGTCCTAACAAAAGAAAAGATGACAGAAGTGATGACAAATCATATGAAAAGAAGTTTGATACAAGTGACAATAGAGATTATGAAAGCAATAGACAATCTGACAGAAGAGATACCTGAAACTACAAGGACAAAGGGAAGAAATCTTGTTACCTGGCTGAGAACAGAGATGGAGATACTGACACTGAATTTGATGAATACATTGAGATGGTATTTGTGGACATGAAAGATGATTCAAACAAAGAAGAAAGGTATGTAGAAACTACACTCATGTCTAAGTTTAGTAAGAATGATGTCTGGATTATAGATAATGGCTGCACTCACCACATGACCGATGATAAACAAAAGTTTGAGACTTTTGAGTGCTATAATGGTGGATCTGTAAGAATGGGTAATGACACACCTTGTCCAGTTGAAGGTAAAGGAACTATAATGTTGAATAACCTGATCAAATGTGAAAATGCATATTGGGTAAAAGGACATAACTATAACCTATTGAGTGTTTCATAGCTGAATAACATAGGTCACCGAGTAGCATTTGAGAATAAGAAGGAAAAGATAATTAATGAATCAGGAAGGTTGATCAGAACTGGTGAACAGACAAAAGGTAACCTATTCTATCTTGATGATATAAACACTACTTTTTTAATGGCTAGAAATGAAGACATATGGTTATGGCATAAGATATTATGTCATGTGAATTTTGAAAACATGATTAAGATATGCAATAAAAGGAAAGTAAGAGGCTTACCAAGCATGTCAAAGCCTGAGTATATCATGTGTAAGAATTGTCAAAAAGGTAAAATGACAAAGTCTAGTTTCAAGAGCAAAGCCCATATATCTAATGCTATTCTAGGATTATTCCATACTGATCTATGTGGACCCATGAGAACAAAGAGTTACTATGGTGATATATATTTCATTCTCTTTGTTGATGATTATTCTAGAATGATGACATTTATGTTCTTAAAAGAAAAAATAGAAGCATTCAAGATGTTTAAATGGTATAAAGTTATGGTATAAAAACAAAGTGGTAAAGAATTGAAATGCTTAAGATCAGATAGAGGAGGAGAATTTATTTTTGATGAATTCACTAACTTTTGCAATGAACATGTAATTAAAAGACAGGTTTCTTCACCAAGAACACCACAGCAAAATGGAATTGTTGAAAGGAGAAACAGATCCATTGTTGATTGTTCAAGAACAATGATGATTGAGAAAAGCATCACTCATTGTTAGTACTATTGTATACACATTGAATATAGTATAATTAAAGAAAGACACCAAGAAGACTCTTGGGATTAATGGGAAGTAGTACTAAGAGGGGAGGGGTGAATCAGTACCTCTAAAACTTTTAACACTTTTCACCTTTCATCATTAGTAATCAAACTTAACTATATTACCTACCATATCTGATGTTCTTTCTTATGCATGTAGTATTAATTCATAAACTTAATTGTATGCAACATTCATAGAAATATTCATGAAAGTAATAGACACATAACACAAGATATGATATCACAGAAAACTCATGTTAGGATGTAAAAAGTGCGGTGGGGATGGCACCCACAAAACTTCACTATCTGCAGAATGGAAGGGAGTTGGTAAAGGCTTACAATTGATCACTTCTGATGATCTACCCTGTTAGGAGTATTAATGTGGAGACCTGTTAGGATCTACTCTATCAAGAGCTTTTAACAACACTAATGAAGTGTGCACTCGGTTAAGAGATTTACAATAGGACTGTTAAGTCCACCTTCCTTGAAAGGATTTCTTAAGTGTACCCCACTTGTTAGAATGTGTACAATATGTTTGACCTGACTATATGCAATCTATAATTTCTTATTACAAATCCTTTAAAGGTCACAATATATGAATATCACCTATAGTGATTGATTAATACCTTTTCCTGCTTGTCGGTAGCCTATGTTCTTTTCTTGATAACTGATTTGATCTTTGTCTATGTTGTTGCATGAATTCTCTTGTCTGATCCTTAGATTATCTCAATGGCTAGATTCATCATCGAACAACATGTTCACAATTGATTGAGCATCTATTTATACAATTATTTGACCTATTCTAGAATCACACATTACAATGTTAACTCTAGATCCAAGGTATACAACTTGACCTTGATCCTTTAGTTTTCATGTTTTAAAATAGTTAAACTAATAAAAACAATAATAATTACATTGCTTTCTCTATACGTAATGGATTTAAAACAAATCAAGAAGCTAAATATAAAACTTCAGTAATTATCTGACATGGAAATTCAGATCCACTTTTTGAAGGATGTAACTGACTGTCAGTTCTTGATTGTCGGTGTGAACTAAAAGTTTGTCAGTGTTCCTTCATTGAACTGATTTTCAGGTTCCCTTTATCCTGTCAGGTTCCACTCTTTGATTGTTTCGTCAGGTTGCACTGTTGGTTACTCATCAAGTTCCTTTGTCCCTTTTGTCATCGGGTAACACTAAATAGTGTTTATTGGGATTCTTTGTACTTGGTAGTATCAGTAACCTTGGCATCGGGTAGTGTTGTGCCCTGTCTGTCGGTGTATTATAAATAGGTGGTGTTTATCATGTTTTTCCTTGCATATACTAATGGAAAAATATAATGTCTTCAATCTCCCCCTTTGACATTAGTATCAAAAATTGATATGTGCATAATACTAAAGTGTTTTAGTATGTACACCATGTATATATCCTTTTCATTATATGACTCCCCCTAACTGTATGCATCGGTATAGTATAAGTATATGTACATGTATACTTGCCTTAATACTATACATTCCCCTTTTTGTTCTCTCCTCTTTCAAATGACTAACTATACAAATCATTTTCTCCTTTCATTTCCCCCCTTTTACTGTTTGACTATACATATCATTTCCCCCTTTTTTGATAATCATGACAAAAATGTAAAGCTTATAAGTTGTCAAAAATGTGACAAAAATGTGTAACTTACAATGTGTCAAGGATGTGGCAGTGGGTGTTCTTGATATCTTCGATCATTTTCTCCCATTTTTATTTGAGGAGTTCCAGTTCCATGTGCTCTAGCTCAATTCGGGCATGCATATCATAAATGTTGTCTAGGAAAGACATTTATGGGGTGGAAATGAGTGTTGGTAAGAGTTGAGATTGAAGCTCATTTACCTCATCTTTGAACTTGGTTTCTGTAATCTGTATGTCTTATCTTAGCCTCTTGGCTTGCTTGAGCTGTTCATTGTGCAATTTGATTGCCTCTTCACTATTCATTAGTCCTTGTGCACTTTCTTGAAGATCAGCATCAATTTGTTCTATCTTATCAGTATACTCCTTTGTGAGTTGATCTAGCATGCATAATTTCTAAATTAAGGTTATAGCTTCTAAAATTATTAGGTCTATTGTGCTTACCAATTCAGAAAGCTTTACCTTTTGTAGTGCCACTTCTTGGCTTATCTTCTCAACTAACTTGAATTCATACTTGTTTTCAAGTCTAGCCTCCATAGCCTTCTCAGCATCTATGTTCTGAGATGTGATTACATCAGTGAGAACCACTAATTGATCAAGCATGGGGGCTATTTGATCAACATCTATATTAGGTACAATTTGCTAAAGAATTCCTCGAGCAACTTCAAGTACCTTTGCTTCTTTGGTGGCTTTTCTCAACTTATCTTGCATGGCTTTCCTTTCACAAAGTCTTGCATACTTTGTCAATTTAATTGGATCCAATGTCCTAGGATCACATACTGGAATCTCAATAATTTCATCCAGAGTGAGTGGATTCTTATTCTTGCTCTTCTTCTTCCTTGAGATTTGTGTAGAAGATGTATGAACTAAAATTGCTAGTTCGTTTGTCTTCTCTGAGGTGCTTGGTGAAGGCTTTGTAGATGAAGCTTCTTGTGTTTTCTATTCAGGGTTCACCTGTTAGTTTGGTGAAGACGTCTCTCCATCAACCTTGGGTGTTTCTATAGATTTATCTTCTATTTTCTTCTCTTGTTCATCTATCTTTTCTTCTTCACTCTTCTCCTTCTGATTGTCCTCTTCTACTTTATGTGCATCTTCTTTATTCTAATCAACGACTTGTCTTTCTGATCATCGATTGCAGCTTGATCTGCAGTTGTATCTTTTGTGTCATTTGTTGTGTCTTTTGTTTCTACATCACCCTTGTCTTCGGGTATGCTTGTATCTACTGTGTTTGAATCTTCATTTCCTTCTAGAAGATTTATGGCCTTCATCAATACTGACATATTATTATGTATGCCCACTTGTGCTACATCTAAAATTGTGTCCTGCTCAACGATTTGATTTTTTTGAGCAGTGACATCTTCATCTTTTTGTAGTTGATCAGCAGGGTCCAAACCTGTGATGTCAATAATGGAAGTGTCTGGCCATATTTCATCAGCAACATTCATGTCTTTATTCCTTTGTGTCTCCAATTATTGTTGCTTGTTTTTATCCTTAAGAGATACAAAAATGACATCATCTTCTTTCTATGGATCTTTATCTGAATCATAATGAGTGATGTCTTGAATGTCAAGATCATCCATGACTTTGTCTAAGTCAATTGGCTCATTATTATCTACATTATCCAAAGCAATGTGCTTAGGACTTTCTTTATCTTTCTCCTCCTCTACATGAGGTGTGTCGGTGAGAAGTAATTGATTCTCACTACTTGTTGACTCTACAAGTAGATCTAGGATTTGTCTCCATTTGGCCTCGGTCATGATGTATAGCTCTATACATTTATCCTCTAGCACTTTGTAAGCTCTTATCTTTGCTAAAAATTTACTTGAGTGCTTTTTCATTATTTCTTTGATCTCTTCCATCTTTGATTTGGGAGGAATGAGTGTTACAAGTACTCTCTCCCTTGCTTCCTTTTCTGTGTGTAGAGCATATGACCATTGTTTTGAAATTCTATCACCCAGTTCTTTGGGTATTTGGCCTACAAATTCTACTGGTACATATTTGAACTTGACCATTTCCTTGATTATTGCATCTTGTATCTTATGTTGGTCCTCTGGCTCAAGTTTTTCCCACTGTCTGATTTTCCTATCAGACATTGTACTAGTTGTTGCAATTGAATTGGCAATTTCATCCATTGTTCTAGGGTTTGAGCTTTTCTTCTCTACATCAGGCTTGTCCTCTTTTGAATCTTCTATGTCAGCTTTGGTCCTGAACAGTCTTTTCCTCCTTTTGGTAGGTGTTTGTTTCATAGTTTGTTTCTTTGTTTGTTGCTTCCTCTTATAGGTCCTCACTTGACCTTTCTTGAGAGGTGTAGTAGCTTTTACAGTTTGACTTCTTGTTCTCTGAGCCGCTTTGGTCCTTGGTTTCTTGGTATGAGGTGGAGGTGTGTCAAATTTAGTGGCCTCAGAATCTGATTCTTTCTTATCTTCCTCTACACCGATGGTACCCTATTCCTCAGTTTCCTCTATTTTTTATTTCTCCTCCTCATTGACCGACATAATCTTTTCAAGATTCTTTATCATTTTTTTCTTCTTTTTGACAGTCTTCTTGATGACTAGGTCTATTTTTATCTTAGACTTAGCCTCTTCATATGTGCCTAACCTTGGTTGTTAACTGTCAAGTGGCTCATTTATCAATGCATCAATTGCATTTGTTTCTTGAGCTATGTTAATCTCATAGTCAAGAGGTTCTAACAAGGTTGTCCTTGGTACAACTGGTTTAATGTGAGTAAAATTTGTATCCACCATGAAACATATTTCATCCCTATGTTGTTCAATCAATTGTTCAGGGATCCTCACTCTTTCCATCATCTTTTCCTTGAAGTCAAGGAAGTATTCAATCATCACTGAATCAAAATTATCACCTAATGACTTGATAAGTTCACTAATCTACAATGTGACTGGCTTGGTAGTGTCCCATTTCACTTTGCCAACTGATAGTGAACCAAACTTACATGTGTTTGTCTTTGCAGACCTGATTGTTTTTCATATTCTCATCAAGTTGCTTCCACAGGATCTCACATAGATCCATTTGTATTCCCTTTGTGACAATCTTGTAGGATGTGCTTACTTCTGTTGATACTATTTTGTTTAGCCTGCTTGCTTGGAAGATTTTGTAGCCTATCATACATGCACCGAACCTCAGTTCCTCATCGATGATGGTGTTCACCTTAAGTCCTCTGTTATCCCACACAGCATTGGTTTTTTTCAACTTGTAGCTGAGAGGGATGCTTATGTACCTTAGGTTTGTCAATTATTGGGTAACCAGTTACAACATGTAACACATCCTTAGTGATCTGCTTAGGTTCATCCAACCATAACTTCTGGTCATGAATTCTACTCAAAACTAACCTAATCTAGTTAGTTTTGAAAACCCTCAAGAAATATAGGGCATTAGTTATCCCTTTTACTTGCAGATGCTTGTGTTCTTCTTTTAGGTTTCCTTGTGCATCACACGGCTTCTTGTAAGCTTGATCTATCTCCAGATCACCTATCTCAGTGATCTTGTAGTGAATGTAGGACCTTACGTTTTCTATCAGCAAAACCCTAGGTGGAATTTTTGAAAATGTGCCAGAATCATCAGGTTTTGATGTGATCTCTGAGCATATCTTGTACTTAGGTTCCACACAAGTGATGTTCTTTATCAACTTGACCGCATTCTTCTTATGATTCTTCAACTTTATGGTTCTTGAAGTGGTTGCCATCGTATTTTGAATTTAGGGCTTTTCCAAAAATGATAACATAGTTTTTCGGTATTTCTGGTACTTACTTCGATCTGTGTGGTTGGTGAGTGATCTATTTGGAGTGTGTTGGATCGAGTCAAGGTCACTCTACTAAATGCTCTCTTATCACTCTATTTTTTCTCTTCTCTTTATTCTCAAATCGCATGTGAGAAATGAAGTACTTTCATTGAGTATTTATAAACTTTTTCCCTAAGTCTGTCATAAATGCTCAATAACTCATCAGGTCATGAAGATGGATTTCGTGGGGAAGACTTTCAAATAAAATTCTCGGTGTTGACAAGATACTCAAGATGGTTGTTAATTTTGTTGCTTTTACTGACGGATATCGGTGTTGTGTCAAGACAAATTTACAATTATACTTCCTTACCGATGGGTGTCAGGTTACATTAGCAACTTAGCCTTTTTATGTGTTGACCAACAATTCTCGGCAAGTGTAAACAACTCATCCTTTATATTCACTGATGATTTTTGGTATGTGTTTACTGGCGGGGTTGTTTTCTCAGAATTGTAACAAGTAACATAGTATGCATCTTTATTTATGCATATTTTGACTATCTATTAATTTGTATAATGGAAATGATGCAAAATATGACTTGGTGTAGTGCAGTTCCATACTTACTTGCTCATCTTTAGGAAAGGGTGGTGATGTCACCAGATCTATGGGATGAGGTGTCACCTACTGCATTGCTTGGTCTAGCTTCTTCACTGGTTGAAGCTTTCCTCCACATTTGCTTTCTCATTTTCTTGATGTCTTCAATGGTGTTACCATTTGTAAAAGTGGTGGTTTCTGTTATTCGGTCTCTATAGTCCTTCTTTAGATGTCCAACCTTATGACAGTGTAAACATGCCATTCCTAGGTTGGTCCAACCTCTAGACCTTTTGGTCCATAATCTCATGCAGTTTGTAGCAATGTGACCATATCTACCACATGTTGTGAAGTTTATCCATGTATTGTAGTCCCAAACATATGAATTACCGACCCTTCTCAGTTTAAATTCATTTTCTTCATTCTTGGGTTTCCATGCTTCAATTTTCTTCTTCCTTCATTCAAGAGATGTGTGCCCATGCATTTTTTAGGTGGGACAATACTTGTCTGTATAGTTTTCCATCTTTGGTTCTTTCACCTTTTATTTACATTCAAGTGCTTTATGTCCTTTCTTGCTACAATTATAACAATGTCCTATGAATGTAAATGTGGATTTAGGAATACCTTTTTCTTTGCTCCTACAGACATTTGAGGTGTGACCTTACTTTCCACATTGATTGCATGTCATCTTTCTTGGTCTAAGATTGGTGTAGGGATCTATTGGATCAGCTTCATTTGATGACTCTCCATGCTCTATGTACCCTAGTCCAGTATAGGTGTTGGGTCTTCTTTGTGCATTCAAGAATTCATCCATCCTTTTTGTACTCTCTTCAGCTCTCTTAATCATGTCATTATGTTGTTGTATAATTCTAGCCTCATGCTTTATTTTTTCATTCTCTTCTCTTAGTTCACCGATAATTTATATTCTTTCGATGAGTTCCACATTCTTTCTATTTGCTTCTTGACTCATAAGAATAATCTAATTAGTTACCTCATGGTGATGCTTTGTAAGTCTTTGTATCTTAGACTCCTTTTCTTGTAATTTATCTGTGATCTTTCTTCTATCATCAATATCTATATTTCTTTCTTGTTCATCTTGCCTTTCATTATTCATGACATCAATCATTCTTACCATTTGTGTCTCTTGGCCAATTTGCAGAAATTTGACTTGTCCAGCCATATGTAGATTGATTTCAGTTAGGATTGTGATGCTTTCTTCCGATGTATCTGATGCCTTGCTTGTATTTGATCATGAAGACTCAAAGAAATCTAGAATCTCTTCCTCAAGATAATTTATCTCATTATAGTGAGAAGCCATATTCTTTCTTTCATCCAGCAGTTGTCTCATACTGATTCTAGCTTCTTTATATTGTTCATAGAACATCTAAATTTCAAGCTTTTTATTCTCAATATTCTTATCAAGTTTGTACTTCTCCATTGTATGATCTTTTTTGTTAAGCCTTTAAGATTTCCAAGAAGAGACTTAGATCTGATACCAATTGTTGGGATTAATGGGAAGTAGTACTGAGAGGGGAGGGGTGAATCAGTACCTCTAAAACTTTTAACAATTTTCACCTTTCATCATTAGTAATCAAACTTAACTATATTACCTACCATATCTAATTTTCTTTCTTATGCATGTAGTATTAATTCATAAACTTAATTGTATGCAACATTCATAGAAACTATCATGAAAGTAATAGACACATAACACAAGATAGGATATTGCAGAAAACTCTTGTTAGGAAGTAAAAACTACGGTGGGGATGGCACCCACAAAACTTCACTATCTGCGGAATGGAAGGGAGCCAATAAAGGCTTACAATTGATCACTTTTGATTATCTACCCCATTAGGAGTATTAATGTGGAGACCTATTAGGATCTACTCTGTTAAGAGATTTTAACAACACTAATGAAGTGTGCACTCGGTTAAGAGATTTACAATAGGACTATTAAGTCCACCTTCCTTGAAAGGATTTCTTAAGTGTACCCCACTTGTTAGAATGTGTACAATATGTTTGACCTAATTGTATGTAATCTATAATTTCTGATTACAGATCCTTTAAAGCTCACAATATATGAATATCACCTATAGTGATTGATTAATACCTTTTCCTACTCGTCGGTAACCTGTGTTCTATTCTTGACAACTGATTTGATCTTTTTCTGTGCTGTTGCATGAATTCTCTTGTTTGATCCTTAGATTCTCTCATTGGCTACAATCATCATCGAACAAAATTTTCACAATTGATTGAGCATCTATTTATACAAGTATTTGACATATTCTAGAATCACGCATTACAAATATAACTCTAGATCCATGGTATATAACTTGACCTTGATCCTTTAGTTTGCATGTTTTAAAATAGTTAAACTGATAAAAACAATAATAATTACATTGCTTTCTCCGCACGTAATGGATTTAAAACAAATCAAGAAGCTAAATATAAAACTTCAATGATCTATTTGATGTGGAAAGTCAGATACACTTTTTGTGGGATGTAACTAACTATCAATTCTTGATCATTGGTGTGAACTAAAAGTCTATCAGTGTTCCTTCATTGAACTGATTGTCAGGTTCCCTTTATCTGTTGGGTTCCACTCTTTGATTGTTTCATCAGGTTGTACTGTTGGTTACTCATCAGGTTCTTTTGTCCCTTTTGTCATTGAGTAACACTGAATAGTGTTTGTTGGGATGCTTTGTAATTGGCAGTATCGGTAACCTTGGTGTCAGGTAGTGTTGTGCCATGTTTGTCAGTGTAGTATAAACTGATGGTGTTTATCATGTTTTTCCTTGCATATACTAATGGAAAAATATAATGTCTTCAGAAGACACCCTATGAGCTATGGTATGGTTACACACCTAATGTAAGTTACTTCAGAATTTTTGGTAGTCTTGATGTTATATTTTGAAAGATGATAGAAATGGAAAGCTTGACTCCAAAAGTGATGAAGGTATCTTTCTAGGGTATTCCACCAAGATCAAGGCTTATAAATGTCTTAACAAGTCCTCTAACAAAATCATTGAAAGTGCAAATATCAAAATAGATGAATATGTAGAGAAAAATGATGAGGAAAGCGGAAAAACCCAGAAGACTAAAAGAGGTTTGTTTACACTAAAGAACCTGACACTCTACCTGAGCAATAGTGTATCACTCCCAAGCAACAGAATATTGCACCTGAGCATCAAGCTGTCAACGCCAAAAAATCAGGAAAATCCTCTAAATGATGTCCTCAGCGATGGAGATCAGAATGAAGGTCAAGATGATGATTAGAATGATGAACAAAGAGATGAACCAATACTTTCCAAGTATGTCAGAAGACATCATCCACAAAAAAACATCATAGGACACAACAAGGTTGGAATGAGAACTAGAAGTAAGTCACTGAATACTAGATGTTTAATTTGTGATTTTGAGCCTAAATGTGTTAATACTACACTTGAAAATAAAGAATGGGTCAGTGCTATGAATGAAGAAATAGAACAGCTTGAGAAGAAAAATACATGGGCCTTAGTATCGAGACCAGAGGACAAGAATGTCATCGGTACCAAATGGATATTCATAAACAAGTTGAATGAGAATGGAGAAGTCATAAGAAACAAAGCAAGGTTAATATGCAATAGGTATGCACAAGAAGAAGGTATTGATTATGGAGAAACTTTTGCACCTATTTCTAGAATAGGAGTAATAATCTTACTTGCTTATGTTGCATTCAAAGGATTCAAGGTATACCAGATGGATGTCAAATCTACATTCCTAAATGGAATACTAGAAGAAGAGGTATACATTGAACAACCACAAGTGTTTGTTGATCCAGAAAGTAGGAACATGGTATGTATATTACATAAAGCCTTGTATGGATTGAAACAAGAACCTAGAGCCTAGTATGAAATACTTCACTCCTATCTCATAAGCATTGGATTTGTAAGAACAAGTGAAAATTGCAATCTGTATTTAAAAGAAGATACTGATGATAACATTCTGATTGCTGAAATATTTGTTGATGATATCATATTTGGGGGTAATGATATGTTATGTAAATCCTTTGCTAATGAAATGAGAAAAGAGTTTGAGATGTCAATGTTTGGGGAGATCAAATTCTTTCTTGGTCTACAGATTCTTCAACAAGATGTAGGCATATATATCACTCAATCCAAATACATCAAGGAAGTGTTGAAGATGTTCTAGATGGAAGATTGCAAGCCAGTTGGAACACCTATGGAAACCAGATGGAAGCTGAAAAAGGAAGATAAATCAAATGAGGTAAATCAGACCTTGTATAGATCAATTATTGGCAAACTAATGTATTTTGTTCATACTATACCAGATATAACACATGTAGTTGGAATAGTTGCAAGATTCTCTGCTAATCCCATAGAATTACACATGACTATTGTCAAGACAATTTTGAGATATCTAAAGAATAATGAGGACTATGGCTTATGGTATAAAAGAGAAGAAAAATTTGAGCTTCAAGTCTATACAAATGTTGATTGGGTTGGAAACTTAGTGACCGAAAGAGCACAACTCGAGGAGCATTCTTCATGGGTGAAAAACTTGTCACATGGATAAGCGAGAAGCAAGGATGCATCTCACAATATACTACAAAAGCAAAATATGTGGTTGTTGCTGCAAACTACTCTAATATTGCATGGATCAAACAATTATTGGAAGGTATGAATATGAAAATTCTTGAACTAGTGATTATCTATTGTGATAATACCAGTGCAATAAACATTTCTAAGAATATAGTCATGCATGCTAAGACAAAGCATATTGCTATCAAGTATCATTACTTAAGAGAACAAGTGCAAGAGAAAGAATTGATACTATAATATGTTCAATCAAAGGAACAGTTAGCTGACGTATTCACAAATCCATTGCCTAAATATACATTCGACTACCTGAGAAAAAGACTAGGGGTCTGACCCTTGTCTATTGGTCAATAAGATGACTAGGAGGCTGCATCAGCCTACACTTAATCAGAAGATCATTCATGTTGATGCAAGAAAATAGATGGACTGCAAAGGTACATCAGTACACAAAAAGGTACATATCTGCACCTAACACTAGAGTTATTGTAATGTTGATGGATAGGGAAATTCAAGGAGTATATTATAAAAAGGTGAAAGGATATAACTTTGGCATGATCAATGTTTACTTTGGCATTCTTTCAAAGGGAGAGAAGATATCCTAGAATATCCTAAGAATTCAAAAGGAGAGAGATTATATATACATATCAAATATCAATCAAAGGAAGAGAAGACATCCTAAGGAAGAGATGTAACCTATAAGGGAGAGAATATCAAAAGGGAGAGAATATATCTATATTTTTGTCAAAGGAAAAAGAGATGATCAAGGAGAGGAATAGTCAAAGGGAGAGACAACATCAAAGATAGAATTAGAAGATTCTACATCTATCCAGTCAAGGGATTGAAGATTGAAGAAAGCAATCTGTAGAAAACAAATCTAAGTTATATGAGCTTACCGAGAGCCAGACATTTGTATTAGTTATAGTATAATAAATTTGGTAGATTGATGAACTTTAACTGATATATTTCATTTTGTATTATTAATAATTTAGTGTGATAATGTAGTGTGTTTCCATCAATGCCAAAGGGAGAGATTGATGAACTATAACAGATTGAATGTTTGAAGATGTTAAGTTGATGATCACTGAGCTGCAAAAATTTAATGCCAGACATTAAATTGGTTAATGTATTATATTTTAATTAATGTCAACTTGATATAATCTAATTGGTTATATACAAAGTGTCAAAGACTTCAGAGAACCAGAGAGATAAAGTTTATGCTATCAGTAATGCATAAAAGTTCAGTATTTACTAAGTGACTACAAACACCGATGGGCAGTACACCCCGACAGATAGAGAAACCCAAGAGGAAAGTTACAGAGATAACCAAGAAAGCATTACCGACAAGCAAAATCACAAGCATTACTGATGAGCATAATCACAAGCATTACCAATGAGAAAAATCACAACGTTTCCCGAAAAACAGACAACCCTGATGGAGATGCCCAAGGAGAACTGAAGTGTTGATCGAAGCTAACAAGGAGTTAAAACACAGAAAGGAACTGAAGTTAAGAAATGACAAAATACTTAGCTATCAAGAGCTAAAGAAGGAGTTAACTGGTTTTTAATATTGTTTTCATCGACAAGTTAAAGCTAGAGATAAGTGAAAGATTTAAAGTTGTTTTATTCTAGTTGTCTAAGAGAAATCTACAAGATAAAACTAAAGTATAGTTTTAAATCAAGATTGGCTAGAATTGCGGATCACGCCAAGAACAAAAAATTCAAGAACTTAGAAATGGTGAAATCATGTCTATAAAGAGACAAGCTAATTCATTATGAATCAGGGGTGAATAGAGAAGAGGATGTTGAAGATAAACTGGTGAAAGACTTCACACAGTCCTAATCAATCAACCTAGGAAAGAGCTAAAGATTTATGCAGACACCAAGCAATAGAGAAGCATAGCATCACGGAGAAGAAAAAACTGGAGCAAAGGTATTGAAAAGAAACATTGATCAAAAAGGTATTATGAGCTTATAATAAATCTGAAAATCTTCAAAGTATAGTTGTATATGTGAACAGATTATTTATTGTTTCAATTTAACCATTGGATCAAAAAGTCTCTTAACCAAGTAGGACTTAACAATCCTTTATATATTGAGATACATCCTAAGGAGTATCAAAAGGTTTGGTCATGAAGATAGCATAGAAATGCCAGATACCAAGTGAAAAACTACACAGGGTTTGGTCATAAAGGTAGCATAAAGATGCCAGATATCAAGTGACAAACTATTCTATTTAAATCCTCTAACAAGGTCACACCTAACAGTGTGTCTGTAACCTTTAATAGGGTTGGCTCTTCACTGAGCTCACTTCAAAAGAGTGAAAATTTTGGGTTACCGGTCCCAAGTGGTTTTTCCCTTAACGGGGTTTTTGCATTAAAAATCCATGTGTCAATGTGTTTATGAGTCATTACTTTAGTGTTTTGCATTACACATAACTAATCTGGATTGATCGGTATACACTAAGTTATTTATTGTATTTTGGTAAATGAAACACTGCTAATCGGTAAAGATAAATAATAAGGTTTAACAGTGAACTCCGAGCAGTAGTTATTTGTTGAGATTATTTCAAGGCATTCATCTTGTAGGATTGAAGATAACTAGAGGCTTATAATTGTGGTAATAAGTTTTTGGGTTAATTTATTGGAATATTTTTGAGGCCACTGATTCACCCCCCCTCTAAGTTATTCTAACACTTTCATGTTGCCACTATCTTTAGCATGCAATAATGTGCTCTTTAAATCTATTCTACTATTATTATTGATGGCATAACCTTTCCACACTCTATGAATTTAGAATACTTTTTTTTTGGATAAATACTATGTATATTTTTTCCCTTCGATGTTTTAAAACACTGAGTGATCCATCATTAAGAAGAGGAATAATCTTGATGATGAATCAATGAGTGATCTAAAACGTCAAAATAAAACTATATATATAATATTTATCCCAAAAAAATAAAATACTAAAATATATAATATTAATTATATATTATTTATTATCTCTTTATTATTACATATATTCTACTTTCAATACATCTAAAATAAAGCTTAATAAATTATAATCAAAACAATAAATATTTACCGATCAATTAGTAAAATTAGTTAATAAATACTTTGATTTATTCTAATTTTCAATATTCCAAATTCTTTTACAAGATGATAAATTTAAATTAAATTAATTAAACCTTACAAAAAAAATTATGGATAATAGGTCGTAGCCAGTCATTTTTATTAAAAATTTATAAAATCTTACAACTCAGTTCAGTGTGGGCACTAGGAGGAAATAACCCAGTAAAGAAAACCTCTAGTATAGACCATAACTTCTTTTTTTAAAGTTTGGAATATCATGAGTTTGCAATTCCCACTTCAACAATATTACAGGATAGTGATAATAGTTACTATTTCTTATACAATCAATAGTATGGTAATAACCAACTTATAGATGAGGATTAAAGTATCATCATTTACATAAAAGAGTCATTGGCTTTACATTACAATTTTTTTTTTCATACATAAGATTGGATCAAAATCCTGAGACTATCCCTCTTCATACAATCTTGATTTTATAGTCGTTTTGATCCCTGCAATAGTTCCATGTCCAAGAGTTGGATGCAATTGTTCAGTATCCTCTGTCTACCTTCCTTTTCCTTTTTGGGTCTCTCTCTTCTTCTAGTTGAGCATGTAACATTTACTTAATAGCAAGAGAAGCTACCATATAACATATCCATTTGAAACAATGTCACATCTTCCTAAGAAAACTTTGCCAAATTGTGAGTAGAAACTAGATTCGGCCATAATCCACAAATTTCTTAAAATAAAATATTTCATAAACCATCCAAGTTGGATTCCCTGTGACATATTATACCAAGAAGACATCAATTTAGTTAATATTATCAAATCAAAGAACTATAAAACATATTATGAGTAAATTATCCTACATATACCAACTAAAACATGCACCCATTCTTATGGAAGGTAAAATTAACCCAGTAATGATAAAGCATTTGTTATCAAACCAGATACTAGGAGGATCAATATGGTATTAGTAACTTTAAATTAATACCTTGAGTCCATATTACATTGATAGTCCCTACTGAAAATAAATGCAGTGAAAGATATAATGGTTGACACTAAATAGCCACAAGTATCTGAGTGGTAGACTTACCAGTTCAAGATAGAGAACTACAGAGTATTCCAAAAGGAATCGTGGCTAACTACATAATAGGTACTTCTAATTCCATAAACCAAATAAACAAGAAGGATATGTTAGTCTTACAAGGCACTAAGATGGGAGGTGAATCAATGCAACCACAGATCTACAAAATATTTTCATCAACTTCCAAATAAACCAACATGTAAAGGTAAATTTAACATAGAAGAAAAGTAAAATATGCATCCACAAATGTAACACAATGATACAAATATTTTTGCATGGAAACCCTTGTTAGAGGGAAAAACCACTGTGGTAATTAGTACCCACAAATCTCACTATTGTAGCAATAAGATCTGCCTTATTAGGAGCATTAGATCACCCTGTTAAGGGTATACTTGGTTAAGGGTATCTATAACCTGGTTAAAGGTTATTACAACATTCCTATTATGAACTACTCGGTTAAGAGACTTAAAACTTCTTCTAAGAGTCACCCTGTTAAAGTATTTAATCTTTAGATCTATTAGGATCATGATTACCCTGTTAGGAGTAACCTTGTTAAAGGATTTTGATCTCAAGCCTGTTAGAACTTTCCTTGAGTACAAAACTCAAAGAATGACCTGATGATGACACCTTCTACCTGACAGATTCACTTTTATACTACTCATTGTGCTATTCTAATTTCTCTAACACTTCTGACACACTTCACAACTTTGCCTCCAATGATCACAATCACCACATCACACATTAACTACACCAACTTAACGATTTAACATCCTTTTATATACTTTTTCAAGTTTATCACAAACCCTAAAACGTATTACAAGTCAGCTCCAAAAATCTATTCAAATTACATAAGCGATCATTCCAACAAAGGAAATTGTAATGTTCAATGTCTACCCTCAACAATAAAATTCAAAAATAAATCGAACATTGATGAATAATTGACTGCTACCTTGATTTAAGCAATTTGACTAGACAGGTTGATTGTTCTTGCCGATATCATTGATGTTTGCCTCAAATATCTTCCTGCGCATTGAATTTTCTAAAACGATCATAGATATAGGTAAAGATGACTCTATAGATACTGTGTGACTGACAGCATCACCTTAACATTCAATATTATCATCGCTCATCAAATTTACCAATACTAACTGTATTATCACTGATACACTAATTACTTAGAAAAATCCTTATGCAATCACCTTCCTCACTGGTATATCAGACCTAACCTTCTCAATACACTTAATTTCAACAATGAAAACACCAAAACTCACTGCAAGCTCCTAGGACTTGATCATCATCATCATAATGCCAATAATCTCCCCTTTGGCATTGATGGCAACACTTAGGAAAAATTGCTAAGCATCTAACTATGAAAAAATGAAATCAATCAAGTACATAGCTTCAAGAAAAAATAACTCCCTCTTAGGATTACTCCCCCTAAGGTAATTACAAACAGATCATGCAATACCATGTAACATATTGCACTGCTAGATATATACTACTCCCCCTTACAAATACTTAGCCAATTTTTACTCTATACTACTCCCCCTTTGACAATAATGACAAAGGAATAACAATAGATAAGAAAAATTCAAAATTTTATTGATAGAGAATAGCATATGCCTATTACAATCTACTAAATACATCACCAAAATTGGTCTTTAAGACTCTTAGATCATTCTCCCATATCTTCTTGAGGTTTTCAATGATCACTATCTAACTGCATATCAGATAGGCTAACTCCTCCAATACATCCATTGTGCTCATATTAGGTAGGGCTAATCCAAATTTTGCCTCTTTAACTCCTTTTTGAGAAATTTCCAACTTGAAAATCGGTATACTTTGCAGCTCCAACAATGTACCTATCTGGTTCTCCTGCTCATTGCTATAAGTCTTCAGATTGTGATTAATAGTGCTTATAGAAGCTCCAAAACTTGTTACAAAATGGATCACTTGATCAAAATTGGTAACTAACTTTTGTAGCTCCTGTTGAGATTCAACTCTTATATGCTCAATATCTTGAATAAACCTTGAAAAATCACAAATTGTGTCAAGTAACTTGCCACCTTTCTTTAGTACTTCCTTCACCCAGTTCACACCTACTGATAATGAACCTCTATCAAGTGCAATGCATTGGGATAACTTTTTTGATTTCTTATTCTCATAATCATTTTATGCCCTCATTACTGTTGCATCTTCTAAACTTTGCATTTGATCACCCACGGTTATCCCTAATTGACCCAATTGTTCAATAGGTGCATCCTTTTCATCATATGTTACCTCAGGCACTAAGTCTGACAATATATCTCTTATAGACTGTATTATTTGTGCCTCCTTCTTATTATGATCTCTTTTGGCCTTAGCCTTAATATCCATAGAAACATTCATCATTTCAATAGGGCTCATTATACTCAATTCTATTGGCTCTTGAATAGTTGGAATATCATCTCCATCTTCTTCATCTAACCTTGGATTAATTGTAAACATGGACTGTGAATATATTTCCTTCCCTTTCTCCTAATCTACAGTCCCTTTCTTTTATTCTTGATTTCCTTTCTCTCCTTCCACTTCCACATCTTCAGTATGTGCATGCTCTTGCTTCTCCTTATCTTCATCTCCACTTGTTGCCTCTGCTACTAGCACTTGTTGCTACTCTTCGGTAGGAACTTTGACTAAGGTATCATCAATCATAACTTGATTTGTTTCTTGCTTTGTTTCTTTGGTGTCATGAGAATCCACCTATTCATTTGTTGTATCGTTAGCCTCATCACAAACATCCAATATGGGAATATCATCTATGATGACTTCAACACTGTCAATCTTCCATCCTTCATTAGTATGAGTTATTTGTGGCTAATCATGTTCTTCTTCTTTTTCTTGTTCTTCAAGACCCAAAAAATTCTTCAAGATAGCGTCTATTTCATCTTGTACTGATTGAGATTCACCATTTAGTAGCCTAGTCATTCGTGTCTTGGTATTTAATTCCTTTCTTGTTTTCTTAAGAATCTCATCAATTTCTTCCTTTGACTTTTTTGGTTGTAATTGGACTAAAACCTATTCTGTCAATTCTTTATCTTGCTTTAATGCATCTCACCACCTAGCTTTGATCTTGTTATATAGAGATGTAGGGATATGTCCTTGTAACTCAATAAGAACTTTACTAAGTTTGTGCATACTAAACACAATTACATCCTCAATCTTTCTCTGGTCTTCTTGATTGTTCTTGTCGATATCATTGATGTTTGCCTCAAATCTCAGCATGTAAGTTGAATCTGCTTAAGCGATCATAAATATAGGTAAACATGACTATGTACATACTACCTAACCAATCACATCACCTAAACATTCAATATTATCATCGCTCATCGAATTTACCGATACTAACTGTATTATCACCGATACAATGGATACTTCGGAAAATCCTTGTGCAATCACCTTCATCACTGGTATATCATATCTGACCTGCTCAATACACTTTGTTGCCAGCAATGAAAACACCAAAACTCGATGCAAGATCCTAGGACTCTATCATATTCATAATAATGCCAACATGATACTCAAATATGATGCATGTTGCTAAACCTAATGAATATATGTGTCATACACCATAAGTATACATCCATTTGTAACCATCTAAGAGCTGAGCACTAGATTGACAAGGAAGAGTATGAAACTACATATAAATTTATATCTTGGTATATGTGTAGCTGCAAATATATATATAACTATATAAAAAGCTACATATATAAATATACCCATGTATATGTAGCTCCCTATATATATACATACACACATATATATATATATATATACATATATATGTATATATATATACATATATATATACATATATATACACATATATATGTATGTATATATGTATATATATACATATTTATATACACATATATATATATGTATATATACATATATATACATATACATATATATATATATGTATATATACA
>MU227404.1:658316-675186 GCA_018584345.1 Thuja plicata | reverse complement strand
AATACTTCTCAGATGACAGCCCAATTGACTGAGGCCTCAATCAACAGAATTTAACCATGCAAAATGAGAAAACCAATTGAAAATATAAACTATATTGAATCAAATCAAGAAGCATGCACATCAAACTTTCACTTTGAAGAAGTTCTATTGGTTTATCCGAGGGACTAATTGTAAAATGATTAATGAAACAATTGCATATATGAAGAAAAAAAAAACTTATCTTTATTGATTTTAAAGAAATAGTACATCCAAGTCCATGTTATAGTTGTTGATCCAAAACTATCCAAATATGTAAAATTATATTATTGTATTATCTTCTCTTTGTATTTTACATTATGTATATATATATATATGTGTGTGTGTGTGTGTGTGTGTGTGTGTGTGTGTGTGTGTGTGTGTTTGAGTGGGTTTCACACCTCTTCAGGGCAAAAAGACACAACTCTCATTACAAATTATTTTGGAAAAACAATAAACTAACTAAAAAATAACTACCTAACTTTCGGATTTGGCTTTGGTCAAAAATCCAAAACACCTCATGAAAAGATAATATTTCTGCTGGAGATAGAAAATTTGATTTCCCAAACTGGGTCATTTTTAGATTTTCAAAAATCAACCATCTTTATCCTCTATCAAAATCATATTTGTAGCATGTCTAAATTCCAGCATTTTCTAAAGGCTTCGATTAGTTAGTTCTATTTATTTGTGTCATAAAGCTTCCTTCCTTTGATATTTTTTGCTATGGAGAAACATGCTTCTTGATAATGGATTGGGACTTCTAAATTATCAAAATTTAGGGTACCACCAGGAGGTAGATGGAGGGGATGTGGGAGGAGAGGATATATAGGTTTTGGGGCCACCATCCACAGATACGTACACTGGACCCACAGGGACCACCTGGAGCAACACCAAGCTCAAGTAGTGTGGGGGATCTTCTTCAGCTCATAGGGGTGATTCTTTGGCAGAGAGATTGAGTTCCTAAGAGATTTCTCATGCAGCTACTAGCCAGATGTTGAGGGACACACGATGGGAGAGAGATGAGATACAAGTTGAGTGGAACACTCTGAGGTAGGAGAGAGATGATGCTAGAGGTGAGAGGGATGAGCTACAGAGATAGGTGGGGCAGTTGATAGCTAGTAGTTTTGGGTTGATTGGGGAGAGGGATACATACCTCTATGAGAGGGATGCATATAGAGGAGAGAGAGAGATAGGTTATAGGGGGAGCGAGATCAGCTCCTATAGGAGACAAGTTCTCAAAGAGTAGACTTAGCTACCATGGTGGGTTAGATTTAGCGTTTGAATATGGCCCAAGATGCTTTGGAGTAGGAATGACTTAGGGGGGAAGAGAAACAAAAAGATGAGGTTTGATAGGTTGAGGGTCAATATTTATGACCTTAGGGAGCAGGTGGGATGGTATAGAGCAATGTACTTTGCAATAATACCCCTGGATAAGAGGGAGGTGTATAGGTCTGCAGGTGAATATGTGGGGACCGTAGTGGTATGATCTAGCAAGAAGTCCAGTAGAATTTGTCATTAAGGGAGCTCCTCTTAGAGAATAGAGGGCTAGAGCCATAGGACATGGAAGAGCCATGGGCATAGCCAATCAGTAGGGGGGTCAATGTAGAGTGCATAGGTGAAAGGTAGAGGGGTATTAGATATAGGTACATCTCAGGTTGTACGGGATACATGATCTGTGAGACTAGTTTTAGGGTCTCCAACATAGGCTACAGGCATAGGGTTTAACAGTGTCATATAGAGGCCATATACCCAGGTGATGAGGGTATAAATGACACATGGTGCCCCAACACAGGTTACCCCATCCCAGGACCTAACACATGACCCTCCTAGCCAACCTCCCACAAGAGGACCTGCTAAGTATTGGTGCGGATGAGACTATATGACTCTCTTTTTCTTGATGACACATGGCCCATGATGTATTGTACATATTATTTTTGTTGGACCATGGACTATACTGTATTATTTTGAGACATTGTTTGTGTGGGACTCAATATATATTTGATCCAGAGTTGGTGGGGATAATATTTCATGTGCCATCATTTTGTTTTTCTTTTATGGATGTTTATGCATATGTATGTATATGATGATGTATTGATATCTTGGTGATGCAAGATGGATTCCTATATGAGGATGTGTGTATGATATATGATGTTTTATTGACTTGTGTGTGATGCAGGATGGATTATGAGATGCATTGATTTTGGATATATATACTATATGATGTGTGGATGCATATATGTCATAATGATGCATGTGTATGATGGACCTATTTCTTTATGGATGTATTATGGATGCATATGCAATGTTTAATTGATTTATTTATGCGGCTATGTATATGATGTCCTCTATATAACATGTGATTGTGTATATGTGTATGTTACGTAAAATGATTAAGATTTGTGGAAAATGAATAGATGATGTAATACCAAGTGGACTGAATGCAAACAAGATGAAAAGATAACTTGATACTCATAAATGAAGCTTAGTGAGATAATTAATGACTAATGCAATCAAAATGAAATGAATTAAGACTTAATGATGATCACCTTAATGATGTAATGATTTAATGCAACCTAGAATACTATAGTTTAGGGTAAATAATGCAATCTAAAATGATTAATGCACCTAATGATGTAATGAGATAATGCATTTAAAGTGATGTAGCCTAATAAGGACTAATGAGAAATACCACTTAAGATGACAAAATGAGACTAATAATGCAAATGAAATGGTGCAACCTATTTGTATGAAAAGATTGTGACCAATGTAATGCATATGCACAATTAGGGTGAAGTGTCTATGAGAAGATGAGATACAAATGTGATAGTGACCATGGTGAGTTCCCTAGGTGGTGATCCAGTTGTGAATACAATTGAATATGGGAGTGCCCAACATGATCTTTGCTAGGAGATGTTGACTAGGAGAGGAGAAAGTGGGGAAAATATTTGCACAATTCTAACCCAAGGATTAGAAAAAAAAAAAAAAAGGGAAGAAGCAAATTGGAGAATGTTATAGTAAATGAGTGATTTTGTGATGAGGGAGAAGGGAAGGATGAGTCAAAAGCTTGATAAAAAAGGTATTCTGGAATGAAATACCACCATGTAGTGAGCACTTATTTTGATGTTGCAATATCAGTGACTTTCCAAGTTTATAAAGAACTCAAGGCCTTTTCAAAGATGTTGCATGGACTAACTCAAAAAACACACAAGGATTGCCCCAACATTAGGCCTGAATCATAGAGAACTAGTGTGGATACGATGTTGGGGAACCCATAAGAAAACAATATTTCGCAAGTGCATCATGTAACTACAAAAGATCCCATAATACAAGAGTCATATCTGAATTTCTCGCAAAAAGAAAAAGAAAAAGAAAAAAAAAATATCAAGACCTTGCCCCAAATTTCTCCATTTGTAGCACACTATGATATAAACGATCATGTTGACTTTGAGGAGGAGAAACAACCAAGAAGCCCAGAAAAGATAATCAAGAACCAAAAATAAAATCCAAGACCATAAAAAGTATCCACAAGATGCATTTTTCCAATGAGATCAATGGTTTTGATGACTGATTTGATTAGGCCTGACATGAGGAAGGATGCATCCTACAAGGACATATTGATGAGGTGTGTTTGCAAATTTTTAATTGATAGAAAAAAGAGGTATTGGGGACAATCAGAACGATCAAGGATATTACAAGGAACTTGTTCAAGCACTAGGTTGGATGAGCCAAGGATCTCAATCAAACAGACATAAAATGAAAATATGTATAGGAGAACCCTAAGCTATGACCAAACTGACCTTATAACACAACTGACACTATGAGACAACTGAGAAGATAATATATACAGTTGGTATGTCAAAAGCTCCGGATTTGGGATTGATATGATACACAACTGATAGATACAAAGCTCATGGATTGGGATAGTAGTATAGTTCTCAAGGTGTGTGTGGGATACTAAAACACCTAGGGAATATGGGTTTGTGGTGAGTGGATTCTTGTGGGGGTTATGATGACAATGGATATGTGGTTATTGTGGTATGGAATGAGATTCTAATAGATAATGATATGGTCTTGTATACATGGCACATGTTTCTAGGTTTTCACCACATATAACTACCTAAGGCACTTTTTTTCCAAGTTTTCACCATTGGATGCTTATTTCTCTTTACTATTTTTCTCTTTTTTATAATTTTTTCACGAACTTTTATATTTTTTTATGATTTTTTAAGATAAGTGGGGTATACTGCATGACTCAGGCGTAGAACCTCTTGAGGTAAATGATATTGATGGGATTATTTAGGGGTTCCCCTTTGAGTGTAGATAATTGTTATGCTCTTGAGCCAAAACATGTTGTGACAACATAGGGGACCAACCAAGTGACCTCGAATTTGCCTTTCTTTTCTCTATCTTCTTGTACGTTTGGTTATCTTTGAGGACTAAATCCCCCACTTGGAACTGTCATGGGAAAATTTTCTTGTTATAGTTTCTCTTAAGCTTATTCTGGTATACAACTAGTTGATCAATTGTGTGTTGTCTCTTCTCATCAAGAAAAATCAGCTTTGTGAGGCATGCTACATGGTAGCCTTCATCTATGATTAGGTGCTTGAGTGAAATATATAGAGATGGAAACTCAACCTCAATTGGTAAGATGAATTCTCTAGCATATTCAAGGAAGTATGGGGTGGTGCATGTAGGGGTACAATATGAGGTGCGATAGGTCCAAAGGGAGGGGTTGATTTGGAGGTGTCAGTCACAACCAGAATCATTGATAACCTTCTTGAGGATTTTCAGAAGGGTTTTGTTGGTTGCCTCAGCTTGGCCATTTCCTTGTGGAAAGTATGGACTGGAAAAACAAAGGTGGTTGTGGAATTGATCACATAGATCTTTCATGTGTTGGTTTTCAAATGGAGTTCCATGATTTGTGAAGATGGTGGAAGGGATGTCAACATAGTTAATGATGTGGTAGAGGATGAACTTGGAAATTTTGACTCATGTTGTGAGGGTGAGAGGAATTACCTCTACCTACTTTGTTAAGTACTTTGTAGAAGTGATGATGTTTTTGTGTTTGTCTAAGGATGGGAGAGCTAGCTTACCAATGAGGTCAAAGCCCCAACATGAGAAGGGTCATGGAGGTGCAATGGGATGCAGATCCTATGCTGGAGCACGAATGAGGTTTTCATGTTGCTGACATGGAAAACACTTCTTAACAGATTCACATGCATTGTGCTCCATTATAGGCTAGTAGTATCCTTCTCTGAGAATTTTCTTGGAAAATACCATGCCACTCATGTGGGCACCACAAATTCTAGCGTGGACCTCTTGTAATGCAAGGGTGGCCTCATTTGAGTCTAAACATCTAGAGAGGATTTTGTAACAAACTTGATGATATAGGGTATTGGCTACAAGAGTGTAGTGGGAAGCTCTATGAATAAGGTTCTGGCATTGGGTGTTTGTGAGGTGGGAGGATATGATACTATTTTTTAGATAGCGTGGATGTCATGGTACCATGGGGACTGGGGACCAACCAAGACAAACACTATTTCAGAATCAACATTCTCATAAGCAAGTGTATGGATCTTCTCAACCAAGAATTCATATTGTGTTGTATCTTGTGGTATCTTGAGGAGTGAGCTGATAGTAGCCATTGCATCTGTGGATTTGTTCTATAGCCTAGGTACTTGCGTGGATTGTCTAACTTGGAAATGTTGCTTCATTTTGTCAACCAGTTCCTTGTATGGAAATATTTTTTCCTCCTTTGTTTGGAATTCATTTAGGGCCTACTTGATGATGAGTTGTGAATCACCAAACATTGTTATCTCAGTTATGTTCCACTAGATTATTGTTTTCAGTCTTGAGATGAGTGCTTCATATTCTATAATATTATTCGTGCAGGGGAAACATAAATTGAATGATTTAAATATATAATCACCTTAAGGAGTGACAAAAAGGATCCCTTCCCCCAATCCATGAGTTGTGTATGAACCATCAAAATATAACTTCCAGATAGGTTGTTCTTCAACCATAGAGAAATGTTCATTAGAGAATTCCATGACTAGTGGGTATGCATCTACTAGTGGTGCCTTGGCCAGCTGATTTGTGATGACTTGTCCCTTGATTTCTTTCTTGTCCACATACTAGATATAAAATTCACTGAGAAGCATGACTAACTTAGCCATACAACTTGTGAGAGTAGTACGAGAGAGTAGATATTTGAGAGGGTCTACTTTGGAGATGAGATTTACTGTATGACTAAGCATGTAGTGTCATAGCTTTTGAGTGGCAAAAACTATTGCTAGGCATGCTTTTTCCATAGGTGAATAATTAAGCTCATAGCCCATAAGTGCATGATTGATATAGTAGATGGATCTCTCTTTTCCATTGTCATTGAGTTGAGCAAGAAGTGCCCCCAGTGTTGTGTTAGTAGATGATATGTACAAGATAAGAGGCCTTCGAGGAGTAGGTGGTACAAGAATGGGTGGATTTTCTAGGTATTCCTTGATCTTTTCAAAACTTCTCTAGCAATAGGGGTCCCATTTTAAACTTGTGTTTTGGCGTAGTAGATGGGTAAATGGTTGGAATTTGTTAGAAAGTTGGAAGATGAATCTATGGACAGACTGTAGCTTTCCCTATAAGTTGCATAGTTTCTTAAGAGTTCTTAGGGGAGACATCTCCATTATAGCCTTGATCTTCATGTATTCGATCTCTATGCCTCTTCATGATACTGTGAATCCCAGGAGTTTGTAGGATGCGACTCCAAAGATGAATTTCTTTGGACTAAGCTTTAAACCCATACCGATGGAGTCAATTAAATACACATTCGAAGAACATTAAGATGATCTAGCCTTGTTTTTTATTTATCTAGGATATTGTCCACATAGTCCTCAAGAATCTTATGGATCATGTCATGGAATTTGATAGTCATGGCTCTCTGATAGGTGGCCCCTGCATTCTTTAGACCCAAAGACATGATGTTGTAATAGAAGGTACCCCACGGGGTCGTAAATGTTGTCTTATGCTTATCTTCTTCCACAATGTGTATCCAGTTATATCCAGAGAAACTATCCATGAGTGAAAACATCTCATGTCCAGTTGTGAGATCTACTATCATATCAAAGTTATGCAAAGGGAAGTCATCTTTACGACATGCATTGTTGAGGTCCCAAAAATTCATGCATATTCTGATTCCTCCGGTTGGTTTAAATACTGGCACCATGTTGGAAATCCATTCTGAATAGTCACTGGCACGGATCATCTTAGATTTTAGGAGCTTCTCCAATTCTTCTTTGACTAATAAAGCCACTTTGGGATGTATCTTTTGAAGCTTTTTCTTGACTAGCTTGACATTTGGGTCACTGCAAGATGATGCACCACTAAGTTGGGGTGTAACCCTGACATATGAGAGTAAGAGGATGCAGAGTTAATAGTGGCCTCATGAAGTAGTTCTTTGAGGTCACATTCTTTATATTCTAATGATTATGTTGCTATGTACGTGATTCTTGGACATTATTCTATTCCTAGATTGATAGGCTTGGTTTATTCAATTAAAATAAATGATTGTTCTGGCTTGTAATCGTGAATAAGAGGAAGATGAGAGTCTTCATCCTTTGGAACCTCATAGAGGTTTTCACCAGGGGATACACCATTATTTTTACTTTTTTAGAGTCATAAAGTGCCCCATAGGGGTTTTGAGTAAGAGAACTGTGTTTTTCTTTCTAATTTTTATTTTTATTTTTTCGGCTAAAGACTTCCTCTTCCCTAAAATATGCCTTTGGGTCAAATTTGTATACAGATGCTGAATTGTGATCCTAATTTTTTTGTTCTATTATTTCTCCCATGAATCTTAGGAGTGCATCCTTGCTTTGGAACTCATCGATATGTGTGACACTTGGTTGATCCTAGTCTATGCGTTCAGGGTGAATGAGTGGAAGGTTTATAAGGTTTATTGAAAGCTAGTGAAGGAAAAAGTTTCCAAGGAATATTTTGTTATCAAGGATATCATTGTAGGATCTCTTAACTTCTTGTTCAGGGATGTTCTAACCTCAAAAAAATTTCCAAGGGTATTATGATAGGTATCGTTATTCTCATTGGTTCCCCTTGTCATGTCTATTCCAAATCCAAGACCTTGGTTCCTTGGTCGCAGCAGAGCCTCCAATGGGAACTTCATACCACTCTCTTCATGGCCTAAGCTGCCACCTTGATAGTTCCATTGATATGTAGCTATTCTATGGGATTTAGGATATTTACCCTTGAAGTAATCAAGGAGCTTTCCATCATGGGTTTGATCATCTCGGTACAACCATCCATTATATCTAGTTTCATTTCTTGATTGCTTAGAATCCCATTGGATAGGAATGTAGAGGATCATATTTTCCTTGGTTGTGGTTCATTTTTCTCTAGTAGGCCTTGATGGGATGGATTCCCTTGGATATGTGGATCAAGTGGTAAGGCTCTGATTGCAAATGTGTCTGATAGGCTATATTCTGCACAACCTTTGTTGTTGATCTTGATAGTAGAGAGTGTGGAGGTGAGAATGGTTTTTGGATCCATATGAGATCTAAAGGAAATAGAAATAGTGGTGCCGATGTCAATTCATGGGCAATGATTTGAATGTGGAAGAGATGCTTCCAATGCATGACATTATGCAAAGGGTTGGGGATCAGCGTGGATGTGTGTGTTCTTGAATGTGACCTCTAAATCATGCACAAACCTAGCATAGTCTTTACTCAATTGTTCAATTTACAAAGACAAACATGAATTTTTTATCCTGCAAACTCAATTGAAATGACTTGTTGCCTCCTAATTAGTTGTGGATGTCAATTTTACCCTCAGAACGAGAGCCAACAACCTGACCATTGCTAACATGGAGGATTTCTAGAATATGAGAAAAGATGAAATTGTCATTTATTCTATGAATGAGATTGCAACTAGTCTATGAAAAGAGATGCAATTAATCTATGAAAGTGAATTGCAACTAATCTAGGAATGAATCGCAACTAGTCTATGGAAGCAAAATGAAATTAATCTAGGAAAAGGAAAATACTCTTAATCTAGAATTCAAATGCTTTTAATCTAGAATGGAAATTGCATTTAAACTAGAATTGAAATTGCCTTTACTAGAGAGCTTGAAAGAACCAACTTGATATGTTAGACATGTAAATGAATCATAAATGAAAGCAACATATCTTTAATTCCAATTGAAACTAGCCTAATTATGCAATTTTAAGCTTAAAACCATGAAAGAAATTAAATGCAAAATTGACTATAGATTTGATACTCTCCAAAATCATCCTCTCAAATGAAGAAAATGAGGTCCAATTTATAGAAAACCATGGAAAGAGAGTGAAGAGTTTCTTGAAAAGAAACAATTGTCTCTTCATTCTCTTTTGAGACAAAAATGCAAAGATTATTTAAATAAAAGGGTGAATTATTGCCACATGAGTGTCCTTTCACATGGAATTATGGAATTCCTTTTTGAGGATAATTCATCCAATAATTAAATAACCTTTCAATTCCTTTCATGTATATTAGCTAAAGGGGGTGGAATTAATTTAATTAAAATCACTTAGGACTTTAGAATTAAATCAATTAATCATAGTGATTTTTAGCTAATAAACTTTGAGAATTTAGGAATTAAATATAATGTCAAATTTATACAAATTTGGGTTTTATGCATTTGAAACTCAGTCAATTAAAGTCAATCATGAGAAGAATTTGCCTAGTACAATAGGACTTCAAAGATGAGAAAATGCACCAAAATTGATTGGATTATAAGGTGCCAATTTTGGGATGTTACATTTTGCCCCTCTTTGAATTGATGTGTGAGCAGCGCATTGATTCAAAGAACAGTCTGAAGTGAAGATGAAGATTTTGGAAGTCTAGGTTAGGTCGCCCAGACACCGAACAGATTGAGAAGCAAAATCATCTAAGAGAAGATCAGAATTAGGGTTAGATTGCCCCAATGTCCACTGATAGCTGATGAAGATCTAGGACTATTTCCCGAATCAGGGTTAGATTGCCCCAATACGAAGGTTAGCCCTCTGAGATCTAGGTTAGATTGCCTAGATAACGGTCTAAAGATTTTTTGAGAGCCATCTTTAGAACAAAGCGTAACTTTCAGGAATTAGGGTTAGATTGCCCCAATACCCAATGAGATTTCAAGAATCATCTCCAGAATGAAGCTTGATCCTTGAGGATCCAAGTTAGATTGATCAGATACCTAGAAAGATAGATGACAAGATACGAGACATCAAGATGCCCCTAGAGATTCAAGATCATGGAATATCCAATTTTGACCATAAGGTACAAAAAACTAAATATGCCCCAAGTGATGAGATGCCCCTAGTGATGGGGAGTTGATTCAGATCAGACTGATTTGAGAATGATGCAAAAAGATTTGATGATACAATCATCTTGCCCCCTCAGGAGCGAAATCGAAAGATGACACATCATAATGATGAGAGCGAGAAATCACAGAGAAAGATAGATCAAGAGAGAGAAGAATCGATTAATAGCGATCAAGAGGTCCTATTGATTAGGTTTGACCATAGTTGACCAAAATTGACTAGAGTTGACTTTAATGAAAAGATTGCAGAAACTGAGAAAAATGATAACAAGAGATACTCTTGACAAGAAAGCAATGTCAGAAAATTGACTGCACAAGTGCCTGATCGCGTCGGTCTCAAAAATTTTAAAACATGATTTCGAGCTACTTAGGAGTGTCAGATTTTGATTTCAATCACAAAAATGGATTCAGAACGGTCCATTTAGCCAAGGGTGCAACTTTCATGGAAAACAAAGCACTTTGAAAAATTAGGTCAAAGGCTATATAAGGCCTGGAGGGGTCATTTTCAAATCATTATTCACCTTTTGACTTTAGCGATGGCGAGCGCTCCAGCTGATATTGATAGCATTCCCGTACATTCTCACCGATTTGAGCACTCCTGATGACACAACTGACCAGCGGAGTATGACGCACCTGTAAGTAATCATAACCTGATCTTGTATTTCAGAAAAAAAAATTATCAATTTTTAGCGTTAGCATGTTTTTAGGTCATTTAGAACTTGTCTCGCCCAATCTCGCGTGAGGAAACAATTTCCTCGCACCGGCCTTGATTGCCTTTCGCGCGAGGAATCTAAATCCTTGCATGGGTTAGGGGTTCCACGCACGGGCCCCTCCCCAACGCTCACGCGAAGAGTGCGCGTGCACCATGCGAGATTTCTAGAATCTCGCACAAGAACACATCCCACCTCGCGCGAGCCAGAAAGCTCACACGGGAAGAGAGTTTCCTCACGTGGGAAAAGAGTTTTCTTGCATGGGAAACTGGTCAAAAGTCAAAAATTGTCATTTTCTTGCGTCACAGAGTCAACCAATTGCCATATCTTAAACTGTGTGTAGAATAGGTCCATAGCTGCATTTGTTGTCTTTTGCTTTGAAAAGTCATCATTGTTGAGGTATTGATCCAATTTTGTCACTTGCTTTGTAGGTTGACCTCCTAGACATTGATTTTAGATCACATCATCCTATCATGGGTGAGTTGCTCCAGAGATTATCAGATGCTGATGGTGCCCACATTGATGGGCTAGGATTGACTTACCTGTGTGATGTACCTGATATACGGGTGAATCATAGATTACTTGGTGCCCTGGTTGAGTGTTTCCACTCAGAGATGAACACTTTTCACTTGCCACAAGGAGAGATGACGGTGACTCCAGAGGATGTATACCAGATTCTGAGAGTGCCTTTCCATGGAGCTCGTGTGGAGTACAACACATAGCCCAGAGAGGGTACAGTGGCTTTGAGAGCCATTTTCCAGGATGATTTGGTGATGAGTCGGGCCATCTCATAGGAGCAGTTGATACGCAGCTATGGCAGAGATCATCCCCTAGCAGTTGTTCTTGCACTGTTTCTGAGTTGTCATTTGGGTCCTGATCATGGTCAACACGGATTAGAGTGCGGCTGGGGAGTTATGTTGCAGAAGATGCTGGCCGCACCTACAATTACTTTTGGATGGGGTGAGTGTATGCTCACGCAGATGTACCATGAGATGCATGAGATCATGTATCGGGGGCCCCTACTATGGCGGCAAGAGTCATCATTTTATAGATCTAGGCCTGGGATCACCTTCCCGTATGTAGGCCGATATTCCATGATACACGGCAGCCATTAGAGCCGTACATTTACAGATACGCTGGTCTGATGACCCAGCCTGCGCTTGGTAAGACTGAGCAGTGGAGGGCACAGATTGATGATATGGCCGTAGTCATATGGCGACCTTGGGCAGCCACTAAGGTATGGGATGATGCTTGCCATGAGCTATCATACATGTTTTGCTCGTGTCCTCTGATATGACATACTATTATTATCGTTGAGCACTTCTTGCTCACGCGTGTATTGCGCCAATTTGGGAGGCCGCAGGACGTGTCTCTGGAGTAATGTACATATGCCTGATTTGTTGATGAGATGAAGAAGGGCTAGTAGAGACTGCTTGAGCAGGGGTGCAGCATGATAGATGCCTGAGTACCACCAGCCAGGTGGGATTATATGGTTGTTGTGACAAATGCAGGTATGATACCTGCATATAGAGACTACATGTTAGCTCACCCATTTCTGAGATTCACAGCTCTAGTGGGTCAGATACCTCAGGTGGTACAGCCACCACCATAGCAGTAGGCATAGTAGGTTCCTCCACCAGGACAGCAGCCACAAGATTAGCAGCCATAGCAGCCACCTCTACAGTAGCAGGAGAGAGTTGTACGACCCAGGATAGTTTAGATTGATATTCCTGTGGGACCCATGGGATCAGATGTAGGTGTTGGGCCTAGTGGCAGCCAGGACAGAGTTGCGGAGTAGGTAGATGATACAGTGATGGCTGATACTATTCTGACTGATCCTCCAGTAGGCAAACAGGTGACACAGTTGTAGGAGGCTCTCCAGAGGGTCAGAGAGAGAGCCCGACAGACTTAGAGGGAGCGTGATGAGCTCCATACATAGGTGATCATTCAAGATACGCAAATATTAAAGCAAGATCGGGAGATCCAAGATTTGCGAGAGGCACTAGCTAGATCACAGTTGGAGACTAGATACAAGGTTTCTTAGGCTTCTTACTATTATGTTGCGTATACTATTGCAATACCTGAGGTAGCGGATCAGATTCAACCTTTCACAAAGTATGCTGGTGCACGGGTCATTCCACCAGGACCACCTCCAGTAGGACCTCCTCCTCCTCAGCAGCACGGTATGCCACCCCCTCCACCTCCACCGGGTGGTTAGATCTTGTTGTATATTGTACCACCATTTTGACATATTGTGCTCGAGTAGTACTCTTGTACATTTTGACCGATCGATATATATATATGAGCTAGATTTTTGGCATCATTGTACATGTTTATATATTGCTTTAGATGTGTATGTTTTATGAGATGATTTTCTATATGATTTAGATGTATGAATTTAGATATGTATGCAATGGATGAATATGCACATGTTTTATTGATGTATGAAAATGCTATGATAGATGTTAGATGGATAAATGCTATGTATGATTTGATTTATGCTTATAATGGATGTACATGTAAATGAAAATGAATGTATGGAAATGCACTTTTTTGGAAATGAATGTAATGCAATGAATGCAATGGTACTAATCATCTCATGTAGGATATTTCAATATACAACAGGTACTAACCAAAAGAGCATGTACAAAGATCAAGAGCGAGGACCGGACACTTGTGCAGTCGAGAAGAAACCGTGATGAAAGATGAGGACTTGAGAAGAATGAGAAGACAAATGAAGAGAGCACCAAAACTACCACGATGCAAGCCTAAAATGCGAATGCAAGCCTACAATGTGAATGCAAGCCTAAGCTAAATGCAATCCTAGGACTTTGGTTGTTGGACTCATCGTATTTATCACCATCGAGTGCTTTTGGATCATCAAAGTCAATACAATCCTTACTAGTGCCGCTGCAACCATAAGGATATGAATATGACTTTCATCAGATAAAATGTAGGAAATGAACATAAGCACCAAGGCACAAAAGCCAAGGTGACCTGAACGTTGTTTCTAGCTTGATATATTAATAATTTGCAAGTAAACAAATACAACAATAACAGTCAAGGAGATAGTTTTGACCTCCCCTTGGTGTACAAATAAACAAGATTGAGGGATGTGAGGCTTTTCCACCTTAATGTAGAAGCTCTTATCACATACACCCTATTTATTTGACGTTGTCGGATCATCGAAACCACACCAACAAGCAGTAGACAAAGAAAATATCAATGAAATCTATGAGAATAGATAGCATACAAAGAAAGAGTCGATCATATCTCAGCATGTTTCAAGGCTTATGAATGTCTCTATGTTTAGGGTGTTGAAAAACACCGTTGTGCTTGTGAGTGAAAATGTGTTTGATTTCTATCAAGAGATGTTTACGTCGTGAGATATCCAAACTGTGTTGAAAAACACAGATGTGTCCAAAGAGAGTGTTGAGAAACACTATTTGATTAAGGTGTTGAGAAACACCAATTCGTGCCAGTAGAGAGTTGTCCTTTGACAAGATTACTAACTCAAGTGTAAACTGAAAAGCGATTGAAGTGGGGAGCCATTCCCCCAAGTGATGAATGGATCGAAGCCAAACAAACGGATAGTGAGACGATGCGAGAAATCTCAATAATGTAGCGACAATAGGAAGACTCAGTGAGAACCACTAGTGACTGTCGCAAGAGATTCTCAAGCATAACGATCGATAATGAGATCGAAGCACCAGCAGGCAGACATAGTGAAAACCAATGGTGACTGATGCGAAGGAGAGTCTTAAGAAGAGATGAAATGCCACAGAGCATCGGCAGGCAGACACAGTGAGAACCACTGGTGACCGATGCAAAAAGATAAGACAATGCCCCCTAGACCAAGAACATGCCCCCGAGTATGACCAGTTTCAATCCATGTGAGGTTGATCAAAATCTTGAAGATGACGGAAAGCAAAAGCATGAGCACACTAAAGAAAGAAAGCAAACTAAAGTGAGAAAGAAAACTAAAGCAGGAAAGCGAAAGAGCAACTGTGAGAAAGCCAGGATATGCTGCGACAAATAAAGCATTGCAGAACAAGAGGCGCTTGTTTACCAGGTTTTCACCATCTTGGCAAAAATTCTATTTTTTTCTACATGATGCCTGTTTACCAGGTTTTCATCAATGGCACATTTTTCTCTTTTTCTCTTTTTTTGTATTTTCATTTTTTTCAATTTTTTTGTTCTTTTTCTTTTTTTGATTTTTTTTGTATTTTTGTATTTTTTGATTTTTTTTGGTATTATCAAGGCACCTATTTACTAGGTTTTCACCAGGATAATAGATACATCAAAGTGCTTGTTTTCCAGGTTTTCACTAAGATGATCATTTTTTTAGGACATTTTACAATTTTTAGGATTTTCTCATAAAATAAAGTATGTACATGAGCATGCAAAAGATATCTCAACTGTAGAATTTCTTCAGGTGAAGAGCATTGATGGGCACTTTGAGTGGTTCACCTTCTTTAGTAGAGAGTTGATAAGCACTAGACACAAATACTGTAGTAATAATATAAGGACCAAGCCAGTTCGGCTCAAACTTTCCTTTCTGAGTCCGCTGTTGCTGATTTTTGGGATTCTCTCTCAGGACGAGATCACCCATTTGGAAGTCTCTTGGTCTAACCTTCTTGTTATAGCACTTAGATATCCTCTTTTGATATGCTCTGAGATGATCAAACACCACCTTTTTATGTTCATCCAATAACTCAAGCTCTTGAAGCTGAGATATTCTAATGTCGTCATCTGTAATGAGGCCTTTCAAAGAGACTCGCAAGGTAGGAATCTCAACCTCAATAGGCAGTACAACATCTGCACCATAGACTAAAGCAAAGGGCATGGCCCCTATTGGCATTATTATACTAGTGTGATAGGCCCATAAAGCCAGATTAATCTCGAGGTGCCAATCCCATCCAGACTTGTGTACCGTATGGTGCAGGATCTTGAGAATTATTTTATTGGAAGCTTCGGCCTGTCCATTTCCTTGAGGATAGTAAATAGATGACCAGTGTTGAATAATCTTGAACTTAGTGCACAAATTTGTCAGATCTTTATTCTTGAATTGTCCTCCATTGTCAGTGATAATAGAGGAGGGTACACCATATCTACAGATAATGTAGTTTAAGATAAACATAGCTACAGATTTACCATCAGCTACACTGAGAGGTACTGCCTCAGCCCATTTAGTAAAATAATCCATAGCAGTGATGATGTACTTGTGTCCTCTTGAAGAAGAGGGGTATATCTGACCCACTAAGTCAAAATCCCACTGTTGAAATGGCCAAAAGGTGATAAAGGGAATGAGCTCCTTGGCTGGAGCATGAATCAAGTTACCCTGGAGTTGACATTGCTTGCAAGATTTAGCAAACAACATAGCTTCCTTCTCCATATCGGGCCAATAATAACCAGCTCTAATAAGCTTACGAGCCAGTGTCAGACCATTTGAGTGAGAACCAAAAATGCCTTCATGTACTTCTTCTAATGCGTGTTTAGACTCATCATGTTCTAGACACCTAAGGAGGGTACCGTCTAGACCCCGTCTCTACAAGTCGTTTGCTACGATGACGTATCATGAAGCACTGCGGATTAGATGGAATTTTTCATTTCTATTATATGTGTCAGGATTAGTTTGTTCATGGAGATAAGAGTAGATGTGGTGGTAGCAAGACAAATCATGTCCAATTACTGAACAGACCATCTGGGAGTCAGGAGAGTCATAGGCAGGGTAGCATAATGTCTCCACTAGGAACTCATGTCTGAAATCATTCTCTGGCATTTGTAACATAGAGGCCAGAGT
>MU227404.1:621235-636845 GCA_018584345.1 Thuja plicata | reverse complement strand
TGACTACCAAATATTTTGAAGTAACTTACATTGGGTGTTTTACCATACCATAGCTCATAAGGAGTCTTCTTTGTGTCCTTCTTCAATTGTACTTTGTTAAGTGTATAAACAGCAGTGCTGACAACTTCCCTCTAGAAGATTTGGGTGATTTCCTTTTCTATCATCAGTGTTCTTGCACAATCAACTATTGATCTATTTTGTCTCTCAACAATCCCATTTTTTGTGGTGTTCTTGGTGCACAAACCTATCTTTTTATACCATGCTCATTATAGAAATTAGTGAATTCATCTGATATAAATTATCCTCCTCTATCTGACCTTAAACATTTTAGATCCTTACCACTTTGTTTTTTTACCATAGCCTTATACCATTTAAACATCTTGAATGCTTCAGATTTTTATTTTAGAAACATGACTATCATCATTCTAGAGTAATCATCAAATGTATGGGCTTTGCTTTTGAAACTAGACTTTGTCATTTTACATTTTTGAAATTTTTTGCACATGATGTTGTTTGGCTTTGTCATCGTCGGTAAGCCTCTTACACTTCTTTTTATGCTTATTTTCATCATGTTGTCAAAATTCACATGACACAATCTTTTGTGCCACAACCATATGTCTTTGTTTCTAGTCATTAAGCAAGTGAGATTAGTATCATTCAGATAGAATAAGTTACCTTTTGTTTGTTCACCAGTACCAATCATTTTTCCTGATTCATTGAAGATCTTTGCCTCCTTGTTTTCAAATGCTACTCTATGACCTGAATTATTCAGCTGAGAAACACTCAACATATTATAATTCAATCATTTTACCCAATAAGCATTTTCACATTTAATCAGGTTATTTAGCATTATTGTTCCTTTACCTTCAATTGCACAAGGTGTATCATTTCCCATTCTTACTGTACCACCATTGTAATATTCAAAAGTGTTAAACTTTTCTTTGTCACTGGTCATATGGTGAGTGCAGCCACTATCTATAATCTAGATATCATTCTTACTAATGTTAGATATGAGTGCAGTTTCTTCATACCTTTCATCTTCATCTAAATCATCCTTCACATCTATAAATACTATCTCGATGTCATCATCAGGTTCGGTGTCAGTATCTTCATCTTTGCAAGCAGCTAGGTAGCTAGCCTTTTTGCCTTTATCCTTATAGTCTCGGGTATCCTTTCTTTCTGTTTGTCAGTAACCTTTGTAATCTTTGTTATCACCTCTATTAGATTTATTCTCAAAAGGTCTGTCATTACTTCTATCATCTTTTCTTCGGTTAGGACATCTTGCAGCAAAGTGTACAATCTCTTTACAATTAAAGCATACAAGTGGTAACTTGCCTTTGTATTTACCTTTGCCTCTCTGTATTCTTCTGGCCATAAGTGCTTCTATTTCATCTAGATCTTCTTCTTCACTTTCACTTTCACTGTCCCTTCAAGATGAGCATCTATGATTGGATTTGCTTATTTTCATAGAGGACTTAAATGCAGACTCTAAACTTGGTAAGACACTATTGTCAAAGTTATTCATATCAAATGAAATTAGTCTACCAATTAGGCTATCAAGAGTAACTGTATTGTTTGCTACTACTCTCATTTCTTGAATAGCAGAAACTCTAATAGCATATATAGGCAATAAGGTTCTTAATATTTTACTTACCAATGTCTCCTCTTCAAGTGAACCTCCAACACCTCGTATAGCATTGACTACTTCTTTTATTCTTGTGTTGTACATTGTGATATTTTCACCTTCTTTCATTCTAAGATCATCAAACTTTCCTCTAAGGCTTTTTGCCTTGGCTCTTAGAACGTTTGTATCACCTCTATGTACAAGCTTCAGTTTGTCCCACATTTTCTTTGTAGTTGTGCAATCCTTGACATCTTCAAATTCAACATCAAAGAGTGAGGAAGAAAGCTCTATAACCATGCAGTTATGCTCATGCTTCACTCTCAATTGATCTACTATCAATGGTTCTACAGGCAACACATATTCAGTATCTAAGTATTGAGTAACATCATTACTAATACCTGATAAGTGGAGTCTTATCCTGCTTTGCCATGAAGCAAAGTTTTCTTTGTTCAACTTGGGCACATCTCATCTATTCATATTGTGATCTTTACTTAGGTCTTGAAACCTTCCTTCTAAGCACACAAGCTCTGATACCAATTGTTAGTAATAACTGAGAGGGGGGGTGGGTGAATCAATAGGCTTTATGCAAATTTAATGCTACTTTCATGAATCAACCTTTTTGGCAATCTGTTAGGATACACCTCAATTATAGAAGATGATTAAGTCCTGCTCTATTAAGATACTTGATGCTTCAATGGTTAAACTGAAACATTATGACCTATTTCTAATGCAACTTGAATTGTAGATTTTCAGATCTATTTAAGTACAATACCTCTCTGATCAATGTATCAATTCAATTCTTTGTGTTCCACACTTTCCACTCTATGATGATGTGCTTCATTGTTTGTCGGTGTCTACAAAATTCTTTAGCTCTCCTTTAGCTTGATTGATCAGGACTGTATGAAGTTATCCTTCACCAGTTTCTCTTCAGCATCCTCTTTCTATTCACTCCCCTTCTATGTATTTGATTGCTTGTGATTGCGGAAATGAATTATGCTTGTCTCTTATATAGACATGATGTTCCTTACTTCTTGATTCTTGATTCTTGGCGTGAAAAACAATCCAACCGATCTGATTTACAGCTTTAACTCCTAATTTATCTTGTAGTTATCTTCTTTCCAACTGTACAAATCTTCTTTAAATCAATTACTTAACTCTAGGAAAATAAAACAAATAAAACAACCAGTTAAGTCTATCCTTAAGCTCTGCCAGCTAGATATTTTGTCATTTTCTAAACTCTCTGTTTTGTCAGTCAACTCTATAGTTAGTCGTCAATGACAACTGCCAATTTCGTCAGTGTAACTCCAGTTAGCTTCGGGATCTCCATCCGTCAGGCATCATAGGATTTTGCTTCATCGGGCAACACTGTTATCTTCTCGTCGGGCATCACTGTGACCTTTTCTTTGCTTTTACCGATGGTGTGCACTCCATCGGTGTTGTCTGTCACTTAGTGAATACTTGACTTTTATGCATTGTTGAAAGCATAATCTCTATTCCATTGATTCTCTGAAGTCTTTGGCATTATGTACATGACCGTATAGATGATATCAAGTTGACATCAATGACAATACAAACCATTAACTGATTTAATGTCTTGCATCATCTTCAACTTAACATTATCAAACATTCAATCAGTTACATGTCATCACATAAAAGAGTCATAATCAAACCAAGATCAAACTATGTTTAGGTAGTATTGAGAAATGTTATTGATTCAGTTTTCAAGTGCAGTAGAGATTCAAAAATCAAAAGTTTGGAATTCAAGAAATATGTGTTCCATGTCTGTGTATAACCTTCTTCCTATTTGCAATCCAATGTAGGTCTTAGGAACATTGTTCGTGTTAGTGCAATTTTTGTCTCATCCTTGTTTTGTGAGAGTGACAGTTTAGTGAAAACATCGAGAAGCATTGGGTCACAAGACAAAACATCCTATGACAACTTAGTAGATGCAACTTAACATGCTAGCAAAAGATGCCCCTAGTGCAAAATGACTTGACCCTAAGACAAGAATGTAGAGAAATCCCAAGTGAGGATAGGACATTTGTAAGGATTCAAAGTCAACTCATAGCACAGGTGTAATTGTGAAGGCTTAGTATCAGCAATGCATTGATAGATGGAGCACAAAACACAAGTGACACCTGATTGCCAATTTTTCACCACTCAGCAAGACCGTTTATTCTTTTTGCTACCAGGATGTTGGTTTTACTAGGTTGTCATCAAGGCACTTTTCTCTTTTTTCAATTTTTTTTGTGATTTTTTCTTTTTTGAATGTTTTTGTAGTATCAAGGCGCCTATTTGCCAGGTTTTCACCAAGGATACCTTTCTTCAAGACTTTTTCCACTATTTTTGGATTTCTTCAAAATCAATTTTCTGAATGTTTTTGGTATTTTCTTAGGACTATTTACTGTACAGGCTCTGTTAGCCGAACATCAAGCGTAGAACCACTTCAAATGTAGAGTATTGATAGGATCTAGAAGAACGTCTCCCTCAAGTGTAACTAGTTGATAAGCTCCAGTCCCAAAAGTAGTAGTGATAACATAAGGTCCCAGCCAGTTAGGTTCAAATTTTCCCTTTTGTTCTTTGTTGGGCTGGTTCTTAGGATTCTCCTTTAGGAGGAGATCCCCCACTTGAAATTGGTGTGGTTTAACCTTTTTATCTTACCCCTTGGACATGTGTTCTTGGTACACCTTCAGATGATCGAACACCTATTATTTGCGTTCATCAAGTAGGTCTAAAGAATTCACCCAATCAATGCAGTATTGCTCATTAGTAACCAGACCTTGTAAAGATATCCGTAAAGATGGGATTTCAACCTCAATAGGTAGTACTGCTTCAATGCCATAGACTAGGGTAAATGGCGTGGATCTTGTTGGTGTTCTGATGCTTGTTCTATAGGCCCATAGTGTCAGATTCAATTGTAAATACCAGTCTCTGCCAGACTTACTCACAGTTTGGTGTAGTATTTTGAGAATATTCTAATTAGATGCCTCAGCCTATCTATTACCTTGAGGGTAATAGATTGAGGAGAAATGTTGAGTAATGTGGAACTGTTCATAAAGGTCATCAATGTCTTGATTTTTAAATTGGCCCCCATTGTCTGTTACAATTGAAGAGTGTATCCCATATCTACAGATAATTTAGTTTAGAATGAACATAGCCACCTTTTTGCCAGTGGCTTTAATTAGCGGCACGGCCTCAAACCACTTCATGAAATACTCAGTGGCTGTAATGATGAACTTGTGTCCATTAAAAGAATTGGGATATATTTGTCCAACCAAGTCAAAGGCCCATTGTTGAAATGACCAATGTGTAATGAAAGGTATAAGTTCTCTGGCAAGCGCATGGATGAGATTTCCATGTGTCTGGAATTTATGACATGTTTTGGAAAATTAAATAGCATCTTTTTCCATGGTAGGCCAGTAATAGCCTACTCTGAGCAGTTTCTTTGCTAGTGAAAAGTCGTTTGAATGTGATCCACATACACCTTTGTGGACTTCTTTTAACGTGCGATCTGACCCTTCAAGTTCTAAACATCTAAGAAGCGTATCGTCAAGACCCCGTCGATAAAAGTTATTAGTTATGAGGACATAACACAATGTTGTCCTAATCAAGGCTCTTTTTTCATTTCTTGATAGATTGTTGGGAATAGTTTGGTCAGTGAGGTAAGCAATGATATTAGCATACCGAGATTGGTCTAGAGTGTTCAAAGCACAGATTACTTGGTATTCATGGGTATCAAAGGTGGGATAGGATAGTTATTCCACTAAGAAGTCATAGTGAAATTGATGTTCCTCTAGTTGTAACATGGACGCCAATGTGGCCATAGCATCTGCAGCTTTGTTCTCTATTCTGAGTATCTGCTGGAATGTGATGAAGACAAAGTACTTCTTTAGGTCATCAACCAATTTTTTGTAGGGTGTCAACTTTTCATCTTTCATCTGATAATCTCCATTGACTTGATTGATAATGAGTTGGGAGTCACCATACATGTGTAACTCTACAATCTTCCATTCCATGGCAAGCTTAAGACCGTTTACTAGTGCTTCATATTCAGAAATGTTATTGGTGCATGGAAACATCAATTTGTAGGACTTGGGTATCTTGTAGCCTTGAGGAGTTACGAATAGAACCCCTGCTCCAGAACCTTGTTGTGTGAAAGAAACATCAAAGTACATCTTCCATGGGTACTCAGTTAGATGCATAATGGTCTCATTAAGAAATTCAATTCTTAAAGTTTCATCATCTTGAAGTGGTGAATCAGCTAGTTGACCTACAAGAACTTGTCCTTTAATAGCTCTCATGTCTACATACTCAATGTCAAATTCACTTAGAATGAGGACCCATTTTTCCAGATGCCCTATTAATGTTATTTTTCTCAAAAGGTACTTTAGAGGATCGATCTTAGCAATGAGCCTTACTCTATGTGAGAGCATGTAGTGTCTCAATATTTGTGATGACAAGATGACAACTAAGCATGCTTTCTCAATAATATTGTAATTGAGCTCATAGGAGACTAGTGTTCTACTGATGTAGTAGATAGCTCTTTCTTTCCTAGTTTCATCCTCTTGTGCTAGCAATACTCCTAGTGATGTAGTTGTAGCTGAAATATATAGGAGTAATGGCTTTCCATGAATGGGTGCCAAAAGAATAGGAGGAGTAGCTAGGTACTCTTTTAACTCTCTAAAGTTGGCTTCACAATGCTCATCCCATTTGAAGGTGACCCCTTTGTGTAGCAATTTGGTAAAGGTTTGCGCTGTGTCTGCCAGTTGTGACATGAACCTCCTGATTGACTGAAGTCTCCCTTGTAATGTCCTCATTTGACTAATGTTTCGGGGAGGAGTCATCTCTAGAATAGCTTTGACCTTTGCAAGATCTACCTCAATTCCCTTCGCTGAAATAATAAACCTTAAGAGCTTTCTTGATTGGACCCCAAAGGCCCATTTCTTTGGATTGAGCCTGAGTTGAAATTACTCCATATGATCCAATATCTTTCTTAAGTCATTAATATGAGTGCTACTTTCTTTGGATTTAGCTAAGGTATCATCCACATAATCCTCCATGTTTTTATGCATCATATCGTAGAATATAGTAGTCATTGCTCTTTGATATGTAGCACTGGCATTATTTAACCCAAATGACATGATGTTCCAGAAAAAGGTCCCCCATGCGCATGTAAATGTGGTCTTCTCTTGATCTTCAAGAGCAATTTTAATCTGATTGTATCCTGAGAAGCCATCCATTAGTGAATACATTTGGTAGCGTGTTGTGAGGTCTATGATCATATCAATGTTAGGGAGGGGAAAATTTTCCTTCGGACATGCCTTGTTTAAGTCTCTAATTTTTGTACATATCCTGATAGATTTATTAGATTTAGACACTGGGACCACATTGGAGATCCATCCTGCGTAGGCAATGACTTTGATGAATCCAGCCTTCAACAATTTCTCTAGCTCTGCTTTTACTAGTAATGCAACATGAGGATGCATTTTTCTTAGTTTTTATTTCACAGGTTTGATCCTGAGAGCTATAGACAAGTGGTGCATTATCAGTTCAGGATCCAGCCCAGGAAAATCTGTATAAGACCATGAAAAGTTGATCTTCTTCTCTTTCAGGAACTCGGTGAATTGTTTCTTTTCCTCTTCTAACAAAGATTGTGCTAGGTGGACTATTTGAGGAACTTTAGTTGTGCCCAAATTAACTAGCTATGTTGGTTCTATCAGAACTAAAGACCTATCTTGAAAGTGCTCGGGGAGGATATCAAGAATCTCATTCTTTGGCGCCTCTAAGATGTTTTCACCAACGGATATGTCTTTTGTTTTTACTATTTTAGGATCTAACACTGCCACGATGTGGTTTTCACCGTCAGTGCCCTTTTTATTTTTATTTTTCAATTTTTTACTGAGAAACTTGATATCCTCCTATGACATGTTTACGCTCCTTGCATTGGTGGAAGAAGGGTAGGGTTCACAAGCGTTTAGATAGCAAGCCAAAGTGTAGTCATTGGGAAAGTTGAGGATAGGAGCAGGATCTGTATTAGTCCAATCAATTAGGTCTAGGTTTATCAAAGACAAGGAATCAGACTCTGGGAAGGACAACATCATGTTAGCATCATGACTATTAACTGACATGACATGTCATGTTAAGTTAAGTTCTTCAATGTTTAGATCAATAAGAGTTAGATCATCATTAAAAGGGTCATTGTTAGTTATATGTGGACCAAACTCTAGTGACTCATTAGTAGAACTTTCATCATCATCTCACCATAAAAGGAGGCTTCTTTCTTGTCAACTCTAAAGTTCTTCTAGACTTATGACAACACCAGTCTCTCCATCAGTGATCGGGGGAATGAACTCTTCCTCTACTTCAAGAATATCACTATTGTTGGGAGTAGTGTTAGAATGTTAGTTAGGTACTGATGGAGTCGCAAACATGTGAATCACATCTATTTGAATGTCCTTTGTGGAGATAGAGAGATCATCCCATTCATAATTGTGAGAGTCTATTACTTCATCATCAGACCTGTCTAATAATTCTGCAATAGTTATCTAGTGTACTCGGTTAGCCACTTGTAGATAAAAGTGTGGTAAATCAAGGATATGTGTGATTGTGACTAACTGCCACCAGTTAGGATGTGAATCCTATTGTTAGGGTGTACTTTTTGTAGTTGTTGCTATCAATGGTATCTCTGGATCATCTGTTGTTGTGTCTCCTACCTCTTGAATAGGAGCATGTGCTAACAAAGGGGTGTGAAGATCTTGTGGTACCTCAAAGATTGGTACATAGCACTCTCCTTGATAGTTAGGATTCTCTATGCCAACATGTAATAACCTTTCATAGGACCATGGTTCTAGTTCTACCTCTTTTGTTTCATCACTCCCTTTGTCAGAGATCGGACTATCTTTTGAAGCAGGTTTGTCAAATTCAGTATTAAAACCTAGTCATGTTTTGTCTTTGGTATTCCTGAACTCCATGTGTATAGGTTCAATAAGTCCTCTTCCTGTGTTGCTTAGAGGTCCTTTTCCTTTGTATCTCATTTGCTTGAGGAGATCATATCCTTTACCATACTATTTTGGGGATAATTCTACATGTTTGACCTCAGCTTCCTTTGGTTCTCCTTTGTAAAGCCAGTCCAAGACTACCTGTTCTTTTGTGTTATCTAAAGAAGATGTGGATGCCTTTACCATGCCAATTGCTTTGTGGATTTCTATCTCCTCGGATTCAGTAGGTGTGAATGTCGAGGAAGGTTTTCCATAGGATCTAGGTGACACCAAAAGTTTTGTCAGTGACGGAGTCATGTCTAGCTTGTATTCTCCCATACCTATTTCTTCAAGTTTTAAGTTTTTTCCAAAACTCTTCATAACCATGTCCTTGGTAGTCTCAGGATCAATCTCATCCATAGCTTCTTTGTTATGTGGAATCATACTACCTACTTTGATATTGTTGCAAGTATAATTAGCATCCGCAGGAATTGTCACTTCCACCCCATTATGTGGGAACTTGATACACTGGTGGTAAGTAGACGACACATCTTGCATTTCATGAATCCATGGTCACCCCAACAAGATATTGTAGGCTAGGGGTAGATCCAGAACTTGACATATGAAATTCCTTTCAATTGGTCTGACTTTGGTGGGTAGAAGAATAAGACCTTTAGAGGATCTTCCTTCCTCATCATAAGCTTTGATAGTTATTTTTCTTCTAGAGTCAATGGTCTATTTTGAAAGACCCAGTTTCCTGATTAGATTAAGTGTACAAATATTCAATCCTGAGCCTCCATCTATCAATACATGTCTAACACGGGAGTTATGAATGAGGACTTCAATATGGAGGGGTTGATTATGTGGATGTGTCAATGATTTATCATCCTCTTCAGAAAAAGAGAGATAATGTGGTGCTGAGATGTGATTAACCATCGCTTGGAATTTGTCTATATCAAGGTCCTTTGGTACATTTATGGCATGTAGGGCTTGTTCCAGGATTTCTCTATGCGTTGTGGATATTTTAAGGAACTCAAAAATGGAAATTTTAGCAGAGGTTCATTGCAATTGGTCCACCAAGTCATACTTTGCTGCAGGAATAGTAACTGTGTGTTTTGCTATCGGTTTGGGGATAGTAACAATAGGAACCTTGGATGTTGATGCTGGTTTTGGGGATGAATTGGGTCCTTTGATCGTGACCTATGCTTGACTCTGAGTCACCGCATTTGATTGGAAAGAAACACCTTTGATTGTGACCACATTAATTGATTCATTTTTAATGTCTAGCATATTGATCATGTTATCATTATTGGAATAGGCATAGTTTACTTCATTACCTTTTCCTTTAGATGCTTCCCCTTTCTCATAATTAGGGAACAATTTATTAAATATTGTATGATCTTCGTTGGTAGTGTGTCCTTCTACTTTGATCTTTCCTCCTTCGATGAGGTCTTGAATAACATGTTTAAGCTTAAGGCAACTGTTAGTCTTGTGTCCTTTGTTTTTGTGAAAGACACAGTAAAAATTTTCATCCCACCACCTTGGCTTGACTGCTGGTTCCCATGGTTTGGAATCTGGGATTGTGAGAACTTTGTTGTCTAATAGTGTCTTCAAAACAGTCTCGAGAGGCTCTCCCAAATGAGTGAATGTTCTTTGAGGTTTTGAAGTCCATGGACAACCCTTTCTATTATCATTGTTTTCTTTAGGTATGGGGGTCGTTGCCATGGCATATTTGCTTGCTTGCATGTTGTTAGTTAGATTGAATATCTCAAGTTTAGGATTGACATTAGAGGCATCTACGATGCCATCGTTAACAACATTTTTGTTTTGTTTCCACCATTTAGGTTTGGAGTTGGGGATGTTAGATTTGTTTTCATTTTGAAGAGTGATCTCCCCCCTTTTGACCATAAATTATTTGATACAGAGGGCATTCTTGATCATCCTATTGAAGCTAGGGGAGTCTTGCATTTGTAATGCATAGTTTAATTCTGGTACCAAGTTATTAACAAAGATTTCCATTTTCTCATATTCGGGAATAGCTCTTGAATACCGTGCAAAGATTTTTCTCCACCTTTGTAGAAAGTTGGTAAAGGATTCACCAGTCTTTTGTTTAGTGTTGCACAGATCCATCATAGTCACGTCATGCTAGATATTATAGGAGTAATGTTGGATAAATTTTTGAATTAACTCCTCAAAATTTTTGACCTTGGGTGTAAGTTTTGAGAACCATTCCATGGCGTTGCCTCATGAGGTAGGTAGGTTCATGCATGTACTATATGCTAAGAGCACAAAATTCTCAAACATGGTCATGTGGATCGGTCTCTCCCGTATACTTGTCATATTTTGGCCTTACTACATTGGGAGGGAATGGAACCATAGTGACACTCTTTTTGAAATGAAATGGACAGATGGAGTCCACAGAGTACTTTGTTTTGGGTTTAGCCTTCTCTTGTTTGAGAGTCACAAGTTCCGTTTACATTAAGGTAAGTTGTTTGGCGAGAATAGAAATAGGGGTTGGTACCTCCTTTTCCTTTAGTTGTTCCACATCATAATCCTTGGGTAATTTTACGCCAGTGGACGCTAGATGGAGAAAGTATTTCTCTTTATCTTTGTCAATCATCTTTTCCAGTATCTTTTGGAACCTCTTGCTCTGTTTGATTTTGTCGTATTCTTCTTCAGTGATGTCTTCCTCACTATCTGATTCAAATAGAGGACGTTGAAATGTGGGTTCTTCTTCTTCATCGATATCTTTGTGCTTTTGGTTTTTTCTATTGTCATATTCATCAAAAGCCTCACTCCATCCATGAGTGGACTTGTCCATTTATAGAGAGTCTAGATCGATTAGGGAATTGTGAGATGTTTCTTTTTGAAAGTTTGGTGATTTAGGAGGTATTTTCGATCCTTTAGAAGTGTACTTGTTGCATCTTGTGTTAACCATGTATCCATATCTCAACTTCGCCAAATTTTCCTAATAGTGTCAGGTAGTATCTCAAATCGTTCAAGTGAGTGTGTCTAGGTGGAAGTATGGTTTGGGTTTTGGTGGAAGTAAATGATTCTAGTATCAGAGGGTTAGAATGCCCTGATAGTGAGCTGGGAACCAAGTTGTTGTAAGAAGCGGATAGACCACACGTATTGAAATGGATTACGATAAACTAACAGGACATGCAAGGTCGACGTTTGAAAAAGTGTTTTGACACAGTATAGGGAGACCAGAAAAGACAACAGTGACAAACTAAAGAGCCAAAAGGGTATCCAATCAATTGAGTTTTCCTGAGAAACTATTCTACAAGTGCCCACTGTCCTAGATGCGAGCCAGGAAATACAGGATGCAAGCTACTGATGACCCTAGATGCAAGCTTAAACCCTAGATGTGATGATGTGTTGACCATATGCGAGCTGGGATACTAGATGCGAGCCAGGATACCAAATACAAGCCAGGAAATCTGGGATGTGATTTTATGATGTCCTTGTCAGATTTGGTCAGTTTTGAAAAAATAGTTTTGGGATTACATGAAGTTTGTCTGATTGTAGATTGCGTTCTGAGACCTGTCAGTGGGTGAAAAACACATGTTTACACCAAGGATTGAAGTTTCTTGCTTGTTTGAAGGTGTTATCTTTTTAATGATTTTCAGTCACATCAAGTATTGTTGCATTGTTAAAGGGTGAACAAACGCATCTTTATGCCCTATTTTCTAGGTGGAGGATGAAAATCATTGCTTGTAGACTTAGGTACACACTCAAATGCTAATCAGAATACAACCATCACCAAGCACGCAATGACTCTAGTCATGATGTTGTAATAGCCAACTCCAAATGCAAGTGAGGGCATGATATGATGAGTGTCTTGGGGCAATTACTTTTTGCCTTGCACAATAATTATCACCCATTCGGGGGTGAATCAGGAATTCTTTCAGTTTAAGTGTTGTCTATGATTGGGCAATCCATTCAAAACCATCCCCCATAGAATTACACAAGGCAATATTGACGCGTATAGCCCTATCAGTACTCAAATATGTGTAGTCTCGCAAAGCAAGATTCAAGCGGCTCCACTCTACACATACCCAAGCATGTTCAAGGAATGATGTCAAAATTCCAGGAACAAAACCGATTCCGTCTTCTGATGCTTTAGCCTACGAGGAAGCAATTATTTATAGTGAGTTGGAAGGATTGGCGTAAAACCTTTCCTCGCTTGGGTCATTCTCGGGAGATTTTTTCCTCAACTGGCAGACTCTCTACTATTAAATAAGCATACAAAGGATTGGCAAGCGTAGGACGTCTATATTTTTGATTCCTCTGAAGAAAAAGAGCATACTCTCCTAATCCATGTCATTTTCTCCCAAAACAAAGTCAATCAAATAGTTTTTTCCCTCAAGTAATGTTGTGCTCGATTTAAGATGTTCCTATTTTAGGGAAAATAGAATGCTTGAAAGCAAATTTGTGTTGTTCAATTATCCGCAATATTTAAGATGATTTGCTTGTCCAATTTCTGATTCCAAAACTTTAGACAATGAGTTTGTTCAATTATCCCACAATATTAAATGCTTTGAGTTGTTCAATTTTTGATTCCAAATGAATTAAATGATGTGAGTTTTCTTATTCATTTACCCCCTAGATTCTTTCACAAGTGTTTAAAACAATGTCTTATTTTCTAATTTTCCTTTAAAAGGAAAAGAGCATAGTAATCTAGTTGTTTTAAGACATGTTTGAGAAAATGGTATTTAAGTGTGAAAACTTTTGAAAAAGGGGTTAGTATGTGAAATTAGTTGAAAACCCTGCAACCACACACGTTAATATTATCATCTTCCAACTCTTTATCCGAGACCTGTAATCACTAGTTAGGTTGTCAAAATGCCAAAAAACACAATTGGTTAAGCATTAAAGGTTAGAAAATTAAGTGCACAAAAATCTCTACCAGATGCGATCCTAGAAATGCAGTATACAACACAGAAAACCAGATACAACCTTGTGTTACCAGATGTGACAGTATATTCACCAAATGTGATCCTAAACTAAAAATGACCCAGGATATCCCAGATGCGAACCTAGATTTCTACGGTGCGATGGCGTATCCTAGATGTGATCTTTTGCTACCAGAAATGACTCTGGACCTGAAAATTGGGAGGATAGATTGGTAGAAAACGGGGTTAAAATGAGGCCAAATCTGGAATCGAGCCCCACAGTGGGCCCCAAAAATGTGTGTGTGAAACAGTGCACCTATTACCTCCGACACGACACTTCAATAGATCATTATATTAGTGGAAAACATGGTTAGATGAGCATATAAAGTACTAAAATTGACCTATTGCTTTCTAAATAAGAAGAGTATGATAAGCAACATAACAACCCTCAGATTATGCTACTATCAATGACATATACGACTTAGCATGAAATATTTGAGTTAAAACAAACTATTTAATCATTAAGCAATACATATTAACTCTAGAAATGAAGATAACAACAATGCCTAAACATGAAAAACTAAATGAAACATGAATCTATATAAATCCTAACAGCATGACAATGTATTTTCAATCTAAAAATGAAGGCTTATTTGTGCTCAAAAACTCCTTCTATTTATAGAAGAAATGAGGAGAGAGAGGGGGACAAGGTTCATTAATGGAGTTGAAAAAACTCATTAATGAGGTGTAAGAGAAATAAATGCCAAAGGCATTGAAGATGCATGGGCTTAAGGAATCTCCATTAATGAGGCATTAATGAGAGCCTTTAAGAAGCATGGGAAGGGTGTAATAGGCAAGCTTGAAAAGGTGGACTTAGAGGGAGTCAAGCTTGAGAAAATTGACTTTCTCATGTGGGTTGAGTTCCTAAGCACACCTTAATGGAATGTGGCATCATTAGGAGGTGGGTTAGAATGGGATTAGGATTAGGATTAGATTTAGCATGGGGTGAATAGGTTGGGATGGGTTTGAACCCATGGTCAAGGTGGTTGAGGTAGGTTAGGTTAGGGGTTTAGGGGAATATTAATGAAATGAATTATATTAAATATATTCATTCAAAAATAAGAATATTAATTATTTAAGTTTTGTATTACTTTAGATAATTAATTAGGACTATAGCCAATTAATTAGATTAATTTAGGCTAGAAGATAGGCTTTTCAAGTGATTTGATATAATAGGGATTTATTTAATTCCTCTTAAATTAATTACCTTAGCCATATTTGATTTCAAATGTTTTGGATTAAATTGATTTGATTTGATTGGCTTAGGTGATTAATAAAATTTAGTGATTAAATCACTTAGGAGATTAAATTTGATTCGAATGAATTATGTCAATCGATTGAAGAGTTGTCTGAACATAATTGGGGGTATGATCACACTTAGGAAAAATGTGTGTGTGAAATAGTGCACCTGTTACCTACGACACGACACTTCAATAGATCATTATATTAGTGAAAAACATGGTTAGATGAGCATATAGAGCACTAAAATTGACCTATTGTTTTCTAACTAAGAAGAATATGATAAGGAACATAACACCCCTTAGATTATGCTACTATCAATGACATATACGACTTAGCATGAAAGATTTGAGTTAAAACAAACTATTTAATCATTAAGCAATGTATATTAACTCGAGAAATGAAAATAAAAAATCATGCCTAAATATGAATCTATATAAATCCTAACAGCATAACAATGCATTTTCAATCTAAAAATGAAGGCTTATTTGTGCTCAAAAACTCCTATTTATAGAAGAAATGAGGAGATAGAGGGGGACAATGTTCATTAATGGAGTTGAAAAACTTATTAGTGAGGTGTAAGAGAAATAAATGCCAAAGGCTTTGAAGAGGCATGGGCTTAAGGAATCTCCATTAATAAGGCATTAATGAAAGTCTTTAAGAAGCATGAGAAGGGTATAAGAGGCAAGCTTGAGAAGGTGGACTTAGAGGGAGTCAAGCTTGAGAAAGTTGACTTTCTCAAGTGGGTTGAGTTCCTAATCACACCTTAATGGAATGTGACATCATTAGGAGGTGGGTTAGAATGGGATTAG
>MU227404.1:599590-621164 GCA_018584345.1 Thuja plicata | reverse complement strand
GGGATGGGTTTGAACCCATGGTCAAGGTGGTTGAGGTAGGTTAGGTTAGGGGTTTAGGGGAATATTAATGAAATGAATTATATTAAATATATTCATTCAAAAATAGGAATATTAATTATTTAAGCTTATTATTGCTTTAGATAATTAATTAGGACTATAGCCAATTAATTAGATTAATTTAGGCTAGAAGATAGGCTTTGCAAGTGATTTGATATACTAGGGATTTATTTAATTCCTCTTAAATTAATTACCTTAGCCATGTTTGATTTGAAATGTTTTGGATTAAATTGATTTGATTTGATTGGCTTAGGTGATTAATAAAATTTAGTGATTAAATCACTTTGCAGATTAAATTTGATTCGAATGAATTATGTCAGGCGATTGAAGAGTTGTCTGAACATAATTGGGGGTATGATCACACTTAGGGCAAATGTGTGTGTGAAATAGTGCACCTGTTACCTACGACACGACATTTCAATAGATCATTATATTAGTGAAAAACATGGTTAGATGAGCATATAAAACACTAAAATTGACTTATTTATTTATAACTAAGAAGAGTATGATAAGCAACATAAAAACCCTCAGATTATGCTACTATCAGTGACATATACGACTTAGCATGAAAGATTTGAGTTAAAACAAACTATTTAATCATTAAGCAATGCATATTAACTCTAGAAATGAAGATAAAAATCATGCCTAAACATGAATCTATATAAATCCTAACAGCATAACAATGCATTTTCAATCTAAAAATGAAGGCTTATTTGTGCTCAAAAACTCCTATTTATAGAAGAAATGAGGAGATAGAGGGGGACAAGGTTCATTAATGGAGTTGAAAAACTCATTAATGAGGTGTAAGAGAAATAAATGCCAAAGGCATTGAAGAGGCATGGGCTTAAAGAATCTCCATTAATGAGGCATTAATGAGAGCCTTTAAGAAGCATGGGAAGGGTGTAAGAGGCAAGCTTGACAAGGTGGACTTAGAGGTAGTCAAGCTTGAGAAAGTTGACTTTCTCAAGTAGGTTGAGTTCCTAATCACACCTTAATGGAATGTGACATCATTAGGAGGTGGGTTATGTTGACGGGGTTTCGCTGACCGGGTCCGCCAACAGTCATAAGTTGTCACTGGGTTTCGGAGTCTGGAGAAATCGGCCAACTCCGCCTACAAAGGTTGTCCGGGGGAAATAAATCCTCCGGGTCTTCAAGCACCTGGGTGTTGGGTCACGACGGTGCGGAGCTCGGTTGGGAGAGGTGACTATTTTTGAGGGGGATAGCTGGTTACTTCAACTCATTCTCCCGGAGATTCGAAATAGTAAGGGTTTTCCAGAGCGTTCTACACTTAGCAAATAAAATGAAAAAGATCCTGCAGGGTTAGAAACGTTTATCTAACTACACTCATGCTGAAAAGTCTGGAACATCAACAATACTCTAAAAGACTACACTAAATACCGAAGAAAAACACAACCATCAGTTAGCATTTCATCAGTAGCAGAATAAATAGTTCGTTAATCTACTTGAACATATCAGAGCAAAGGACATTCAAAATGTTAAAACATGAAATACCATTAACTTAGAAGCAGGGACGCTAACAACATCATTGCCATGAATCCTTCCTTCTTCATTAATATTCTTTCCAGCCAGCACTGGTGCGTGATACAATGGTGGCTCCAAGGGAGCATCTAACTACCAAGAACAGAACATTGGAGCATTGGGCTCTGCAACTAAAACCAGAAATTACTTTGCTATTTCTTATGGACAACAAAATTATCAATTTCGCCGACCCTTGGAAATGGGCCGACTTGCCTACTTATACAACTCTTTCTAACCCTAACCCTATTTTACTATGTTTTAATAAAATACAATATCTGGGGGCCGGTACTACCTGCGCCACCCTACAAAAGACCTGGAGACGGAATAGGTCTGCCATGTCAAAAGAAAACAAGAATATACATCGAAAGAATCGGCCTTGAGAAGAGAGCCGGAGAGAAGAAAGAAGAGAGTAGGTCCCCCGGGACTGAGGCTACATGCCTCATAAATGGGAAATGCAGCGCCCTGTCTCCAATGTACCAGGTGTACCTTTGAACGGAGCCTTGAGGAGATCACCCTGTCAGAAGCCAACTACCGAGCCAATGCCTCTTGATGTGCCCAACTACCCTCTGACATTCTTTATTAATTGCCTCTGAAAGTGACCGGTCGGCCTCGGGGACCGGGACACGGATCACTTTAAAGAATACAAAATTGTGGATCCGGAACTCCGGGATCCGGGAACTTACATCCCAAAAGAATAAAGAATGTTTAATGCTCAAGTTTCCCCGGCTCCCGGAGAACACTCAAGGCTATTTATTATCATTGAAGGCCTGAAGGATGCAGAAAATGCCATCTTCATCGATCTTCCTTAGGCTGGCCCTTCTGTGTCTGGCCACTTCAACTTGTTCCGCCAAGTCCGGAACATTATTTCGGAACTCATCTGCCATCCTAGCGGCATCCTGGCCCTTAAGCACCATTTTGGTCATTTTTTCCATTCAGGCCCCATCCATCCCCTCCGGGGATTGATACCGGGATGCCATCCTTTCATCAAAATTCCCCAAAACTGATTCCTCGGGGGTATAAGTATTTGTAGCAACGGGATCAACCCCGAAAGCTTTTATTACAAATGACTTATATAAATTAAAAGAATACTTCATTATGTTTAACTTTTCCTGTAAAGACTCTACCAGTTGCTTGGTTACCTCCAATGTGAGGTCCAGTCTGGAGTGTTGAGCCTTTACGAAATCAAATGATTCCTCACCTAGAATTCTGGATTCGAAAATTATGTCCTCTCCCAGGGTGAGGAGCTCTTCGAACTCTACCTTCCACGCCTGGTACTTCTCGGCGTCACTCTCCCATTGCTCAATCAGTGCTTCCGCCTGCAAAATAATCTGTCGGGCCGTATATAAATCTGGGAGAGTGGCCGCTAGGAAATGCCGGGTGTTTCCTATTTGTAGAGCGACCCATTCGTCTATTGCTAGGGCCTTTTTCTTTATTACCCGCAGGGAGTCTATGTCGCTCTGCGGTAATTCCTCTGATGTGGAGGTCTATGGAGGGGCGGCATTAAGGGGTCGGGCCAGCTCTGCAAGCAACCCCATAAGGTTTGCATTCTTCTCTTTTTCTGCCTTGAGCCTCTGGGCCTCCTTTTCATATCGGGCCTCCACTACCCTTGTCGCTTCTTTTAGCAGGTCTACTTCACCCTGATTTCCTCTTTTGCCCAAGGATACCTCTGCAATATTGTAATTCGCGGGATCCGCGGTCGCTTCATCGGCGTCTGGGGGAGGTGTTGCCACTACCGCAACTATTTCTCCACCCGACCCAGTTCGAAGGGTATGAACTGTCCGGGCCTTCTTCGCTTTTGGCAGGGCCTGAGCTAAGGCCATCATTTCGGCCAGGGAGATAGGGACTGTTGGAGCGGATTGGGCTTTCCTTTTTCTACTTTCTTCCAGCCACGGAGGTGGGAGAGGTGGCCTTCCCACCAGAGTTTGTTCTTCAGATCCTCTCCCGGTGTCCGGTGGCGGTTGCTCCTTTTCAACATGTATTTCCTCTGTTTCCCTCCCTGCTGGAACCTCTTTTGTAGCAACATCTTCAATTTCTATCTCCTCAGCCTGGTCGCGGATGTCAATTGATGTATCTAGACCCTGGTCGGCTTCTTTGGGGATCTCTTCTTCATGCTGCTCTTCTTCTTCTTCTTCATCTGTGGGTAGTAGGGGCGGGATCGGGCCAAGATTCAGAGTTTGGGCCGCTGTAATCACCTGCCCAAAGGTTGCCCTCGGGAGTGGCCTTGGGAACACGACAGCTGGGGTTACGGTTGGTCCCGAAGTTCCGGGTCCGGGTTTCCCAGCGGATGCCTTTTGTTCACTCGGTGGTTGTTGGCCCACTCCCGGACCTTCTGTTCCTGGGGCCCCATAGATAATCTCCGGTTCTTGCCTCTTTTCTTCTGTCTGCTGCTCTTGTTGTCCCGCAGCTTCTTCTTCCCGGTCTTCCGGGTCCTCAGCCTCTTGTTCTTGCTCTGGGACTTCTGTCCTCGCTTGTGTATCGTCCCCTTGCAGATTTCTGAACTCATCGGCTGCAAACATGTCAAAATCCTCTTCTAGAGGGGGACTGGCTGGGATGTCTGCTTGTTCTGTTTCCTTCTCTGGTTTCAGGGAACTAGAAGAAAGGATTTCCACTTCTTTTGGGAGGGAAGCCCTTGGCACTGGTTCTGCCTTGGGATGTTTGATGTGCTTTCTCTTCCTCCGGGTGATCAAAGGTGGCCTCGCATCTGCTATTGCTGCTGCCTCCAGAGGATCTACCCCCGTCGCCTTCGCCATTAAGGCTGCCAGCGATGGGGAGGAAGGAGGACAAATTGGTCCAGCCATTAGTGGGGGTGTGGCAAGCCTCGTGATCAACTGCTCCCTCATTTATTGGGAGGCCGCTACAGATTGCCTAATCTATTCTTGGATAGGGACTTGCTGCGCGGGGGGCGTTGTCTCTATCCACTTTCCTTTATCTGCACCTTGCGCAGAAGTCCCGGCCCCCGGAGTCAACTTTGGTACCAGTGGTGGTGCTTTTGTTACCGGCCGGGAGGCTAGGCGCGCACTCCCGGGGCATGCCTTATTAAAATAGGCATGACTTCTCTCGACCACCTCCCGAGTGAAGTCCTCAATTGTGTGGTCCTCCGGGATACCCCAATTCATTGCCACTAGTGGCATTTTGTCGATCCCCTTCTCTTTGTACTGGGGATCTATGGTGGGGGCGTCATCTGAAAATCCCGCTGGGAACCTCCGGAGCTTTAGCTCCTGCATCATTTCGGCCATCATTCTATCATAATGTCAGCTACGCACATCCATATCATCCTGGCGATCTGCCCAGAAGTCCTCCATGTGTGCATGGTGGGGGTCCGCAGCCCGGGGCAGTGCCGTTGCAATTCTGCCATGCGGATCAAAATTTTTCCGCGCCAGATAAAATTCCTGCAAGTTGTAACATTGAAGCTCATTATCTGCCTCCTTTGCGGCGGCCAGATTGTAGGTGTAGTTCCCATAGGAGATTGGGAATGAAACATTTGGGACCTTCTTGTGGGCCAAGAGGGTATGCAGCTCCATCATCTGCCGGCAGTATTTCAGCAGCACGATCTTGTCCCTATAATGTTTGGGAAATAAGTAGGGTTTCCCGGAGAAGCCGACGACCCTAATGTAAGTGTGCTGCTGGAACTGGATATAGTAGTTCCCATAACTACTAACCAATTTCATCACCTCAGTAGACAAGCGGTATCCGGCATCCCGGGTGGGTGTGAGCAAATGATAGTAAACGAAGGAGTCGTTTATCCGGCAGTAACTGGGGAAGCTGGCTTCTCGTTGAATCTGTGGGAAATGGTCCCATGGTGCTTTCTGTCCCCGGCCAAGTCTGAGAATACCATCTGTAAGTAGGCCATTGGAGTGGGGCCTCTGTTGGGCCAGAGCCCAGAAAACATAAGAAGTCATGTAGAACTTCTTCTTCTCATTCAGCTGCAAGAACTGGGAGTCGACATGATTGGAGATAATGGTCGCCCAGTCGAAGAATTCTCCCTTAGTGGAGATGCCCAGGAGGAAATAGTACATCCACTTTGCAAATTCTTGGGCAGAGGGCTGCCCAAATACTCGGGCCAATGCTATCATCCCCATTTGGATGCTTTCCTTAAATTTGGAGCGGGGGATATCTATCTTCATTCTTTTTGGATCCCTCTTCGGGACCTTTAGCCAGTGAGTGTTCATGTACACCCGGGCGGCATCCTCCAGTTGGTTGAATTGTTTCAAGGCATCGATCCTTGTGACCACCGAGGACCTATCAAATTGTGGGATACCCAGGCCCACTTGAAAGGTAACTGGGTCAAGGGACACTAGTGGAGTGGGGAATCTCGTAGGCTCTGCAGGTGCTAGCATGACGGCCTAAACGGAAGAGTTATAGTTGGCAGTCAGGGTGAGAACAAGCTCTGGAGACTGCACGGAGCATGGGAAACAAGCTGCCCGGAGAATTCTGGAACCTCCGATGTTGGTTGCAATTTTGTCTCTAGCCTGTCGCTGGATATGCATTATCTTTACCAGGGCCTGCATTTCTGCCCAAGTCCCGACACTGGGGTCGGTCATCAATTTTACGTGGGACTCAACCTTTGAGCCCACAATCTCCTCACCCTACATATACTTCATGGTGAGGGGCAGCTTTGCCAGGGCCTTCTCTATTTTAGACTTTGTCGCTGCCCTGGTCTCGGTTGTGGATGGCAACTCCGGACTTCCGAGAGGAGACGAGGCATATGCTTCAGACATGATTGTAAAGGGAAGTCTGGACCTGCAAGACAAAGCGACCGTCAGAACATATTTATCAAAATAAAATAATAACTCTAGGGTTCGGAGATCTTACCACCTTACCGTTTGCCTTTCCTGAAAAGTTAGTTTTTTGCATAAGTATCCGAAAAGAAAAACATAAACTTAGAATTTTTCATTATATCTCCGGGTCTGGGAAATTTTGTCACACTTGACGGAGACATGGGTGAATGGAAAAAAGGGGCCCGAAGCTCGGAGAAATGATCGTTAGTAAAGAAGAATGTGGAAGCAGGTCCACGTGGACGCCACGTGCGCTAGCATTGAATAGATGGGATGGCACTGGCGGCGGAGCTGACTGTTCGAACGCGTGAAAAGGGAAAGCCACTTGGCCAGAAGTAATTACGTGCATGGGAAATAAATGAGGCTCTGATAGCCTCGATGGAGGAGAGAGAAAATTGCCTGTTTGAAATCGACCAAGAGTCGGGTTTCAAACAGGTGGTTTTCTGCCTCGAAGCAAGCTTTGAAGCGAAAAACCAGAAGCAAGGGTGACTCGACCAGCTCGTCGAGCCGCCTGGAAGGATATACAGAGAGCCGAAGGGTATATACATGAAAAGGAAGGAGATATACAAGGGTTACATACAGGGTTACATACAGAAACATGCATATATATATATATATATATATACACACGGGCGACTCCCGCGAAAAAAACCAGACGAAGCTGAAACAGGAATATACAGCTACTCACATTATGCACACATTATCTACAGGCTATTTACAAATTATTTACAAACTATCTACATCTGCACAGAAGGCGGACAACCTTCTGGCAGAGCTGAGCCACCAGCAAGCGGCAAAACCAGAAGACCAAAGAAAAACAACAGAGAAACAAAGCAAACGAAACAAAAACAAGCAAACCCAAAGAAAACCAGAAAATGAAAGCAAAGCGAAGAGGAGGGAAGCAGAGAAACCAACCTAAAAATGCAGAAGGCGGATGAAGGGAAAGATTACCAGAAGAACTCTGTAACGACTTCAAATCGTCAAGCCGTCGAGATCACCACCACGGAGCACTAGCATACGTCTGAGAACAGTAGAAGGTGTTAAGCTATGATTATCACAAATCTCTCTGTAACTGCTCTGCTAATCGCTTTGAAAATCGCTCTATTTCGCTCTAAGTGGTTGAAGATTTTAATCGCGGTAAGTGTGAAAATGACAGGTGAGTCTATTTATACCCGCGGTAAAAAGTAATCCTCCCTACTCCGGAGATTCCAGGTCTGGCAAAACCTCCGGACTCCGGGCCCGGGGATTCCTTACGAGGATGTCCTTAAGACTTAGGGACATCATCACAAAGAATCTCGGAGTCCGGAGTCAAGCTTCCAACCAAAAGGCAACCTCCGGGATCCAGGATCCCGGAGGGGAAAAACAAACCAAGGAAATGACACACTCCGAGGAAGAAAACCCTGGAGAAAGAAGACAAGAAGGAAAAGAAAGACAAGGCAAAGCCGCAGCAAAAAGCAAGGCAAAAGAAAAATAAAAAAAAAAGGGGGGACCCAACATTTTGCACACAAAATGTAGGGACGGGGATGCAAGGCATAACAAATGGTGACTATCTGGGACAAATGCCTTAGCGCATTTGAGAACCATAGAATCTCTGGTTAGCACAACTGGAACAAATCGTCCTCTCGAAGCATTTGACAAGTAGAGAGCAGCATATCCGAGAGAACCCGACCACACAGGAGTCAGTCAGTAGCCTTTCATCAGTGGTGTCGTGTGTGCTTTGGAAGGAAATCAAGTCGATGACCTCTTGAGAGGAATAGAGAGGCGGTACTAATTACATCGAACCAGTCATCAATTTGATTGCTTTTCCCCCGGAGACCGGAGTTTCATCCCATTTTTCCTCATTACTTCATTTATTTCCAGGTGGGGAAGGCAATACTTCTTTCACCATTGAGCTTAAGCTTAGCTAAATTCAAATGGCGGTACTTCTTTCACCTGTCCACCTATATTTAGATATTCAAAGAAGATAAAACTCCAGACCCGGGAAGAATTTCTTTAGATTTCAGACATGGATCAACCAATCAGTACAGCTGATCTACCCCCGGCGTGTCCGATTACTTGTTCCTTATATTATTATTGTTCACTAATTGCTAGACTCCCAGAGACAACACCCAATGGAGATTGCTCAAAAATGTGCCATAACCTGCAAACAATCCTGGAGACCGGGTTCGATTCCACCGTGACAAAGACAGATTCTAGAGTTCACCATGCCGGAGGCATTGCACCAGAAGCCAAAGTTATGCGAAGCATTCCCGTTCCTACAAGATGGAGCAAAACACCGAGACCAAAAGAAAGCCAAAAGCAAAAACAAAGACAACAAAAGCAAAAGGGAGACCGCCCCGGAAGGAAGTCAACAAAACTATTTACAAGGGGATATTTACATATAATACAACTTTGGATAAACTTACCCTTATTCGAAGTAATGTTTGAGAAACTGCTCATTAACAGGCAATGCGACAGGTTCTCCAGTTAAGGTGTTAAGGCGGTAAGTATTTGCCCCGCAGATTTCTGAGATTAAGTATGGTCTGAGCCAGAGCCGTTGGAACTTGGTGTGCTTTCCTTTCTTCTCCCGGGCCTTATCCCACAGCAGGACCAGATCCGAGATCTGAAAAGCCTTGTATTGGGCTCTTCTGTCAAACCATCATTTTACTATTACTTGATGACGCGCGAAATGTTTAAGGGCCGCGTCTCGCTGTTCTTCCATTCGCACCAGATTCAAAAGTCGAACCTCCACGATGTTGTCCCTATTGTTGAATTCTTGCATAAACTGTAGAACTGGGATCTGTAAGTTGACTGGGAATACAGGGTTCTGACCATAAACCAAGTGGAATGGGGATGTCCCCAGGGCGGCTTTAATACGAATGTGATCCGCCCAGAGGGCGAATTTTAGTTTTTGGTGCCAATCCTGGGGGTTTTGTTCCAACAGATGTTTGATCACCTCAAGAAGATTCTTGTTGGTTGATTCAGCAACGCCATTTCCCTGAGGATAATAGTTGCTGGAGAACTTCAGTGTGATCTTTCGGTTGTAGGTCCACTCGAGTAATTGTGCAGAAGAAAACGCTGGACCATTGTCACATACTAAAGCAAAGGGCATTCCAAACCTTGTGACGATGTTTTCTTCCAAGAACTTGATAACTACGTCCGCCGTGTTGTTTTTACAAGGTATAGCTTCAGACCACCAAGTGCAGTAATCAGTAGCAGTCAGAATGTATCGGTGGTTGGCAGACGAGTTGGGGTTGATCTCCCCGATGAAGTCAAATGCCCACTGGGCAAAGGGTCTAGCCTCGTAGACTGGTTGCAAAGGCATGGCTGGGTTACGTTCACGATGCGCTGTAGTTTGGCAAGTATGGCATTTTCTGACATGAGCGTAAACATCTTTGAAGATACAGGGCCAATAGTATCCGGCCCGGAGGATCTGATGGGCAGTGGCGTCAGCTGAACCATGCCCGGTTCCAAATTGTCCATGGAATTCATCGATTATTTTCACAGCTTGGTCCCTGTCGATGCACCGGAGGTATACTCCCTCGTAGTTCCGACGGTAAAGCGCAGAGTTTTTGATCATGAAATGGGCGCTTTTCATCCGCAAGGCACGGCGTTTGTGGGGAGGTAATCCCTCCGGGCATTTGTTATTTAGCAGCAAATACACCAGATCGGTATAACACGGATCCTGGGTAATGGACTCCACCGTGTAAGTATGACATTCTATGTGGGGAGTCTCCTCTGCTATTGTTCGACTTAGTCCCTGGCCTCAGACTATTTTCATGGGCTGCATCTCTAAATCATATTCCTGGAGGATGGCCATCCATTTCCCCCATCTCTCGCCTAGTTCACTCTGCATCAACAGAGATTTGACAGCCTGGTCCGGGATGATAGAATGCACTTTGCTCCGGAGAATATAATGTCAGAATTTCTTCACGGCGCGAACTATAGCAAAGGCCTATTTTTCCAACAATGAATACCAGACTTCGGCGTTCTTAAAGGGAGAACTCATGAAAGCAATTGGTCATTCCTCCCCTTTAACCTTTTGGGTTAGTACTGTCGCGACAGAATGCGGCGAAGCGAACGAGTATATGTAAAATGGAAGGGAATAGTCCGGGCTAGCCAGGATAGGTGCCTCCGTTATGGCCTGTTTGATTTGGGAAAATGCCCGCTTTGCTTCAGGACTCCACTCAATTTTGGTATCCTTTTTCATCATTTCGTTGATTGGCTTGACTATCTCCGCGAATCCTGTGATGAATCGGCGCACAAAGTTGATTTTTCCAAAGAAAGATCGCATTTCTTTCTTGCTACCAGGCATCTGTAAGTTCAGCAATGCTTCAAATCTATCAGGGTCTATGGATATACCCTTCTCAGAAATGATATGCCCTAGCAATTTCCCCTTGGTGACCCTAAATATGCACTTCTTGGGGTTGAGGGATATTCCGTACCGGCGACACCTCTCGCAGATCTGAGCGAGGTGGTTGGCATGATCACGCCTATCCCGTGAGAAGACGGTCAAATCATCCATGTAGATGATTATGCATCGATTTACAAGGCCCTCGAATGCAATGTCCATGGCCTTCTGAAAGGTAGCCCCTGTGTTGATCAAACCAAAGGGCATTCTTCTATACGCAAACGTTCCCCATTTGGTGGTAAACGTTGTTTTCTCTTTATCCTCGTACTTGACCATGACCTAGTTGTATCCTGAATATCCATCTAGGAAAGAAATCATCTGGGATCCATTTACTATCTGCAACACCTCATCCAAGGAGGGGAGAGGGTGATTATCTTTTTTAGATGTCTTGTTCAAATTTTGAAAATCCACGCAAAGGCGGATCTCACAATTCTTCTTCCTGACTGGGACCAGGTTGGCAACCCATGTAGTATGCCAGATTGGAAAGATAATCCAAGCTGACAGTAGTTTTTCTACATCTTGACGAATCAGAGGCTCTATTAGGGGGTTGACCGGCCTTCACTTTTGCCGAAAGGGCTTAGCGTCCGGCTTCAGGGGGATGGTGTGAGTCATGATGGATGTCATACGTCTTTAAATCTTCATACCCCCAGGCAATTACATCAATGTATTCTCGGAGAACCACGAGAATCTTCTCATTTTCCTCAAGGGAATAGGAGGTGCCTATGTGGATGATTTTCTCTTCACCGGGCTGGCCAATGTTAACTTTTTCAAACTTTCCTCCCTCAGGGGAGGAGGATACCTTCTCACGGGCCCGAGGGTCTGAATCAAAGATTCGTTCCAATGCAACCATCCCCTTAGGGATAGTGTTGGTGGGCAAGTCCATGATCCCATCACCTTCATCACCCTGTCCAGTGTCATCGTGGTCTCGTTCCTCCACTATCTGATCCTCAAAAACACCAACATTGGCCATGAAGGCCAGGATATGTTGGTCATCCTCAAAAACCTGAAAGTGAGTAACATTGTCTGGAATGGAGGGGGTGGGGACCATCTCAACTGAAAATCTCTAGAGTCGTGAGCTGGCCATCGGCTCAAGTGTGCTGGCGGAAATGGCTAGGGTATCTAGGACATAGTTCTATCGCCGGGGAATAAGGTTAATGCCAAAGGCATCGAAATCTTCAATGAGGCTCCAAGCCCTGTTGCGGTATGCGGCCAGCCTTTTGTCATGACATGTGTATTGACTCCGGACTTGTTTAACAATCAACTCTGAATCACCCAGAGCCCGGAGGCGGGTGATACCTTTCCTTAGTGCGAACAGGAGTCCAAGGACCAAGGCCTCGTACTCCGTGACATTGTTTGTACAATTAAACTGCAGCCTATAGGACGCGAGGAAGGATTTCCCTCCCGGGTTGATTAATTCTACTCTGGCCCCACAGCCTTGTTTGGATCGGGACCCGTCGAATTTAAGGGTCCACAAGTCATTATTTGTAATCTGGGGCTGGGGAGGGGGAGATTTCTTTGGATTATCGTTGGGAGACTTGGGGATTTTCTCTTGGACTACCGGTGTGAACGTGGAATTTATCCCCGGAGGCGTTTTAGTTCGTGATTCCCGGGCGGGTGGCACTAAAGGAGTGCATCTCGTAGAAGTACTGGGTCCCGGGGAATCGGTTGTATATTCACTCCGGAAGATATCAAGTTGTCGGGTAGCGATCAACAGACATGGCTCACACTCGTGCTCTGAATGTTTTTGGTAATGCAATCGACACCAGGTGCCAGATAGGAGTGTGGCAAGGGTTGTCGTGGGGCCTTGAGAGTTGGCTTCAACTCTCACCTTTTCTTCTAAGTCCTGTGCTCTTTGCAACACTACGGGATCCTCTCCGGGGATGAAATCAAATGTTAAGATTTCAAGAGGTTGGTACACCCCCAGAGAAGACTCAAGAAAAAGGACTTCATTGACCCTCCCAACTTCGGTAAGGGCCTGTTTCATCCGGGGTTCGCTTTCGACCCGAATCTGATTGGATTCTCCTTCCCATGGAAGCCACAAGTGGGTGAAGTCGGTCGAAAAGTATCCATTTAAGGATTTAGACCAATTATGACTTAGTAACATCCCATAAGTCTCTGGGATGTCTACCACTTGGATGTCAATGATGCTGGCTATCCGGGGATCCTAGATAAGGTGTATTCAGATGTTCTTCAATTCCCCCACCATTTTAACAGCAGTCTTATCCAGTTGGATCACTACGCCATTAGACGGGGTGGGGTGGAGTCTGAGTTTCTGACAAATGGATAAGGGCATGATGTTACCCGAAGCTCCAGAGTCTACTAGGTATTTGTGTATGTTTTTGCCATAAATGTTCAGTCCTAGCAGGAAGGGAGGATCCTCATTATTTCTCTGGAAGACAGCCGCATTAGCATCTTCGAATGAGACGGTCTTGGGAGGGCGGCTAACTACTTTCGGGTTCCCTAAGAGCTTCAGAAGGGACTTCTTCTGCTTGGGACAATTCAACAAAACCTCCATCAAGGTCATGGAGGTGGTGGTCTGCTCTAACGCCTTTGTAATATCAAATCTTCCCCCCGGGAATTGGTGATTTTCCTCCGTGAGATCTTTTGCTTGGTTAGAGCTAGGACCTTTTGGAGGGACTGGCCGATCAATTATATTACTCCGGGGAGGGGGAGTATCTTTGGTAAGAGGTATAGGCGTGTAAGCTGGTCCTTTACCCGCCTGGCTCCGGGTGTTGTACGGAGCCCGTGGGTTGGTAAAGGCGTTGGCCTCAAAGGGTGGAATAGATTCATCAAAGAATCCCTGTAGTTTGGATTCTTCTTCATCTTCTCCGGAAGCACTAAAGAAGATGGTATCACAGGTGAAGGCACTGTGGGTTTGATCTTGGACAGGGGGTTCTGGGGGAGCGGTATCGTGCGATTGCTGCCTGTCCAGCTGGGAGATCATTATGACTTTCTCCAAAGTGGCACAATTCACCTCATTGTGCGAACCTGTATCGTGTAGCCGACACCAGTTAGTCATGGGCTAGAAATCTGCGACTGGCATAAAATGGGATGGCCCAACACCAGTTTGGTTGGTGTTTTGGTTCGGGGGTGGGCCTCCAGTATTAGCGTTGTTGTTCCATTGTTGTTGGTTTGGCCTGGGCCCGTTAAAGTTTCTTCCCTCGGTATTGTTGTTTCGTTGGCCGGAGAAGATATTCCCTCTCTGGGAATTTTGGGGCGCGTAAGACCCAGCCTTCAGCTAACCCATGTCCATGGTTAGGGTGGACAACATTCGCCGGAGGGACTCAACCTCGGCGGTCAACTGAGTGTTAGCGTCACAATGGGACGGTTGTGGCTGTTGTTGGCTTTCTGGGAAGGCAGCAGGGTTAACCGGAGTCGAGGGCGGCAATCCTCCATCCGCGAACGACTGGAAGAAGGGCACTCTAGACGGTTGTGTCTGAGTCTATTGTGTCTGTTGTGGCTGATTCCAAGGGAAGACTTCCAGACCTGGTGCCATCTGGGTCTGGGAGGGGTAGACATATCATGCTTGTTGGTCTATCAAAGGTGGCGGGAGATTCACCGCCATCGAAGGGGTGCCTATTACCAGATTGGGATTGTAACCCCCGGCATAAGCAGTTCCACCGGGGATCATGTTGAAAGGTGTGTTCTATCCAATCCCACCCGGGGATTTATTGAGACCGCGAGACAATTCTAAGGCCAGGTTGTAGACTTTTGCCAAAGTATCCCGGTCACCCGGGGCGGTTGTTCTCTAGAGGAGGGTGGCAACAAAAGGGTCCATCGCATTAAGGTATGTCTGTATGGTAACATCTGGCGATGGGACAAATGGGCCTGTGCACCTCTTCAGGGCATGCTGGAACCTATGGTTGAATGCTACAAGAGGTTCATTGGGTTCCTTCCTAATGGAGATGAACTGGCTATGGGACCAGGCTGGGTCCACATGCATGCGAAAGGCAGCCAAGAAGGTGTCCTCCATATCCTGCCAAGTGTTGATGGAGTTGGCGGGAAGGTTTAGGTACCAGTTCAACTCGCTTTGTCCTAAGGACAAGGGAAACATGCAGGTCACAACATCTTCATGCTGGATCCGGTGTCGATTCATGGCATCTTTGTATGCCTATAAATGTTCTTCTGCAGTCCGTGAGCCCAAGTGCTTATATCGTGGGCAAATCTTCTTCGGGTGAGAAGGTAAGTCGTTGATTGCGCCCGGAAAAGTGCCCATTGGGGACCCAGTGTTTCCAAAGTATGTAGCCATTGGGGGAACTATATGTTGGGTAGTTTGGGTACTGGTTCCCGGGACCGTCTGGGGAGTTTGGGTACTCGGAGATATGGTAGATCCCCAGACAACAATGGCTGGTATGACTTTCGACGTCCGTTTCTTTCGAGCAGGAGGCTCGAGTTCGACAAACCTTCTGGGGTTCGGGGCAGATCTAAGGACTCTTTCAAATTTAGCTGGGGAAAAGGACCCAATCCCACTGAAGGCTTGTCTCCTAAAACTACAACTCGGGGAACCCTCAGGAGGTGTAAAATCAGAATCTTGGGAGAGGGATGAGTTCATGCCCTCCTTCTAGCGCCAGTTTCTGTTGACGGGGTTTTGCTGACCGGGTCCGCCAACAGTCATAAGTTGTCACCGGGTACCGGAGTCTGGAGAAATCGGCCAACTCCGCCTGCAAAGGTTTTCTGGGGGAAATAAATTCTCCAGGCCTTCAAGCACCTGGGTGTCAGGTCACGACGGTGCGGAGCTCGGTTGGGAGAGGTGACTATTTTCGAGGGGGATAGCTGGTTACTTCAACTCATTCTCCCGAAGATTCGGAATAGTAAGGGTTTCCCAGAGCGTTCTACACTTAGCAAATAAAACGAAAAAGATCCTGCAGGGTTAGAAACGTTTATCTAACTACAGTCATGCTGAAAAGTCCAGAACATCAACAATACTCTGAAAGACTACACTAAATACCGAAGAAAAATACGACCATCAGTTAGCATTTCATCAGTAGCGAAATAAATAGGTCGTTAATCTACTTGAACATATCAGAGCAAAGGACATTCAAAATGTTAAAACATGAAATACCATTAACTCAGAAGCAGGGACGCTAACAACATCATTGCCATGAATCCTTCCTTCTTCATTAATATTCTTTCTAGCCAGCACTGGTGCGTGATACAATGGTGGCTCTAAGGGAGCATCTAACTACCAAGAACAGAACACTGGAGCATTGGGCTCTACAACTAAAACCAGAAATTACTTTGCTATTTCTTATGGACAACAAAATCATCAATTTCGCCGACCCTTGGAAATGGGCCGACTTGCCTACTTATACAAATCTTTCTAACCCTAACCCTATTTTACTGTGTTTTAATAAAATACAATATCTGGGGGCCGGTACTGCCTGTGCCACCCTACAAAAGACCTAGAGACGGAATAGGTCTGCCATGTCAAAAGAAGAAGACAAGAATATACATCGGAAGAATCGGCCTCGAGAAGAGAGCCGGAGAGAAGAAAGAAGAGAGTAAGTCCCCCGGGGACCAAGGCTACATGCCTCATAAATGGGAAATGCGGCGCCCTGTCTCCAATGTGCCAGGTGTACCTTTGAACGACGCCTCGAGGAGATCACCCTGTCAAAAGCCAACTGTCGAGCCAATGCCTCTTGATGTGCCCAACTACCCTCTGACAGTCTTTATTAACCGCCTCTGAAAGTGACCGATCGGCCTCGGGGACCGGGACACGGATCACTTTAAAGAATACAAAATTGTAGATCCAAAACTCTGGGATCTGGGAACTTACGTCCCAAAAGAATAAAGAATGTTTAATGCTCAAGTTTCCCCGGCTCCCGGAGAATGCTCAAGGCTGTTTATTATCATTGAAGGACTGAAGGATGCGGAAAATGCCATCTTCATCGATCTTCCTTAGGCTGGCCCTTCTGTGTCTGGCAACTTCAACTTGTTCCGCCAAGTCCGGAACATTATTTCAGAACTCATCTGCCATCCTAGCGGCATCATGGCCCTTAAGCACCATTTTGGTCAGTTTTTCCATTCGGGCCCCATCCATCCCCTCCAGGGATTGATACTGGGATGCCATCCTTTCATCAAAATTCCCCAAAACTGATTCCTCGGGGGTGTAAGTATTTGTAGCAAGGGGATCAACCCCGAAAGCTTTTATTACAAATGACTTATATAAATTAAAAGAATACTTCATTGTGTTTAACTTTTCCTGTAAAGAATCTACCAGTTGCTTGGTTACCTCCAATGTGAGGTCCAGTCTGGAGTGCTGAGTCTTTACGAAATCAAATGATTCCTCACCCAGAATTCCAGATTTGAAAATTATGTCCTCTCCCAGGGTGAGGAGCTCTTCAAAATCTACCTTCCACCCCTGGTAATTCTCGGCGACACTCTCCCACTGCTCAATTAGTGCTTCCGCCTACAAAATAATCTGTCAGGCCGTATATAAATCTGGGAGAGTGGCCGCTAGGAAATGTCGGGTGTTTCCTATTTGTAGAGCGACCCATTCGTCTACTGCCAGGGCCTTTTTCTTCATTACCCGCAGGGAGTCTATGTCACTCTACGGTAATTCCTCTGATGTGGAGGTCTGTGGAGGGGCGGCGTTGAGGGGTCGGGCCAGCTCTGCAAGCAACCCCATAAGGTTTTCATTCTTCTCTTTTTCTGCCTTGAGCCTCTGGGCCTCCTTTTCATATCGGGCCTCCACTGCCCTTGCCGCTTCTTTTAGCAGGTCTACTTCGCCCTGCTTTCCTCTTTTGCCCAAGGATACCTCTGCAATATTGTAATCCGCGGGATCCGCGGTCGCTTCATCGGCGTCTGGGGGAGGTGTTGCCACTACCGCAACTGTTTCTCCGCCGGCCCAGTTCGAAGGGTATGAACTATCCGGGCCTTATTCGCTTTTGGCGGGGCTTGAGCTAAGGCCATCATTTCGGCCAGGGAGATAGGGACTGTTGGAGCGGATTGGGCTTTCCTTTTTCTACTTTCTGCCAGCCACGAAGGTGGGAGAGGTGGCCTTCCCGCCAGAGTTTGTTCTTCAGATCCTCTCCCGGTGTCCGGTGGCGGTTGCTCCTTTTCAACATGTATTTCCTCTGTTTCCCTCCCTGCTGGAACCTCTTCTATAGCAACATCTTCAATTTCTATCTCCTCAGCCTAGTCTCGGATGTCAATTGATGTGTCTAGACCCTGGTCGACTTCTTCGGGGATCTCTTCTTCATGCTGCTCTTCTTCTTCTGCTTCATCTGTGGGTAGTAGGGGCGAGATCGGGTCACGATTCAGAGTTTGGGCCACTATAATCACCCACCCAAAGGTTGCCCCCGGGAGTGGCCTTGGGAACACGGTGGCTGGGGTTACGGTTGGTCCCAAAGTTCCCGGTCCGGGTTCCCCAGTGGATGCCTTTTGTTCACTCGGTGGTTGTTGGCCCACTCCCGGACCTTCTGTTCCTGGGGCCCCAGAGATAATCTCTGGTTCTGGCCTCTTTTCTTCTATCTGTTGCTCTTTTTGTCCCGCAGCTTCTTCTTCCCGGTCTTCCGGGTCCTCAGCCTCTTGTTATTACTCCGGGACTTCTGTCCCCGCTTGTGTATTGTCCCCTTGCAGATTTCTGAACTCATCAGTTGCAAACATGTCAAACTCCTTTTCTGGAGGGGGACTGGCTGGGATGTCTGCTTGTTCTATTTCCTTCTCCGGTTCTGGGGAACTAGAAGAAAGGATTTCCACTTCTTTTGGGAGGGAAGCCCTTGGCGCCGGTTCTGCCTTGGGCTGTTTGATGTGCTTTCTCTTCCTCCGGGCGATCAGAGGCGGCCCCGCATCTGCTATTACTGATGCCTCCAGAGGATCCACCCCCGTCGCTTTCGCCATTAAGGCTACCAGCGATGGGGAGGAAGGAGGATGAATTGGTCCGGCCATTAGTGGGGGTGTGGCAAGCCTCGTGATCAACTGCTCCCTCATTTGTTGGGAGGCCGCTACAGATTGCCTAATCTGTTCTTGGATAGGGACTTGCTGCGCGGGGGGAGTTGTCTCTATCCCCTTTCCTTTATCTGTGCCTTGCACAGAAGTCCCGGCCCCCGGAGTCAACTTTAGTACCGGTGGTGGTGCTTTTGTTACCGGCCGTTAGGCTAGGCACGCACTCCCGGGGCATGCCTTCTTAAAATAGGCATGACTTCTCTCGACCACCTCCTGAGTGAAGTCCCCAATTGTGTGGTCCTCCGGGATACCCCAATTCATTGCCGCTAGTGGCATTTTGTCGATCCCCTTCTCTTTGTACTGGGGATCTATGGTGGGGGCGTCGTCTGAAAAGTCCACTGGGAACCTCCGGAGCTTTAGCTCCTGCATCATTCTGGTTGTCATTCTATCATAATGCTAGCTACGCACATCCATATCATCCTGGCGATCTGCCCAAAAGTCCTCCATGTGTGCGTGGTGGGGGTCCGCAGCCCAGGGCAGTGCCGTTGCAATTCTACCACGCGGATCAAAAAAATTTCGCACTAGATAAAATTCTTGCAAGTTGTAACATTGAAGCTCATTATCTGCCTCCTTTGTGGCGGCCAGATTGCAGGTGTAGTTCCCACAGGGGATTGGGAACGAAACGTTTGGGACCTTCTTGTGGGCCAAGAGGGTATGCAGCTCCATCATCTGCCGGCAGTATTCCAGCAACATGATCTTGTCCCCACAATGTTTGGGAAACAAGTAGGGTTTTCCGGAGAAGCCGGTGACCCTAATGTAAGTGTGCTACTGGAACTGGATATAGTAGTGCCCATAACTACTAACCAATTGCATCGCCTCAGTAGACAGGCGGTATCCGGCATCCCGGGTGGGTGTGAGCAAATGATAGTAAATGAAGGAGTCGTTTACCCGGCAGTAACTGGGGAAGTTAGCTTCCCATTGAATCTGTGGGAAATGGTCCCACGGTACTTTCTGTCCCCGGCCAAGTCTGAGAACGCCATCTGTAAGTAGGCCATTGGAGTGGGGCCTCTGTTGGGCCAGAGCCCAGAAAACATAAGAAGTCATGTAGAACTTCTTCTTCTCGTTCAGCTGCAAGAACTGGGAGTCGACATGATTGGAGATAATGGTCACCCAGTCGAAGAATTCTCCCTTAGTGGAGATGCCCAGGAAAAAATAGTACATCCACTTTGCAAATTCCTGGGCGGAGGGCTGCCCAAATACCCGGGCCAATGCTATCAACCCCATTTGGATGCTTTCCTTAAATTCGGAGCAGGGGATATCTATCTTCATTCTTTTTGGATCCCTCTGCGGGACCTTTAGCCAGTGAGTGTTCATGTACACCCGGGCGGCATCCTCCAGTTGGTTGAATTGTTTCAAGGCATCGGTCCTTGTGACCACTGAGGACCTATCAAATTGCGGGATACCCAGGCCCACTTGAAAGGTAACTGGGTCAAGGGACACTAGTGGAGTGGTGAATCCCGTAGGCTCTACAGGTGCTAGCATGACGGCCTGGACGAAAGAGTTATAGTTGGCAGCCAAGGTGAGAACAAGCTCCAGAGACTGCACGGAGCAAGGGAAACAAGCTGCCCGGAGAATTCCGAAACCTCTGATGTTGGTTGCAATTTTGTCTCCAGCCTGTCGCTGGATATGCATTATCTTTACCAGGGCCTGCATTTCTGCCCAAGTCCCGACACTAGGGTCGGTCATCAATTTTACCTGGGACTCAACCTTTGAGCCCATAATCTCCTCACCCTGCATATACTTCATGGTGAGGGGCAGCTTTTCCAGGGCCTTCTCTATTTTAGACTTTGCCGCTGCCCTGGTCTCGGTTGTGGATGACAACTCTGGACTTCCGGGAGGAGACGAGGCGGATGCTTCAGACATGATTGTAAAGGGAAGTCCAGACCTGCAAGACAAAGCGACCGTCAGAACATATTTATCAAAATAAAACAATAACTCTGGGGTCCGGAGATCTTACCACCGTACCGTTTGCCTTTCCTGAAAAGTTAGTTTTTCGCATAAGTATCCGAAAAGCAAAACATAAACTTAGAATTTTTCATTATATCTCCGGGTCCGGGAAATTTTGTCACACTTGACAGAGACATGGGGTGAATGGCGAAAAGGGGCCTGAAGCCCAGAGAAATGACCATCAGTAAAGAAGAATGTGGAAGCAGGTCCACGTAGACGCCACGTGCGCTAGCAATCGAATGGATGGGATGGCACTGGCGGCGGAGCCAACTGTTCGAACGCGCGAAAAGGGAAAGCCACATGGCCAAAAGTAATTGCACACATGGGAAATAAATGAGGCTCTGACAGCCTCGATGGAGGAGAGAGAAAACTGTCTGTTTGAAACTAGCCAAGAGCCAGGTTTCAAACAGGTGGTTTTCTGCCTCGAAACAAGCTTTGAAGCGAAAAACCAGAAGCAAGGGTGACTCGACCAGCTCGTCGAGCTGCCTGGAAGGATATACAGAGAGCCGAAGGGTATATACATGAAAAGGAAGGAGATATACAAGGGTTACATACAGAAACATACATATATATATAAATATACACACGGGCGACTCCCGCAGAAAAAATCAGACGAAGCTGAAACAGGAATATACAGCTACTCACATTATGCACACATTATCTACAGGCTATTTACAAATTGTTTACAAACTATCTACATCTGCACAGAAGGCGGACAACCTTCTGGCAGAGCTGAGCCACCAGCAAGCGGCAAAACCAGAAGACCAAAGAAAAACAACAGAGAAACAAAGAAAACGAAATGAAAACAAGCAAACCCAAAGAAAACCAGAAAATGAAAGCAAAGCAAAGAGGAGGGAAGCAGAGAAACCAACCTGAAAACGCAGAAGGCGGAGGAAGGGAAAGATTACCAGGAGAACTC
>MU227404.1:574611-588545 GCA_018584345.1 Thuja plicata | reverse complement strand
ATTAGCAAGGTCATAGGCTTAATTAGCTCTAGCTGAGAGCAATACTCAAAATAGCCTTGCACTCCATGCCTAGGGAGCTCTAAATCGATTTCTCAAGGTTTCCAATCGATGGATCCTCTTGGAAGCAGTGGTTTAGAGAAGTGCACCACTTGAGTGTGTACAACACTAACCATATATGCGTGTCCAAGATGACTCATGAAAGCTTCCATGGGGCTCAGGGTAGGGACTTCATCTAGGTCAGCCTATATGTGTTCAATTTGTACTTGTTGGGGATCGAAGGAAACCATGGAATTGTTAGGATCCATTGTTGGGTGAGGCAAACTAGTGGCAAGATTATGATCCTTATCCTTCCTCTTCTTGGAACATGTTTTGGGTGGCATGAAATGTATGCTCTAATATGTATGGGGGATGCAAAAAATGCAAGATGAGACAAAGGAAAGACACCTAATGATAGTGCACAAATGCTCCTAAAATGTTTAAGGATGATTGTGGTGATGCAAGACTTAGGATATATGTGTAAATGAGTCTAAAGACACTCAAGGATGATGGTGATGATGTAAAATGGTGAGGATTTCCTAAGGATATAAAGGATAACTTGGTGTCAAGAAAGGTGTGAGTTGATGCCTAGTGCATTTTTAGATGGGTGTTATTGTCAACCTAGGACAGACTAATGGTCTTTGAAAGATGATTATGTCACTATAAACCAACCTCTAGATCGAGGTGATGAGGTCACAAGGACAAAAGGATAAGCTACCCTAGACAATTCTTAGTAAAAGGGTGAAGCCACAAGATGGATTTGATTAAAATGTAGGTATACGAATGTTGCAAGGTGTGCACCCTTGGTCTCAATCAGGTCATGCAGTGGTTGGTGACAAGGGTTTAACAACCTCTTGTGGATTCTATAAGTCTAGTGGTTGTATCAGGCATTAACAATTCAAGCTTTTGGTGCAACGACAACTACCCAATCTAACGATTGGTATCAGAGCTAAGGTCATGGGTTCCAACCCCATGCATCACCTAAGGGTGAGATTTTTGCAAGGTGTGCACCCTTGGTCTCAGTCAGGCCATGCAGCGGTTGGTGACAAGGGTTTAACAACCTCTTGTGGATTTTATAAGTCTAGTGGTTGTATCGAGAATTAACAGTTCGAGATTTTGGTGCAATGACAACCACCCAATCTAACAATGACAACTCAAGGATATGACACCAAGTGGGGGATGATGTTGATGGAGGTTTGGCTTGGGTTTGATTTAGATTTGGACTTGGTTTGATTAGGGATTGGTTATGATGTTGGATTGGTATGAGGTTTGATTGGATGATGCTACCTAAAGGGATGACTAAGGATGATCCTAAGAAGCAATAATGGTAATGCAAGTTTGTGGTGGAGAAGAGGGAAATGATAGGTTTATGGTGCACCAACTAGTTGTATCTCTCAAAGTTGACAAAGTCGTGGTTCAAGTAGTATTTTCTCATGAAGCATGAAAGCTTATTGTTGAAGATAATTTTGTCATATTTCTCATTCTTGGATCTCTTTTCGAATTGATTTCATAAGGTGTTGGTTCTTCTTCTAGCATCTTGATCAACTATTTTATTCTCTTTGTACACACAAGGTAGTTGAACTTTCACTTTCTTATGTTTCCCCGATTCAGACATGCGTTCAAGCTTAGTTCTCAAAACCCTAGGTGGGGATGGACACACATTTGGTGATGATACCAAGGTTTTGGATCTATCAATCTAGGTAGTGACTATGCTAAGTTTACCTTGGTTTGATTTCATACAAATTTTCATACTTCTCTTGGAAATGTAAGCAAGCAATCACGCAAGGGACAAAACAACCTTGCAAGAACAACAAAGTTTTGTACTTCTTTGCTTTTTTATCTCTTTGGAAAAAGACTTGTTGTAAAGACTTCGATTTGTGTATGTTCAAAAATAGTTCTAGCAGTTTTTACCCTAAGGAATTGACTGAGTCATCAAAACCTTTTCCCACACTTGATATCCCTTCAGTTCACATAGTTGTGTCACCCCCTAGAGGGCGCTCGTATTTTGCCTTTTGCAAGAGCTATGCGCAATATAGTCAAAGGAGAATACACAATGGGACCTCCAATATTGTATTAGCCTCTTTAAAATGCTCAAGGGGATACATATGGTGAGTGTATTCTTAAAGAGAGATTATCCCCCTTCCTTGCACAAATATTATGACACTTTCAGAGGTAAATCAGGTAGGTTACTACTCTAAGGTGTGTCTAGTAAGTGCATTTATTCAAAGATATCTTATGAATCATAAAATGCCTCATGGTAGTGTGAACACTATTTAGGTCCTATAGACCCAAAAGGAGATCATGCATACGATATTCCCTTTGAGACTTTAACTTCAAGAAGGTGTTTGATTATAATGGGTCGAAAGAGGCTAGATTTCCTTATTCCCACTTGGGTAGTTCTGGTGAGATTTTTTCCTTAACGACTGGCCCTCTAAAAAGAAAAATTTTGAGCAGTCACAACCAGTTTTCTCTTGCACCAACAACCACAAGAGCCAGTAGGAGAGGATAATGTATGATGTGAGGTTACGCTCTTACATATTTTGTGTAAGTGCACCAAAGACTTAAAACATGTGGTTAATTACCCCATCAAGTTAGGCAATGTTTTCTAAGTCCTAAAACATAAGCAAACTCGCAAAGATCTTTTTAAGCTCTAAGTCCAAGTGTTTTGATTTTCCTTGTTCAATTTTAGATATAAAATGAAGTGTTTGAGTGCCTTGTTCAATTTTAAGAGCCCCAAATCCAAATGTTTTATTTCTTGTTCAATTTTAAGCAATGCCAATTTTAGAGCCCAAAACAAAGTGTGAGATGATGTGAGTACGTACAATGTCAATTTTGGAACACTAAATAAAAGTGTGAGTTAATTCTATTTAAAAAAAATTAATCAATGATCTTGTCTTCCGTCCCTATGATCCCACTCACCTACACAAACACCAAAAATACCCTTGTAGAAATAGCGATCCCACGGACCGTACCAACGATCTTATGAGTCTGTCAAAAAATAGAATTAAACACATGTGAAAATAAGGAGACTTGATTCATTATACTTGTCGTACTAGCGATCCCGCTCGGTCAATTTAATGTATGTCTTCTCGCCTGGTCAAACAATGATCCCACAAGTTTACAAAGGTTACGATTTTAACAAATTTTGCCTTACAACTTACACCAGTCAAATAGATGTCCCACTGGGTCAAACGCATTACCATTGATAGTCGAAGAAGAGAAAAAGATAGAAGGTACAAAAAGACAGAGAAGGGTCTGGGCCATAGAGGGCTAGAGTGCGGGATCGTGATCCCGCACACCGTACTCGCATTCTCAGATTCTATCCACATGATCCCACAGAGTTTCAAATTTTGTTGTTGTGTCAATTTTGAGGATAGGCCCAAGAATGCAAATGTCTACTCTAGCTGTAGAAGTTAACAAATCCAACTTCACAGCTCGCCAAGAACACCTGCATGCAAAATACTTGAAGACAAATAGAAACCTGTGAGAAAGAGGCAAGGGTTTGGAAAATCTCAGCGGAGTGAGAGAGAAGAATTATTTCCCCAAAAAATAAATACAATAATTACAAAAGCGGCATATAAGGTGAGAAACCCTAAAGCCGGAGAAAGCTAGGTTTGTGCATTTAATAATTAATAAAACATATTAATTATTATGCACCTACAAAAGACAAGCTTAAGTGAATAGAATAATAGTTAGCTTTAATAATTAAACCGAAGTGATTTAATTATAAAGGCAAATGCACTATTACTCTAACACTAGCTTCTTGTAACCTGCAAAAACACAAAAAACCCTTGCAAAATACTTAAATAACAACAAAAAATGTTAGATTTTTGGGTTATTTTTTTCAAAGAAAGATGATGAAGATAAAGAAAATAACTCTTGAAGTCGGTCCCACCGGGCATGCCAAAAATGTATGCAATAAAACTAGTGTGTTATTAGGAATGGATAAATAAGTTAAGCATTCAAATAAACTAATCTATTATAAAATATATAATTAGACAAAAGAAGACTTAAAATCACCAAATGGGCCTAAGAACTTGCAAACCTTCTTAAATCAATGAAGCCTACTTGATGTGTAGATTTGTCCAAAAAGATTGGATGTGTGCTGAAATGTGAAATTGATCAAGCTTCAAAGGATTTGAGTTGGGAGGAATTTTGACATTATACGGTTATGAGTCTTTCTTTTGAATCTCAGATGGGAATTATGATATTGCATGAAAGGTGGATGATAATGAAGGAAATGAGGGCTCAATTTATAGACAAAGAGGATGGAAGATGGAGTGTTAGGATTGAATCCTTGTGAATGGTCAAGATGCATTTGAAGGAGAGAACATGGATTGTGCTTCTTCAAAATACAACCTTGTGACAAGTGTCACAAGGAGAGAGCTTGAGAGGACTTAGGGGGTTGGGAATATATGCCATAAAGGCACATCTTGTCTCAAATCCCAAAGGTTGACCCTTGAGGATTGTGACCATTTTGGGAAGATGGAATATGGGACAAAGGTGTAAGAATATGGTTGAAGGTGTAAGGGCCATTTAAGGCTGACAAGTGGGATGGAGGTTGGGATTGGAGTTGAAAATACATGAGGCTAAGTTTGGTTTGGGTTAGGATTTCTTAATCCATGGATTAGGATTGTGCAAATGTTTAGTGGATGATTAGGCTTGGATTAGAGGGTAAGTGAGATATTTAGGAGGATGTGATGGTAGGAGAGAGAATGAGTGAAGGTTGATTTAGCTAGTTAAGCGTGATTAACCAACTTAAGGAGGGATTAACATGTGTGAAGGGGTTGGGTTGAGTTGGAACCATGGGTTATGTGGTTGAGACTTGATTTGGTTAGGGGTTAAAGTTAGGAGCCACGTGCTCAAATTGGATTTATTTAATTCAATAATAGAGGAAAAAGGGATAAATGAATTAATTAAAGCAAATAGGTGCATTTGTTTTAATTAATAGAAGAAGGGGTTAATTGATTAAATAAATAAGGTTGCATATTTAATCAATTGGGCTATAATTAACTAATTAAATTAATTAATTAGGGGGTTGACATAGTTTAATTAAATAATAATATATAATTAAAATGCCTAGGAGAGAGCTAAATTTGATTATGAAACCGTTCATCATATTTAGGTGTCTACATCTTCATATTCACTAAGCAGTTTCCTTTCCAAGAGGTAGAGATTTGCATTCATTCCTTTCTCAATTACCTCATTGTTCACAAATTCCAATTACTTATCCATCCTAAATTTTGCTTCAAATATGTTTCCAAAGTTGTTTTTATTCCATTCCATGAGTTTAGTTTTTAATATTTCAGTTTGGAAACAAGGCAATACTGTTTAGAGCTTGAAACCTCTGCTTTAGTCCACCTCATCTCCATCAATCTTATCAGGTTCTCATCTCTTAATCACATTTTTTCAAATTTAAATGGGCACCACTTAGGCTGTAATTCCTCTAAGATGTTTAGGAGAACAGGAAAATGGTCTGAGCCCATCTTTGGAAGAACATTTTCTGAAAGAGTAAAAGGGAAATCTGCCAAGTTGCCATTTAGGAAGAATTTTTCCAATTTTTCTACTATGTGACTGAAACCTGACCTTTTTTTATTCCATGTGAATGCCTCCTTTTTTGTTTTAATTTCAAATGGGTTGTTTGTATTTACCCATGCTCTAAAATATGTTGTTGATTGGACCTCCCTGCTGATGCCTCCCCTTTTTTCATTGCGATTTAGAATGGCATTAAAATCCCCACCTATAATGTTGATGTGATCAGGTATTGTTTCCAAATATTCCTCTATCTCTTTCCATACCTGAAGCTTTTCTCTATTATGGATAGGGCCATATACGTTAATAACTACAAATTGGAGGCAACTCTTAATACTTCTAGCCATCCCACTCATCCAATTATGTTTAGTTTCCAATTTAGAGAAGGAGACAACCCTTGGGTCCTAGGTAATTTCCATCCCTCCTGAAACTTCGTGAGCTAGGGAACCTACCATATTCATAACCCCCAATTGTTTTTATTAAAGATGTCTATTTCCCCTTGGTTTAGTTTAGTTTCTTGTAGTATTAAAATGTTTGGTTTTGATTTAGAAATGCAATGTTTGACTATCCATTTCTTGTTAGGGGCATTCAAGCCCCTAACATTCCATGTGATGACAATCATGGCTCTTGGGAAGGAAATTCCCCTTCCCAAACTTAATTAGAGTAGTAATTTTGGTTTGATCACCTTCATTATCAACTTTGGCCCTTAATTTTGAGAGTGATTTTCTACCCCTTTTCCTGCTAATCTTTGCACAATCAGGGGTCTCCTTTCGTAGCTCAAATGTTTCCAATCCTAAGTGTATATCCTCCTCCTCCTCTTATTTCCTCCCCAACTCTAAAATTTCTCTCATCATATATTCCTGATTGTCTCTCTCCTCATCCATCTCCATGATTCTAGAAATGAGCTCTTCCTTCTACTTAGCAAGCTCTTCTTCCTTAATAAAATCCTAAATTATCTCATCCATAAGATAGTCTATAACCCCATTACATATGTGTTCCAAACTCAATCCCCCATCTTACATCCTTACTCCTACCCTCTTGATTTATTCCATGTCTTCTACTATTGTGGAGTTTTATTCAGCTAATGGGGCATCCATATTACTTATTGATTCTCTATGTTGTCCCCTACTGTCCAAATTTGCCTAAGACACCATTGCCTTTGTATTAATTATATCCCTCCTCAACCTCTATTGTAGCTGCCTAATTTTCATCATCCTTGTGAACCTCAACTTACTTTGTGTCATGTTTCAAAGTTTTATCTTCACCTTCATTCAGAAGAATCTCTCTCTCCTTAATACTCTTCTCATAAATCACATCAACCTTGTTTAATTCCAAATTAAGCTCATATTGAGGTAGTGTAACATCCTTCTGATTCCTATATTTGGGAGGACATGATAACTTGCCCTCATACCCTTCCACAGTAAAACCTCCACTACCCGTGATAAAACAAATATTGACTCCCTTTTTAATATTAGGGCTAATGATCCTGCGAGAGTCACTTTTCACAGACTTCCTATTGTTTTCACCCGTATTGCTATGATTAGGATTATGATAATTTGTTATTTTATTAATAATATTATTATGGATTGGACCCTGGTAAAATGTTGGTCTAATGGTATATGTCACATGCTTTGTGCTTAGCATTACTGGCTTCAGACAGTTCACATTAATCTCCATTTCAACTAAATTTTTTAATATCAGAACATAATAAAAAAATTTCCTCCAATCCTACAAAGTTACCAAATTTGTTACCAATTTCCATTAGAATATCACTAATCAGTTCTACTGGGAGATTAGGTAAGCTAATCCATCTTTAACCTTGAAAGATTCTAGATTATTACGATCCAAATTGGGGAACCAGTCTAAAAATTTGAAGTCAAAACCCTCATAACAAACTTTCCTACCAGATAGAAACTCTTTTTTTAATGTTAAATTCTTGCAATCAATGAATAAGAAACCCTCTGAAAGGATAGTAGTACCTACCTAGACCTCAAAGGCTTCTTCCATACACATGACAATGTCTTCCATAAGGCACCCAAATCCACACCACCTAGCAAAGAGACCATGAGATCTGCAGTAGTCACCCATGCCCTTTGTATATCTATTTTTAATCTCTGCTTTAATGGCCTTTTCCTCCATATTTAGGAATTGGGGCATTTCCTGTCGTGGTTGATCTTGCAATTGAAGTGTAGGCCTGAGATCTTCTTTGAATGTCATTGCTCGGTGATTGGGAGAAGAAGAGGGTTCGAGCTTCTCTATGCTTGTTTGCATATTGACATTTTTTTTCCTGCTAGGGTTTTCCTTTGGCCATGATATTTTTGAAACATAATGTTTCTCCGACTTAGTCCATTATTATTTCTTGGTCGCAAAAACTGTGAAACTTGAAAGCTTGGATTAGCAGGATCGTTAAGCCCTGAATGCCATGGTTCTAAGCTGCTAATCAAATTTTGCCCTAGTTTTATTTGGTTTGCACCAGAGGCAAAGCTCAGGGTATACGATGTGATGGGGATTTCCCATACTTGATTTTGGCATCCGACATTATTAGTGCTTGATGATGCTCTTCCATGAGCATTCAAGGCTCTTTTCTCCCGCTTGCTCCTTAAAATTTTCCATTTATTGATATTGGCTTTAGAGTCGCCCAAATTTCTTGCATGAGGATTAGATATAGGGTTCCATTGCCACCATGCCCATCCATGATCTCCACCAACAAACGTGGAGTCGCCAATCCATCCATTTGATGGATAATTCAAATCCTTCTGAGCCCTGAATGGGGTGTACCTTAAAACCCTAAATCTATTAACGAATGAAAAGAATCCTTTATAGTTGGATGAAGGATTGATTGTGATATTTTTATATTTTGGTGAATCAACTCTTCCTCCACTTTGCTCAATAAATTATTTGGTTTTATCTGCCACGAGGAAAGGAGTCCGAGCATTTAACACAGAGAATCGATTACCATTGCTCGGAGGATATCTGCGTTCACTGTTGAGCCATCAATATTGTTTGTCCTTGTACCAAGGGAAATTTTCCTTCACATATTCACACATAGAACCATATTCGCTATTTCATTCAAGCCTCTATTTATAAATATCTTATTAGGAATGATCTCAACTATATTTTTGTCTAAACCTTACTAATAGTCATATTAAAAGGAGCTAATATTAATAATAACTAAACCACATATTCCATAAAGAAAAATAATCATCGTTAACTAAACACATCAAATATATTATATTTTATTTAAATATTTTTAAACATCAATTAAAAAAATATTTTAAATTATAATGATAGTTTCGTAAAAGAGTTTATTTATTCTACAATAAGAAATTCTTGTTGTAATGGGTTTGTACTATTGAATGAATGAATAAATTTCAATGGTGTCGACGAGACCAACGATCTAAGGGACCAAGAGAGGACCAATTAATCTGCCTGCTGAAGTTTCTCTAAGTAGACCCTTTTATTGTTGATCCTCATTAGGAAAGTAGTTGTTTTGTGTAATTTTGCCTTTTCAAAAAGTTCATTTAGATTGTTCACCTGTAAGTTGTCTTCATAATGACTGTGAAATTGGGACAATACCTCTGTATTGTGTCGTAGCTAGAGAAGACATTTCTGTCATTTTAAGTGAGCACAACGTGGCATTCAATGTATGCTAGGTGTCACACTCTAAATATTTGACATTTTATTATATGAAGAGACATGGGACATGCGAAGAGTCATGCAGTTGGAAATATGAAGAGAATTGTTTTTGGAAATTGAAGAGACCTTCAGTTGTGATACGAAGAGACTCCAATTCTATATATATATCTGATTGCTTTGTGTGTAGGTATTGCATCAAGTTGAAAACATTGTACTTGAACTTCTATTATTAATAAAAGAGATATTTTTCTAGTGTGGCTTGGTGTTTCCCTTTAGTTGGAGGGTTTTCCCAGGATAAAGTCATTGTGTATTTTGTACCTATTTTGTTCTACTTTTGTTTATTGTTGTTTATCATTATTTATGGGCTAAACATTAACATGGTATCAAATCCAGGTTAGATTGCAACAATATCGAAGTGTTGAATGTTGTAGTAGTGATATAGATCTCCTATTATTATATTCCTTCTTCAGTTCTGTTCGTTCCTCTCAAGTATAATGGTCCCAGTTCGTGACTGTTCGTCGATATTATATTTCTTCATATTTTGGACATGTGTTCGAATTCTCAACTTGTCATTTTTCTGTGCATTATTGGAGAGTAATATCGTGAGCTTGCAATATTCTTAAGATGACAGTTTATCAATATTCTTCATGTGCGTCAGAGATATCGATTCATCCTCCTAATTGCCATGAAGGTCTCTTAACTCCTAACGGTTGAGTTGTTGGGCTCTCTTGTTCGTTGGCAAACCTTTTGCATTCTGTCTATTTTCATTCTTGGATGGATGATAGTGTTTCTGGTGTCTTATGTTCTACAGTTCCGAGCATTGAAGAAACACTGAGAGTGTCATTCTCTATTTTAGCTTTGATAGTTGTCTCTTGGTAAAATATTTTAGAAGAATGAAATACACTTCTGTAAGGAGTGTGGTTGAGACTCTAACTGTGATCTTCATGTCTGAGTTATCATAGTATCTACTAACAGCATCTCTGCATCTGCTTCAAACATTTTGTGTATGGGCATACTTCTATTGATTGTTAAGAGTTAACAACTGATTAAGCCTGAGAGCAGTTTTCAAATTTTGTGCATCCACACTACAAAGAGATAAGTATTCTATCATTTTTTCTCCAGCACTGGGAATAGTTTTTTTTTTTTATAGCATTGAATACTATATATCTCTTTATGATAGGTTGATTTTATTTATCTCTCTTGATTACAAGATGCATCAAGAAGCAATGAGATGATGAGAGATTCATAAACATGGGGACGTTCCTTGTACTCACGGGACTGAATTGATGATACATATCGTCATTAAAAGAGGAAGATCATATACAAGAAATTATATTTAGATGGAGACTTTTTAGCTTTAGAGGTAGGTTACGTGACAAAGGGAGCTGTGTATTTTTTTGCAAACTTATGTGGCAGTATAACTGCTAAAGCTCCTTGTTTAGTCATATTGGAATCAACTATCTTATTGTGGTGATCAAAGTTGTTCCTGCTGAGACAAAGTCTCTGTTAAGAGAGAATCTCAACCATTCTTATACATGCTATTAATGAGTTCTTCTTTGCGAGAGAAGTTCGAGGTGAAATCCCTTGTTAATGAGTTCTTCTTTGCGAGAGAAGTTAGAGGTGAAATCCCTTGTTAACGAGTTCTTCTCTATGAGAGAAGTTCTAGGTGAAATCCCTTGTTCCACCCTCTGCAAGTAGGCATGGTAGATTCACCCTTTGTGAGTAGGTATGATGAAAATGCATTTTTCTCTGGGAGAAGTTTGAGGTGAAAGCCCTTGTTCCACCCTTTGCGAGTAGGTATGGTGGACCACCCTTTGCAAGTAGACATGGTGGAAATGCATTCTTCTCTGGGAGAAGTCTGAGCTATGTGTGCCTGCCATACTAAAGATCTCTCTCTTGCTAAGAGGGAGTGTTGAAGATTGTAGCTGTGATAGAGATCTTTATCTCTGATTTTGCTATATGTTGAAATTGGGACAATACCTCTGTATTGCATCATAGCTAGAGAAGATATTTGTGATGATATTTCCATCATTTTAAGTGAGCATAATGTGGCAATCAATGTGCGCTAGGTGTCACACTCTAAATATTTAACATTTTATTATATGAAGAGACATGAGACATGCAAAGAGTCACGCGGTTGGAAATATGAAGAGACTTGTTTTTGGAAATTGAAGAGACCTTCGGTTGTGATATGAAGACTGTGTGTGTGTGTGTGTGTGTGTAGGTATCGCATCAAGTTGAAAGCATTGTACTTGAACTTCTATTATTAATAAAAGAGATATTTTTCTGGTGTGGCTGGGTTTTTCCCTTTAGTTGGAGGGTTTTCCCAGGATAAAGTCGTTGTGTATTTTGTACCTATTTTGTTCTAGTTTTGTTTATTGTTGTCTATCATTATTTCTGGGCTAAACATTAACATTCCTTGATAAAATGCCACTCCGTTTCAACCACCCCTATGCTGCAAAAATTACAAGTTCTTTCTTCCCACATCTCTTTGGGAACTTTCCATCTACCAGTTTCGCATCGCAAATGGTGAGAGCTGGTCCTCAGCTGAGCCATCCGAATTTTTGCCTTGCCTTTAATTGTGGAACCTAAATATTCTTTATCGCCATGATCCCACTTGGGCTTAAATTCTTTGACATAGTAAGCTTTTTTTTTTTTTCCCTACCTTTCCGTTTTGTCCACATGACAATTTTGAATTTCTCTAACACCCACTTTTTTTTTTTTAATCTCTATATTAGTGTTTGTGCACTCGTGGAGGTTTATGTTCCATTTATTTAACCACTTGCTATTTTTGTTTCTTCCACATCTTTTTCCTCCGTTCTAACTCTTCTTCCACCACCATCTTAGGTCAGCGATGCATATGCATATTTCCCAATGTTTTAAGTGCATAGCAAGCGAATAGTTGCTGAGGCTTCAATCAGAAACACACCAGACTCCACCAAGAGGATCTCATATGAGACCGTCGACAATACCTTGAGGTTACTAGTGATAATATGTTTTTGGATTCTTTCTATCTGCCACCATTTATGATTTGACACGTTACTCTCCCAAACCTCACACCCATGAAGAATAACCATAACCACCAAGAGACCAAAGAGAGTCTTCCTGGTCTTCCGATCCCACAGCTCAATTTTCCTGCATCTATTCTGAAAGAGGTAAGAGACTTTCCAACCCCCTATATTCTTTTTGATCTGCATGTCTCCTAGCTTAGCCTATACTGGAAATCAATTCCCAAGTACTTGTACTCTTCCACAATCTCTAAAGCGTTGCCCTCAAAAATAAAAGTATAATGTTGTTTTTTCTTTTTCAAAGAAAAGATCACGATTTTAGTCCTAGAGGCATTAACTTGCATCCCCACTTCTTGACAAAAAAGCTCCAAATTTTTCAAATGCTCTCTCAATTCTTGAGTAGACTTTGCAATAAGAATAAGGTCATCAACATACAAAAGCAACCTCACCACATAACCTGCCAATGTATACCATCTCCATTAGCCTTGTTTAACCACTCCAATTTATTGATATAAAACCCAAATAAAATAGGGAATAAAAGACACCCTCATTTGACACCTATGGAAAGGAAAGGAAATGAAAGGTCCTTTTATGGTCCACTATACCAGCTATATGTTTTTGGGTCTACATATGGTGACAGTAATATGGGACTACCCATACTCTTATGAGAGGCATCCATTATGCTACAAATGAAGCGTACACACCCTATGTCGGTCTTGAAGGCAATAGGGAATACAAGACACCCTTGTTTGACACCTATGTCAGTCTTCAGACATGCCCTCTTTAGTTCCTTAGTTCTGATTTTGGCATGCCCACCTTAATTCTTTAGTTCTGATTTTGGCTCATACAACTTATAAACCGCAGCCCTTGGCTCTGACCTCTAACTCTTCCATTCTATTGAATTCTGCGGGAGGTCTACTATTGTGTACGGGAATTTGGCTTCTCTGGGTTTCTTTCGCGACTGTTGATTACAGTTCACGGTTGGGTTAATATGTAAATGGTAACTGCAATCGGCAGACATAGAAAGTCAGCTGATATTGTTCATATAAGTCTAAGTCTCGGGAATTAAGGGTCGCACAGCGGACATTGTAGGCATGGGGGAAGATCTGTCTTTGTCTCTTGATGAAAAAGCCAAACGAACCAGAGATCTGCTGACAAGTTTCTACGGCGGCGATTCTGCTCCTTCCCATGCCACTGCCAGAACCGATACCTTCCATTCCATCGACACGCCTGACTTCGATCCGCAAAGATACATGAATGCCCTGGTCTGTTTTACATTGCTTTACACATCAATGCTTTCAGTTTACTTGAATTTTGTCTGTTATCGTACTTTTACCCACTCATGAATTTGAACCTCTCTGTTTTTTACATTATATATTATTTTAAGTTTCTAGCAAATTTGACTGCAATGTGGGGCGGCTGAGAGACAATTAAGTAGTTTAAGGATTACGGATCCACATTGCACATCTTGGAGGATCAGTGCCTACATTAGGGAAATGATTGCAAACAGGAATGACAGCGATGACTAAATGTTCGTTTACGGATGGTTTTCAATGCAGAAAATTAAGAAATAATATCTGAAGCTTGAATTTGGGCCAAAATGCTTCGAAAATAAGTTGACACTGCAAGTTTTGACTGGTCATGTTCCACAATTGTCAGATGGGAACCTTGAAATGGCTGTGAACTAGAATTCACAAGCATAAATGGCAAGGGTTGAGCAAA
>MU227404.1:534301-572701 GCA_018584345.1 Thuja plicata | reverse complement strand
GCCTTGAATTTTGGGGCTTGATTCCAACACCTCACTTGAAAGAGATCATTGTAATTTTAAAGCTAATGTTCTCAAACAGTTCATGGCCATTGCTATACCATATAACTCCAACCTAGCACATTCAATGGTAAATAAAAACTCTTGTAATTGAAAGTACACTCTAGTAAAAAGTTGAAAAGAAACAACTTTATAAATGGAGATCATATGATGACATAAATTCCATCAACACACGTAAAAAATATTGTTGTGTATTTAAAACTAATTTTCAATGGAGGAATTGGTTCAAGGCTACTGTTAGGGCTCTATCCCAGCACATGTAATTGTAAGTAAAAAAATCATGAAATTGAAAGTGCACAATAGAAAGAAATTGAAAAGAAACAACCTCTGAAATAGAGATTTTAATATGGCACACAGCTGTGTAACAAGTGCAGGAATGTAGATGAACAACAGTCACTTTCCACACATTTCTTTGCTAATTAGAAAAACTATACCATATTACTAATGTCAAGGGATTCCTCTTGAATGTCCACACAACTACAGGCAAAAGAAGATAACCTTGAAGTTGGAGTAAAGATTTGGAAATGGGTTCCAACTCTTGGTAAACTCTGACAATATGGATTACAAAAACATACTAGATTTTTTAACACCCTGATCAAATGTCACAAGAAGTAAAACAACCTCGTCACCAAGCTCTCTGTTAGTTTCACTATTAGATGAAGAAGATTGCAGGTTGTCTTTCATCAATTGTCTAGTATAGGTATTCAGTCTTCTCCACCTTGCCCCAAAGCATGGTGACATTTGTAGTAACAAAAATTAACAGTTATATGTAGAGATGGGGTTGTGTTTTGCAGTTAGGACTTAGGATGACAAAGGCCATTTTGGCAACTGGAACAAGAGTTTAAACTACATTGACACAGCAAAGAGGAGCTAATAGGAAAGCCTACTAAATAGACTTTTGTAAGTGAAAAATATAAAGAAGCTAATTTTGACTTGCACATATTGAACCTTGAGAAAATAGATTTTAAATTGCAACAAAAAACCAAGGACTAGAGCCTGACATAGTTAGTATGTCAAGATTATAATCCCATTGTATCTTGCCATTACACTTCATGATTTTGGCTTATATGAGGCCCAGGTGTGTGTAGGGAACAACACACTCAAATTGGTTTAAATATGTTACTTATTGACGAAAATTCTGAGAATGATAGAGGGTAAGTATTGCTGCAAATGCTTAATCAACAAGAGGGATATAAGAGGAGGGAAGAGACCATGTGAGAATAGTAAATTGCAAGAATGCATCATGAAAACGTTTTCTACAAAATTCAAGAGCTATCTTTGAAAGAATTATCACGTACATTAACATATAAGAGTGGAGGATGAAGGGACATCTTGAAAGCTACAAGAAACACAATCATTTGTCTTCAATCAACTCCTTTCCTTTGTTTTGCTGTTTTTTTGTAAATGCTACAAAACAGCTAAGCCAAATTTGGTTAACACTGTTAGAGTTTTCTGGCATGAACAAAGCGGTCCATGTATTCTAGGAAGGTCCTAAGGCTGATGGTGAAGGTGACAACCAACATATTAACACCATTTCATTGTGAGTTCCTTGCCACCTCCAACTCTTGACACCTTGACCAAAAATATAAGATATGAGTTTTTCCCAAAAGTTGACAAAGCAAAAGGTTTCCCAAGTTGTTATATGAAGTAAAAGAAATTTCTGAAGTGTTGTGTTGGAACTTGTGGAGGTGAACCTCTTGAACATTTGACATGGTTTCATGGAGGCCAAACTCCTCTGACTTGAAGACAATGTGTGAATGGAGAGGTCCATGTGTTCTAGGAAGGTCCTAAAGCAGATGGTTAAGGTGACAACAAACATATTAACACTTCCATTTTGAGTTCCTTGCCATCTCCGACTCTTGACACCTTTACCAAAGCTATAAGGTATGAGCTTTCCTTGACACTCGACAAAGCAAAAGTTTTCCAAGTTGTGATATGAAATAAAAAAAATCTTGAAGTGTTTTTTTTGGAACTTGTGGAGGTTTAAGAACCTCTTGAACCTTTGACATGGTTTCATGTAGGCTAAACTCCCTTGACTTGAAGACAATGTGTGAATGGGTGTCGGCAAGTTTGTAGTTCCTTGAACTTGTTGACATAGTTATGGTAAGGTCCAAATCGTTGACAAATGAAACAAATGGGGACAAAGGAGAGAGTGCCTATGTTTTAAATGTCACATGGTTCATGAACCTTGCAAAAGTACGACTTAGTTCATTCGCCATTTTGGCAACAATATGACATGGTTCTTGAGAGGTGAAAAGCTCTGACATAGTAGGTAAGGGCAAATGTAATGAATATTTTAATTCCAAAAAGGGCACCAATGAACACTAGCACACCAATTCCACATTGAACCCTATCTAGCTAATATTGGCCAATAATCCCCTACAACCAATAAAATTGATTCTGAAGGTGCCTAGAAAGCATATATAATTGAAAAGGGCATGGATTTTAGTAGCCAAATAAATGAAAAGGGGGTGTTTCCTTATTAATGTTGTGGTTACTCTTACAGAGCCAAATATACTCAAGCTATGTGCAGATCTTGTTTATAGCAGATTTCTTGAGATTGCCCACATTTCACTCCAGATCTAGAGGCATCATTAATGTAGTAGACATTTATAGGTTTGAGTAGAGCTTATTCATGGTTTTTCACATCGATTTCAATGCATTTTTTAGTGGATTCCACACGATTTCAAATGCAAATCGCGACGGATCAACAGTGTAACCAGAGGATGATGGTTTTTCACACACCATTAGAGATTTTATCATCTCAAGCCTTTCTTGTGCAGGAAAATGACTGATATATATATATATATATATATATATATATTCTTGTTTGTTGATCATTCAAAGGATTGGTCATTCTAGTTTTTCACAAATCAAGTGTGCTGTGAGTAAATTAGGGTTTCAACTTTGTTAGTTCACTCATTGTTAAGGCAGCAGTGTAGAAGCTGCACGAAGGTAGCTATTGAAGCAAATATCTATAATCATGTCTCCTTGGCTAGTTGTCATTTTAGAGAAATTTTTAGGTACTGAGGTGCAACAAGCCTCTTTCTTGTAAAGTTTTTCTCTCTCCCCATTTGTTAGTATGACTATAATAAAAACTTGATAAATGTCGCATCATATTAATGCATTATAGCTTGTCAGATGTAATGGCCTCTTCCTTATTATAGATGAATGTTTGCAAGTTTGGTGAAGGATTATGAAGTAGTTGACATTGCTATTTATCATACCTCTTGTAATTTCTTGTTTGCTATCTTGATGGTGATTGTGTAATGTCCCCTTCTCCCTAGTAGGCCATTATGGTGCCAGATTAGTCTATCTCCCCATTCGGATAGACTAATGGCTTCTTTCAGAGGATGCCAGCCAGTCACAGGCTTCAATAGGCGAATATTTATTATTTGGGCTCCTTTTCTAAAGTTGAGTCACCTTATTTTATAAAGTGATATTATAAAGTCACTTGATGACTTAAAGTTACTTTATATTAAAAAGTAACTTAAGTGACTCAAGTGAGCACTTTTATCCCACATTGCTTAGTTTTCAGTGTTTTCCCTCACTTCGAGGTTATATAAGAAAAAGGTACTCCTTGGGAAAAGCACCATGAATTTCATAAACAAAAAAGAAACTAAATTTTTGGTTACTTTGTGACTGGTTATATCTTTTTTTGAGGACAGAAACCCTTGAGGAGGGCTTGAAAGGTTGGACGTAGTCCCAACATTTCAACAGTGGTGGAATCACTTCAGATTTCATTTGCATAGCTTAATGCATTGGTAAGAAAGAAACGTTGCATATTCAGTATATCAGTAAATAGAAGGTAGGTTGCAGTTAATGATTCAAATTCAATCCTTGGTTATATATCACAATAGCGAGTTAATATCCAAGCATTGGCATGGACAAATTATTGAAAAGTTTGTGGAAGACTGCATTAATAGCAGGACTGGGCGTGCATAGTAGACTTATTCAATAACAGGTTGGACGTATCAATCGAACTAGTAATCAGAAGAGTGCTGGGCGTTAACTTGAATGCACTATGCTGTTGAAAGCGTCGGGGGAGGAGTGGAATGTTGCAGACATTGTGTTGACTGGTTATCGTGCCTTGGTGTGGTCATGTCTAAACCTTGGACCACGTATTGCTAGTAGTGGTAGACTGTTTCAGCGACCACTGTGGAATGGTGTGGGGTGGCGTCGGTGCTAGGATTCCTCTAAGCGTTAACGCAAGGAAACCAGTCTTGTTGGGTGTCGAATGTGGGAGTGGCTACCGCACACAGTCGTCTGCATAATAGTAGTGTGGGCACTATGGGTGTAAGCAGCGTTACGGTGGTTGACTGTAGTCACCTACTGTGTGGGACGTTGCGGGAAGGAGCAACCACCGTGGGTGATTCATCACGTTGAGGAGGGGTGAACGGGATTTCAGACATATCGCATTAATAACATTGCAGTCAAGGAAGTAGAGTCATGGGGGCCTGCAGTTGACGGGTGCTGTGCAGTGACGGCATATGGGAGACAATCATCATCACTGCATCCAATGCTCAGAGTTTTCACGCAACATATTCAAGGTGCACGATTTGTTGCTTCCATTGTAGATGTTTATGCATGTAATGTAATGAAATTGAACTGAACATTAACGTTCAATTTTATGACTGTGGCTGAGAGTTTATATCATTACAATACAATATCAAGAAGATGTGAGCTCTATGAGTTACTATCTTTGCTACTCATCATTTGTTGGAATAGACTGTATGTCGAAATGTGTCGAGTATTAGAGACTGAATAAATATATGTGCATGCATTTATTTTTATACATTGAGGAATCGTACAACAACAAGACACATTCATCTTTTATTGAAACTAGTCAAGTGCCCACTACCCGCTTTTAGAAATTTGCCAATCAAAATTGGATAACAGTCAGTTGAGGATACTACTGTGGTATCAGAGCTTTGATCTTGCCATCCTAGTGGGATTATTTTCAGACTTTCAGTTGGTTCAGCAGTAGCTATGTTGAGCAGGTATGCATAGCAGGCACAGGTCTTACGGTTTTAGACATAACAAAGCTGAACAAGAACAGACAAACTCTTCTGTACAGGTTGACATAGAGAACAATCATATAGAGGACGAGGAGATTGTTTTTGAACAGGTTATTCCAGGTACAAATATGGCTGAGGAGACAGATAGAGAGGCCAGGGATACATTGAGGGCCATACGTGATGGACAGGATCATATTGCTGATGTATTACAGTAGTTTACAGGGGTTATCCAACAATTGACAGTAACCACCAGGAGACCCCAGAGCCATCACAGTGGAGGAGGTAGTGTAGCAAGATCACCTAGGGCAGCTAGAGCCCTCACTCGTACTTCGGATAGGCCCCTCATGCCTAACTTTGCGGGGAATAATGTAGGGGAGGAGGTAGCACCACCTGAGGCAGCGAGGATTCTTCCAGAGAATGTGATGACCATGCATGATGAGTGGGATATGTTACCAGATAATGTCAAAGCTGATTTAACCTTTCCCCAATACATGGTTCAGAAGAGAGAGTTCAGCAGGACTCAGTAGGATAGGAAACCCAAGGGTTAGAATAGGGACTTAAAACATGCAATGATAAATTAACTCTCCCTACATTTGATGGCAGCGGTAGAACATCCGCGAGAGCTTGGATTCACAAGCTAGACACCTTCCTGACCGTCAAACCCATGTCAGAAATGAAGGCTATTAAGTTTGCCACAATGCATTTAGAGGGAGCAACATATGACTGGTGGCATCATGGTCTTGTCACCCAAGATCATGGGCTGATTACTTCTTATGAGACTTCTGATTACCCATTTTGATAGGAAAGACATAGAGGTTTATTACAGGGAGTTAGCCCAGCTGAGACAGAGTGGATCCTTAGACCACTATATGGATGAGTTTCAGAGGATTTCCATCGTGGTTCCGGATATGTCAGAGAAGAGGAAAGTGATGATGTTTATTGAGGGCCTACAAGACAAATTCAGAGGTTTGGTTAGAGTTCTCAAGCCAAACACTTTGGATGATGCTATTAAGTTAGCACATGACTTGGATTCACCTTCTTCCATATTGCAGCCACCTAAGAAAACTTTTAAGGGATCCTCTTCATTCCAAAAGAATAAAAATCAGAATAAGAGTATGCTTCCTAGGCTGGATTTTGAGACAAGAAATGAGTTGAGGAGGAGAAAGTTATGCTTTACATGCAGAGAGCCTTGGACTCCAGACCACAGGTGCCTTGGGAAAGGCAAAATACATTATATTGAGGTGGTTTCCGATGGTGAATGTGAACAACATGGGGACAACGATGATGAGGACAGCGATGAGGAGGCTCAGGAAGAGCAATCAACAGAAGAAAATAAGAGGAAAGCCCCCCATGAGCAACTCCTTGTTACTCTAGCATCCCTTTCAGGGATTCCCACATGTCACCCTTTCCGTTTGAAGGGAGTGGTTAGAGGACAGAAAATCGTTTACCTATTAGATACAGGTGCCACTCATAATTTTATCAGCATAGGTATGGTCTCTAGGAGGAGATTACAGGTAGATGGCATTCCCGAGTTTGAGGTTAAGGTGGTAGGAGGAGATTTGTCGAGCTGTAAAGGGAAGATCTCTGGACTCCCGATTCACTTTGGGGATTACCTTCTAGAGGCTGATTTTTATGTCATTGATTTAGATAGTCTAGATGCTATTCTGGGTATGCAGTGGTTACAGACTCTAGAAAGACACTATTGATCACAAGTTGAAACAGTTGGAGTTTATGCAGGGCGATTAGCAGATTGTTCTTAAGGCCATGCCAGATGGCGGGCCCAAATTAGTATCGGCTCACAGGATGGAGGCCATCATGAGACATAGCGATATGGAGTGGGCAGCCTAGTGTTTCATATCCTCTAAACCCACACCAAATTCAGGACAGCAGGTTCATATTGATGTCCAGAATGTGCTTGAGAAGCACAAACGGGTTTTTGAGGACATCCCACCAGGTATACCTCCAGACAGAGGTTTTGAGCATATCATTGAGATGGAGGAGGGCGCTAACCCCTTATCACTACCCCTTATTGTCACCCTAGGCACTATAAGGTTGAAATAAAGAAGACGATAAAGGAACTCCTTGATATGGGGCACATCAGGCCCAGTTCCAGCCCCTTCGCTTCTTCAGTAGTTTTGGTGAAGAAGGATGGTACTCTTCGCATGTGTATTGATTACCGTGCACTTAATAAGAGGACCATTAAGAACAGGTACCCCATTCCCCAGATTGATGAGATGTTAGATGAGTTACATGGGGCAGTATACTTCTTGAAGATAGATCTTCGGTCAGGGTACCATCAGATACGTGTCCATGAGGAGGATGTTCATAAGACAACATTCAAATGTCACTACGGGTACTATGAGTTTCTAGTGATGCCATTTGGGCTCACTAATGCTCTAGCTACTTTTCAGTCTTGCATGAATCACATATTCAAAAAGCAGTTGCGCAAGAGTGTATTGGTATTCTTTGATGACATCTTGGTCTTCAGCAAGACATGGGAGGAGCACTTGCGACACTTGGATGAGATTCTTAGCATCATGGAGAATCAGTCTCTGTTTGCAAAAGAATCCAAGTGTGAGTTTGGATTGACTGAGATTCTCTACCTGGGACATGTGATAGGGGCAGATGGAGTTAAGGTTCACTAGGAGAAGATACAGGCAATTCTTGACTGGCCACCACCGAGGAATGTGTCAGATTTGAGAGCGTTCCTTGGATTATGTTCTTATTACAGGAGGTTCGTGAAGGGATTCTCTCAGACATCAACACCCCTCACCGATCTTACTCGGAAAGGGGCTTTCAGGTGGACAGTTGAGGCAAAGATAGTCTTTGATAGACATAAGACCGTCATGAGTACTTGCCCAGTTCTAGCACTTCCGGACTTCTCTCGTCCATTTGTTCTAGAGTGCGATGCTTCGGGAAATGGGATTGGTGCAGTTTTGATGCAGGACAGACATCCCATAGCATTCGAGAGCAGGAAACTTAAGGACAATGAGAGGTTGTATTCTACTTATGACAAGGAGATGCTTGCCATTATGCACGCCTTGGCTAAATTCATACAGTATCTAGAGGGTGGCAAGTTTACAGTTAAAACAGATCACAATAGCCTGCGCTACTTCTTGGAGCAGAAAGAGTTGAATGAAAGACAACAAAAGTGGGTCAGTAAAATCCAGGCATACGATTTTGACATTGAGTATGTCAAAGGTAAAAATAACATTGTGGCTGATGCACTTTCTAGGAGACCCTCAATTGCGGCTTGTTGTGTTCTATCAGAGGTTTTCACAGATTGGAAATCTCATTTACTGGTTGAGTATTCTAAAAATACTCAAGCTTGTCAGATTTTGGACGGCCAGTCCCCAGATAACAGGTACAAGGTAATCAATGATATCATCTTCTATAAGGATAGGATCTACCTAGTGCAAGGTTCTAAGCTTAAGGCTAAGGTAATGAGGGCTGTTCATGATGTGCCCACAGCAGGACATCTGGGGTTTTTCGAAACTAACAGACAGGTCAGGGAGAGGTTCTCATGGAAGGGCCTTAAGGATGATATCCTTCAGTATGTCAGAGAGTGTCAGACTTGTTAGCAGAACAAGTCCGAACACGAGCATCCGGCCGGTTTATTGCATCCTCTACCCATTCCAGCTCAGAAGGTGGGAAGTATTTCGATGGACTTTATTACTGGTTTGCCGAGAGTGTAGGGCAAGGACAACATATATTTGGTGGTGGACAGACTTACTAAGTTCGCTCATTTTTTTGCTATTGCAGTGGATTGGTCAGCCGCGCAGGTAGCTGAATTATTCTTCCGAGAAGTTTTTAGGCTGCACGGTCTCCCCAAGACCATTGTGAGTGACAGAGACAGTAAGTTTCTCAACACTTTTTGGTAGGAGTTGTTCAAATTGGCAGGCACTGAATTGACTCCTAGCACTAGTTACCACCCATAGACAGATGGCCAAACGGAGATTGTGAACAAATGGGTGGAAGGCTATCTCCGGAATTATGTAGCGAGGCAGCAGAGGGCATGGGTTAGATGGTTGTATTTGGGGGAGTTTTGCTACAACTCCACCCATCACATGACTATTGGCATGTCACCATTTCGAGCTCTCTATGCCAGCGAGCCATTATCTTTTATAGACTTGGCTCTACAGGACAACAGGGCACCGATTGCGAGAGACTGGCTACAGGATCATCAAGATATTCTTAGGTCTCTCAGGGAGAACATTCAGAGGGCACAGAATCAGCAAAAGATGTATGCTGATCAACATCAGATAGAGCGGAGCTTTGAGTCAGGAGATATGGTTTACCTTCGTCTTCAGCCGTATAGGCAGAGTTCTTTGAAGAAGAGTGGGTTAGAAAAGCTCAAACCCCGGTTTTATGGTCCCTACCGCATCTCCAGGAGGGTTGGTGAGGTGGCTTACGAGCTCGAGCTGCCGGTAGACAACCGGATTCATAATGTAATTCACGTGTCTTGCCTGAAGAAGGCGATTGGACAACAGATAGTCCCTTCCGCTGGATTACCCCCACTTGATGAAGAAGGTAAATTGGTTTTGGTTCCAGCTGAGGTGATTGAGATCAGAGAAAGGAAACTGTGGATAGGGCTATCAGAGATTATTTGATTCGATGGAAGGACTTACCTATCGAGGATGCCACATGGGAGGGTGAGTCTATTCTGCAGCATCCTGCGTTGAGATTGCTTGAGGGCAAGCAATCCCGGGAAGGGAGGACTGTAATGTCCCCTTCTCCGTAGTATGCCATCATGGCGCCAGATTAGTCTATCTCCCCATCCGGATAGACTAATGGCTTCTTTCAGAGGATGCCAACCAGTCACAGGCTTCAGTGGGCGAATATTTATTATTTGGGCTCCTTGTCTAAAGTTGAGTCACCTTATTTTATAAAGTGATATTATAAAGTCACTTTATGACTTAAAGTTACTTTATATTAAAAATTAACTTAAGTGACTCAAGTGAGCACTTTTATCCCACATTGCTTAGTTTTCAGTGTTTTCCCTCACTTCGAGGTTATATAAGAAAAAGGTACTCCTTGGGAAAAGCAGCATGAATATTATAAACAAAAAGGAAACTAAATTTCTGGTTACTTTGTGACTGGTTATATCTTTTCTTGAGGACGGAAACCCTTGAGGAAGGCTTGAAAGGTTGGACGTAGTCCCAGCATTTTAACAGTGGTGGAATCACTTCAGATTTCATTTGCAGAGCTTAATGCATTGGTAAGAAGGAAACGTTGCATATTCAGTATGTCAGTAAATAGAAGGCAGGTTGCAGTTAATGATTCAAATTCAATCCTTGGTTATATATATCACAGTAGCGAGTTAATAGCCAAGCACTGGCATGGACAAATTATTGAAAAGTTTGTGGAAGACTGCATTAATAGCAGGACTGGGCGTGCATAGTAGACTTATTCAATAACAGGTTGGACGTATCAATCGAACCAGCAATCAGAAGAGTGCTGGGCGTCAAATTTGAATGCACTGTGCTGTTGAAAGCGTTGGGGGAGGAGTGGAATGTTGCAGACATTGTGTTGGCTGGTTATCGTGCCTTGGTGTGGTCACGTCTAAACCTTGGACCACGTATTGCTAGTAGTGGTAGACTGTTTCAGCGACCACCGTGGAATGGTGTGGGGTGGCGTCAGTGCTGGGATTCCTCTAAGCGTTAATGCAAGGAAACCAGTCTTGCTGGGTGTTGAATGTGGGAGTGGTTGCCGCGCACTGTCGTCTGCATAATAGCAGTGCGGGCACTACGGGTGTAAGCAGTGTTACGGTGGTTGACTGCAGTCACCTACTGTGCGGGACGTTGCGGGAAGGAGCAGCCACCGTGGGTGATTCATCACTTTGAGGAGGGGTGAACGGGATTTCAGACATATCGCATTAATAGCATTGCAGTCGAGGAAGTAGAGTCATAGGGGCGTGCAGTTGACGGGTGCTGTGCAGTGACGGCATATGGGAGACAATCATCATCACTGCGTCCAATGCTAGGAGTTTTCACGCAGCATATTCAAGGTGCACGATTTGTTGCTTCCATTTTAGATGTTTATGCATGTAATGTAATGAAACTGAACTGAACATTAACGTTCAATTTTATGACTGTGGCTGAGAGTTTATATCATTACCATACAATATCAATAAGGTGTGAGCTCTATGAGTTACCACTCATCATTTGTTGGAATAGACTGTATGTCGAAATGTGTCGAGTATTAGAGACTGAATAAATATATATGCATGCATTTATTTTTATACATTGAGGAATCGTACAACAGCAAGACACATTCATCTTTTATTGAAACTAGTCAAGTGCCGACTACCCGCTTTTAGAAATTTGCCAGTCAAAATTGGATAACAGTCAGTTGAGGATACTACAGATTGTGACTTTTTATACCCAATTAAGCTCTGGTCTTGAAGACTTTTGACCCTCCATATATGTTATAATCAACAAGATAATTCATTGGTAGTGGTAGGAAGCAGAATAGGTTTATGCATGCTGTCCAGTATTTAGTGTTAAAACCAAGGATAAATTCTAAGCAAACTTAAAATAGTGAAATCAGTAGAGAATCTGAACATGCATGCCTATACCTTACCATTGTGTAAATGATAATTGAAACTACCTTTAGGAATTAAAATGAAGTTGATATCTGTAGGTGCTTGTGCAAGGTTAATTATCAATTTATCAGTTATATAGAGGTCATATGTTTAGTGATAGGAATTAAGGTCAAGTGTATAGTTGGCTATAGCTGCTGTTTATTACTGTTTTTTGATTTACAAACCCATTAAGGAGGCCTCAAAAAACATCCTCCTGGGTTCAATCTGTAATAACAGCTCTAGGATTTTGGACCTGTGGTCCTAGGACCTAACACAATGCTTAAACATTCTTGACCAATAACATAAAGCTTTGGTTTATATGTGTGATATTTTCTCTCCACAACAGTGAATTTTCTACTGCAGTAAGTTGCTGGATGACCAAATTGAATGAGCTGAATCTCAAATGGCTGTTATGATTAGGTAATGCAAGGTCTAGTGTGGATTTGAGTTTGCATTTCAATTCCTGGAATGCTTTCTGTAATGTGGTTGACTAGTTGAAAATTGCTTTGGTGCCACTTGTGGTAACTTGGGTCAAAGGGCAAGTTATGTGAGAAAATCCAGGAATAAAGTTCGTATAGAAAGTTGCCAAATCCAAAAGTCTTCAAAGTTATCCAAAGTTTTCTGACATTTTACATTCTTGTATGGCTCATATATTAGCTAGATTGACATGTACCTATGTGTGTTAATGATATATCCAAGATGCTGTATTTCCTACTAAGCAAAAGAACATTTTTCCCTGTTTGCAGACAATTATTATGAAGGTAACTTAAGATCAATTTTGGTGAATTATTTTGCACCGCAAAACTAGTCCAAGAGATCCTCAATCATGGGAAGGCAATAGTGGTTCTTCATAATTTTCTTGTTCAGATCTCTATAATTGACACACAACCTCCATGTACCTTCTTTCTTTGGTACAAGCACCATTGGATCTGCAAGGCAAAGAGCTGGGTCTGATATGTCCTTTTTTCATTGTTTCATGGATCTGCCAGTTGATGTCTTCAATCTCTAGGAATGAATGGCAGTATAGTGAGGCATTTGGGAAGGTAGTAGTCTTGGAATGAAATCAATAGTATGATTCACTGCACATTGGTTAGATACTCCCAATAGCTATTGCAAGATATTATTGTAATTCTCCAACATGTTAATGTTAATGTTTTGAGAACCAAAATAGCATAAATAAATATAAGGTAAATCAAATCACATAAATTCCTGAGACACAGAGGTTTACCCTGGGAAAACACTCCTTGAGGGAAAAACCCACCCCCAAAAAGAGATTCCTTTATTAAATAATCACCAAGTCTGAATACAAAGCTCACAAGCTTAACTAGAGAATTGAATCCTACTCTGAGATTGTTCCCACTTACCAATCACACATAGAATGCCTTATAAGAATCCGAGCAACTCCTGTTATCAGTTACAATACATACAGTTCCTTATGCACCTCACAGATACTTAATTATGAAAGAATGTCACAGCATGATAATCATACATCGATCATACACCTTAATTCTGAAGCAAATATATCAAGAAGTCAGACACCGTAATATCTGTAGCAGACCTGATGAAAGCTATTTGCGAAGGCAATACTATCACATCACCCCATGATACAAGACATTGCTTTTATTACACTAAAATGCTTATTCTCCAGTCATGAGAATATGTAACTTCATACACAGTGATCACCAAGAGTTCACCGGAAAAATGAACAATCTTCGATACTCAATAATACCAAGCTCTAGGCAACCGACAAGATTGAATAGTCTCCTTTTAGTGGAATACAAATGGAGACACCGTTTCATTATAATGAACTGCCGAACATTAAGAATCCAGGCAAAACGGCGCAAGCCATAACACGAGCCACCTCAGACATGTATGAGTCACAACACCAAGTCACACCCCATATCCAATTTGAACAACGAACAAATAACAACATGCATAACCGATGGAAGAAGAAGAGCCGATGACACATAGACGAAATCCCACGATTGAAGTAAACAGCTCGACGTTAAGCTCATTAACACCCTAAGGTTATGCGGTGATGGTTACAAGGAGGAGTCGCTCCATCTTTAGAAAAATACAAAGTCTTAAAGAATGAACAATAGACAGCAACAAAGTCCCGAAAGTGTCTCTGCTGAAGACGTAAACCAACACTCGATGAAACATAACAGAGAAAATACTTCTGAGAAATTTAGCTAATCACATAGGTGGGAATGATCTCTCACGCAGCTACAAAACACTAACAGTTAAATTGTTGTTGTTATGCTAAGGGTGTTTTCAGCTTCTACCACAAGGATATGTTTCTCATGATCAAGTCATGCCTTAAGAGCACAAATTTCTTACTTAATCAACTTTTTGCATTGCTTAGTGGTGATGAGTAACAACTTTAGGAACTTTGGAAAAAATTGTGATAACATTTGTGTTTTTTTCTTCATAGATTGCATTATGCTGGAATAGTCATGGTTGCCCAAGTATAACTCAACATCCTCTAATAGCTCTACATAACAAATGACTGTGGCTTGGAAAGGTCTGATTTTGTAAGCTTGGTGGCACAAATGATTGATATGCTTATCAAAACTCAAGATAAACCATCCAATGGTGTATGACTGTGGGTGAGGTGTCATCAGTAGATTTAGTCTTCAAACTGTTTCCAGAGATATCTAGTTCTTTTGGTTACCATTGTCAAAAATGAAGTCCATAGGTTGTCCATTGACTAAAATTTGATAACAGAAAGGACATTTTACTTCTGGATATGAATTGGAAGATGAGGGAACATTCCAATTGCTACCATGGAACTTGCCTCATTGTTTACAATTTGCTTACATTCATCTTGTGCCACCGTGGTAGAATTGGCTGCTTCCATATGTGTAAATAAAGATATCTGAATATGACATCCCCCATTGGAATGCTTGCTAGAATTGTGTACCATGCATCACTTTCAAGTGTTTGATTTTTGCTTCTTCTAGTTCTTTTGGTATTGATCTTGAGGTTCTTTTGTTTTTTTTGAACTCTTTTTGGCTTTGAACTTTTGTAAACCTTTATTCTTTGATATATTGAGGACTTGGAATATTCATTGCTATGCTTATGCTTAGCTTTTGATTCAATTTCACAAGCATACTTGTAGGCTTCTCCTAAAGAGGAAGTATGGAGGAAGTCTATGTTTCGATATATGATCTTAGGCTTGATGTATACTTCAAAATCAGATTTTGTAGATGCTTGAATGTTTCAACACTATATCTTTCATGGTATGTCTGTAGGGAGTTTCAGAGCCTTCTTGGATGACTGGTAAGTTTATAGTGGAAAGGAGCACCACCTCAAGATCATTGGCGAATGCATGGATCGATGCCGAAGGGCCAGACTAGCCTTGAATCCCAAGAAATGTAGATTTATGGTTCCACAATGCAGACTCCTTGGCCATATAGTATGCAAGGAAGGGTTGAAAACAGATCCTGACAAGATCAGGGTAATTCTGGACATGGAAGCTCCATCCAATGTAACTGGTGTTAAGTCCTTCTTGGGGCATGTGGGGTACTACAGAAGATTTATAAAAGGATTCGCGAGAGTATCTCTATCTTTAGAAAAACTAACCATAAAAGGAGAGTGGTTTTGCTAGGAGGAAGAACAAGAGGAAGCCTTCTAGGACCTAAAGGAGAGACTAGTGGGTGCTCCGATTCTCATATACCTTGATTGGGACAAAGAATTCCACGTCCATGTGGATGCATCTAATTATGCAATAGGTGCTACCATGGCACAAATTGGGAAGGAAGGACTGGAGCATCCAGTATACTTTGCGAGCAGGCTACTATCAAAAGCAGAGCGGAATTACAGTACCACTGAAAGAGAAGCACTAGGTATGGTTTATGTAGTTCAGAAATTTAGACATTACTTATTAGCTACTCCCTTTACATTTTTTGTTGATCATCAAGCACTCATGTATCTCGTGAATAAGCCCGTGATCCAAGGGAGAGTAAGCAGATGGCTAATCCTCTTGCAAGAATTTACTTTTAAAATCATAGTCCGGCCAGGCAAAAGTCATGTAATTGCAGATCAATCATCAAGAATCAAGTCAGGGGAAACCCCTGGAAGTGGAATAAATGAGGATTTTCCCGATACCCACTTATTTCAAATTGCCATACTACCACAATGGTATGAAGGGATAGGGCAGTACCTGTCAACTGCTACCTTTCTGAAAGAAATGCCAGTGGTAGAGAGAAGAAAAATTGCACTCAAGAGCAGGACATTCCAGTTGATAGAGGGACTGTTGTACAAGATGGGGCCAGACGGGGTTTTAAGGAGATGTGTGATGTCTAAAGAAAAATTTCATAGTGAATGATGAATGGCGATGCATTGTAGACTTGGTTAAAAGCAAACTTACCGCTGGTAGTCGCACATCAGATATTGCTCTCTGGATGTTACCGGTGGTTGATGGGTTGAACAGGGGAGTGGTGTACAATTGGGTATAGTTTCTCTTAGAGAGGTTACATGAATTTATGGAGTTGAAGCATAAGGCATTCTACATGCCACATCACGCCATAGCCTTATTCCTGGAAGCAGTTCATACTCAGGTGGACGCTGAGCATAGAGGAGCTTTGGTTCCGGCTAACAGAGTGGAATCCTACAAACCAGCGATGACATATTGGGTTCAACTCGACACCTTTGGAATAGGATCAGGTGGGGGAGAACCACGGAAAAAGAAACCAAGACAGGCAACTGCAGGAAGGCAACCAGTAGCATCTGTTGAGAGTTCAAGCCAGGAGGAGATTGGAGAGGACAGTTCAGAAGAGGATGAGACTAGTAGAGATACGTCTTCAGATTCCCAGGAGGAAGAAATCCGTCTGCAGGGCAGCCTGGAGATATTACTTTTTTACTACAAGCGGAATTCCCATTGCCGAGTGGGGTACTTGAGTACGCCCAGATTCACCAAACAAGAATGCAACATGAAGAGGGACGTACCACCAGGAGTACGAAGGAAAGCGTCCGTACTATGCCTACTAAGCACGAGGAACGTACCACCATTAGTACAGAGGAAGGCGTCCGTACCACTCCTAGTACGCAAAGAGATACAGATGTCAGTACCATGAAAGACAACCGTATTGAAGAGGAGACTCCAAGTACAGAGGGAGAAGGTAGTAAACAACAGAAGGTCCCTCATTGGGGGGCAACAAGACTTTCCTTGCCAGGCGTAGCAAACTTGGTTCCTACAGATCAACAGACGCGTACCAAGGTGATAGATCTCAGGGGTCAGCAAACATGTGGACACAAGATAAGACTGCACACACCACAAGGTATAGAAGTGGCCCACCTCGTTGCCTTGGTGGTACAGGCTGCAGAAAAAATGGATGCTTAGAATGTGAAGACCGGGAATGAACTCAGAATTGAAAAGGAAGACACCAGTTAAGGATACAACGGTGGAGGATACTGTACTCGAAGAGGTAGATAGGCTGCTTGAGGAAGTTAGGATGGTACCACCACCCTCGCCACCCCCCATGGAGGTAGAAGGGGAAAACATAACAGAAATACAAAATGAGACAGGGGGACCTTCCGAGACGACCACATTAGAAGACAAAGCAAATAGATTTCTCAAGGAGTTACAAGCTATGGAGCACACCACTAAGGAAATTATAAAGCATGCCAAGAGTCTGAACGTCGAGGCCATAGTTAGAGCAGCGAAATCCTTGGCAACATTCATGAAGGGAAAATGCCATACAAATTGGAGTCTATTTCAGCAGAGTGGGTACATGCAAGAAGAAATAGCTGAAAGCTGGACAGCCCCATGCATCACACCTCTAGTACAAGAACAACCACCCCTTATGCACACACTTGCAGAAATGAAGGTAGCATTTAGAAGGACATAATTGGAACTTCAGCAGGAAAAGGAACCGACAAACTGAATGAAAAGGGAATGGAAAGAAGAAAGGGCTGTTTGGGAAGAAAAATGGAAGATGGAACAAGCTGGCCTGGAAGAGAAACTAGCAACAACAGAAGAAAAAGGGATGGATGCGTTGCGTGTACTCCAAGGAGTTCGGGCCAAATAGAAGGCTGTTGAACGAGATCTCTTACATCTCCGTGAACGAGCTCCAAGTCCAGGGATGTCTTCACAAACCAATTCTGAAGTCTGAATTTTCTTTTAGTTCTGTTGGGTAGTTGTCTGGAAGACGACTTCTTTTTTTGGGGGGATAAATGTAGTTCGTAATAAAGTGATATTGTAATTAGTAGTAGTTATGCTTGTTGGGAGAGGGTAGTTAGGAAGCGAGGGGATGCGTCCGTTGGTTTTCCCAACCAACCGACCATTATATAAGAACTTTGGTATATGGATGTGACTCATGTTCTTGGTAATAAGGAAAGTAATAACATTTCCTTGCCATCTTGGTATTCTGTGTATTCTGTTATTGGTAATGAATGAGTATGTTGGTATAGTTGATTTAATGTTTTGTTGCTCTGTATTTCTTGTGTTAATAACCTTTCTACAAAAGTATGGAATATACTAGTATGTTTAGAACACATTTGTTGTGACCTTGGTGGATATAGTGATCCATCTAGTATTTAAAAGGGTAGCAAGTTTCTTTCAAGGCTTCTACAAAACCATTCTAGGTATCTAAGTGTAGCATCATCTGTTAATGTTTATGGTAGCTACGAGAGAGCTCCTTCATACCTGTGATGATTGTGAAAACTCTTTGCTATGCTATTTTGAGATCTTATTATTCTGTTTTATGGAGTAAGCTGTACGTGCGGGTAGCGATTATGTTGTATCCGCTAAGAGTGAATGACATGGCATCGACATGGTATGACTTGGCACCGTTTCTTTTTTTCTTACCATCTTTATGTTACCGTCAGTTTCTCCTGTTGCTTTCGTGGTTTCATTCTCCAGTTTGGGTGTCAAATGATTTGTTACTTGCATTATTCTTTCATGTGGCGACACATGTTTATTTACTATGGATTATGAAAGACTTCACCGTAAATAAGGTTGCGTGTCTGTTGATTATGAAACGTCACTTGTGTAACTGTCGTCAGGAGTTAATGCGGCTACGAGCAGTGACTCTTTGGCTTCCGACTGTCTTCATTGTGTATGATGCATGGTCCGTTGGATTTAACATTCTCTTGGTGGTGTCTTATCTTTAGCGTTTTTCATGTATTGTGAAGTATATAGAGAAATTCCACATGAGTCTTCATGGTATAGGTAGGGCAGCTATTCTCGGTGTCTACTTCAGATATTTCGAGATTTACTTATTGTTGAGTAACGGATGTGTCCTTTGGTGTTCCACGAAATAGTCTATTTGGACGGTGTTTTAGCATTGATTGTATATACCCGTGTGTTGATAGAACAGGAGGGATGGTGATTCTTCAGGCGGAATGGTATGGGACTTGTGCGTATGTGAAGTTAGTATTTTGGTGATGGTAGAAGATGATCAATCTTTAACAGCAAGCACTGTGTATGATTCAGAATTATTGAAGACACCTATGGGAATTGTTCGACTGATCTTTTTGTATGTCTGAGATACATATTTCATCTTGTATGCATTACAGGAGATAGAGCCGTGTTATCATTGTGCATTCGATCAATATATATGATCGATATATAGTTTGTAAGACTCTTTCAGTGTTAGAAGTATCTGTGAGATACTTGTGGCTTTTTGTTTATTCTGTTATGAATAGCCAAAGTGACCAATCTGTGAATAAGGTGAATAAGGCTTATTGATTGGATGTTTAGAATCTTCAATCATAAGCGAGAGATCATTGTATTTGTTTTGAGAACTCAATAAAGGATCAATCTTTAGAGTGGCTGGGTTTTTCACTCGAGTAGGAGGGTTTTCCCAGGGTAAATCTCAGTGTCTATTTGTTCTAGTGTCTTGTTTAAAATATCTGCTCTCTGGTTTTGTTATTCTAGTTCAAAATTAACATCATCCTCACGGATACTACAATGAAAATTCTACCATTCCTTAATAGACAAGGAAACTCTCCAAATTGAAGAGGGTTACCACACAATAAGAGCAAATATAGGTTAACTCGATTATCTAGAGCATTTGCTTCTATTTACCCTTAAAACTTAGAAATATCTAGGTTAATCTGTATCTTATATGGCATTTGGTCTCCAAATGGTTTATTGCTAAGTTGTAGGATTCACACCATGCTGGTACGCATTGGATTCGGATGTGCACAGGGTGCGCACCACAGGCTGTGGATGTGCTTGGATGTGCACAGGGTACGCACCAGATGCTCAACCTGTGCATCCAGGCGCATCCACCACCCTTGGTGTGCACCCTATGCGCATGCAGAGCGCATCTGGGCACACCCCGAGCGCACCCAATTAAATTTACTTTTGAGCATTTACTTTCTTTTTTTTTGAGAAAAAACTAAAACTACCCTTTATGAGGCCATAAAATAACTTGCACCATGGAGTTCTATGTGGTTTTGAAGGTCTTAATTTGGTCTTGGCGACAGGGGCTCCGCCCCTCGACCTCACCTTGTATCACAATAGGGAGCACACCTTGGGCGCTGCCCCGGGACCCTGCGAGGGGCGCTGCATCTAGAACCCCGCAAGGGCCCTGCCCCTTGATCCCCATTTGATTTTTGAAGTACACTACAACTTTGAGTTTGCATAGTATGTGTATTTGATGATGTTATTGTGTCTTTAAGGTTTATTCAATTGGCATTTATTTTTTATCTTTGGCATTGATCAATGATGAAGTATCATACTATCAAATGATTCAGTTTTACAATTCTGTATATTTCTTAATTTTTTTGTATATATGTGTATACACACATGTATCTGAATACCAAACCGCCCAAATTTTTTTGCACGTACCCACGTACCCACGTACTGGGTTCTCGTACCTGTACCCGAACTGACAACTTAGGTTTATTGAGTTTTGGGGTTGATGTGTTGGAAGGAGATTGAAAATGTTATAAGAGTTGATTGAAGTGATCAACTATTGTTGATCTTTCTAATCAAAATACATCTCTAAATCATGCCTTTTTCATTACAAAGCATTCTTTATCATATTTCTGAAATATTTATAAAATTGTTGTCTTTGGTGTATGCTAGTGTTTTAATTTGCAACTTTCAATGTGACACAAATGGAACAGATGTGTGGTAAAACTGCTCTTCAAATCAGAAGTGGAAGAAAATTAAGCTGTTACAGTTCGTAAAACTGGTCAGAATCTAGAAATTGTAGTTAAGAGAGAGAAAGAAATGTAAATAAGCAAAAGAGGCAACTTAAAGTGGCTAAACTCTTATCCATTAGGCATAGTACAATTGGCCTTGCAAGGGAAGGAGTCAAATTACATCTCAAGGAAACATCAAGCTCATGAGAAAGATCATGCAGGAGACCATGAAAGGAGACAGATGCTAATAAAGCTAATTATTGGATAAATTTGACTAGTTCTAAATTATTCTTATTCTTAATAATCAAGACTTACATTTTTGTGATGCTTATTTAGTGCTGGCGCCCAGTAGTGTCTATGTTTGTTGCATTGTTACTTTCAATTGCAATGGTTTTCATAGTCCAAATATCATTGCATATCAAGAAAGCAATGTTAATGTTGTTAGTAATGCTTTCTGGAAAGGATTAGGTAAACCCATGTTTTACCCTTTACCTTCCCATTTATAGTTGGAGAATCGGTATTATGGTGCACCTATAGGAATCCTGAAGTATGTGATAGTTCAAATTGTCTCTTCCAAACTTAAATCTAAGCTTCAAGTGTTGACCATTGAGTAATGTGTTGAGAAAGGATCATATAATTTATGTTTTGGTTAGCTACAGTTGTTTGCTCTGCATGGAGATATTAGCATGGAAAGGCTGTGCATTGAAATTAATTAGCGAAACTGAAAATGTATACTCAATTAGTTGCTTCCAATCAATCTTGTGAGACGTTGATTCTACGAATTACAAGTGTTAACATGATTGTTAGATTCCAGGTTTGTCTGGAATGGTGCTGGTAAGTATCAAACTGGATGTATAAATATGCCTGAGTTTACTTTTGCTTGAAAATTTGATTTGTTAATTTTGAGATTGGCAGGACTATCTACAAGAGTTGCATGCTAGGTTTGGAAATTGAATTTCAAAATTGATTAATGATTACGATCCTGTATTGCCTCTTGTAGATTTAGAATATGTTACTCTCTTTGTTTTTTACGTTCCCATCAAGTTCTCATTATTGTGGAAACATTGGATGGCTTCACCATTGTATGTTATTTATTTTATCTATTTTTTTTTACTTAGAAATCTTTGCATACACGTATGCTTGTGTTGTCTGCATAGTATCATTGTGATAAAACTGGAGATGAATCTTTCTTGCCATTTTTCCATCTTTTATTATGCAACTGAGGGCCTAATTTATATTATTAAGATTGAAGATGTCACTTTGTTTTATATGAATATTTTTCTTTTATACTTGGTGGATAATTCCCTTCGGTGTGGTACATGGAATAAATTCTGTGATCAATTTGGTGAGTCTGTGATCGTAGTTCATAAAATTCTACTTGTGGTTTGATAAGTTTGTTAGTGTTTATAGCGCCCAATTATACGTGTCATAGACAAAATCAATTGCTCAGAAATTCTTGAAAAGTAAAATTCTTCTCTGATTCTTATTTGTTTCAATGCTTAGATGATGTTTTAATAGTTCAATTATAGGTGTTGCTGTCATATTATTTTGTCACTTAGACATTCCAGGGAACTTTATTTGTGTATAAATATGACAGGATGAAGATTAATGTGGTTGGAATGGAGACCAATATGGAGCAACTTTTGGAGAAGGTAAATAACAATGATAACATTTAAATCTGTTTTCTTAATTTAACACACATTTTTGATGCCGTTCTCAGTAAAGCCAATTTCTTGAGAAGAAGTAGAATACAGTTAACTATAAACACTCTTTATGCAATGTTCTGTGTTAATTTGTTTTCTTTCTTATTACAGATAACTTCTGTTCAGTCAAAAAGTGATGGTGTTAATGCATCTCTCTTTGAGAGAAGAGAATGCATAGAGAAACTGAATCGTACTCGCAGTCTTCTCCATAAAGTGCAGGTATGTTGGCATTTGGACGATGAAGAGTTTAAAAGTCTAAGTTTAAATTTTGATTTGTGTGCTTACCTCTTTAAAAGTTGTAGTTGGTGATGCTAAGGCAGATTCCAAGTGCTGTATGCTTTGTAACTCTCTAAGAATTGGTACCTATAGATGAGCAGAATCTTTAACATCTATATGCATGTAAAGATCATAATTTTCCTCTTATTATGGACCCTTTGTGTTTTTCATTACTATTCAATAGCTTGACAGCTTGCTCCATAATCTATGATTAAATAAACATGAAATAATTTATATGTGAGCTTGTTTTGAGCCAGGCCGTTTAAATATCAAAAGATGATATTTTACTTTATCTTTGAATCATGCCCTGAATTTGCACTGCTTAGCTGATTATTTTTATCATTGCTTACCTTTTGTGTGTTTCTTAGCAAACAGGAAGCTTGATCTGTCATCTTCTTAGGTTATGGTCATCTGCTTTTCAAAGGATTTTTTATACATGGTTTGATATTTTCTTCGCATTAGTTGTCCATAAGCAGTTTCCAGTACATGCTTTGAACATGCCTCCTAAATCATCAGTCAAAACTCAAAATGCAAACAGAAGGAAACTTGCAATTCAGTAGGTCTAAACAACTGTTCAGTTTCCATCAAACAGTTATACGTGTAACTATTATCACTGGTTTTGAAAAGGAAAACTGTTGAATCTCAGGCATGGTGAATCTTTTCTACGAAATGATGATACAAGATTATTAATTTGCCTTTAAAGTATAGTACTACAGAATGACATGTCAAAGTCTTTTCCAATTCATAAAATCTATTCAAATTGCATTTCTCATTTTCTATGTCTGTACTTAAAACATCTATTTCAGATTGTACTGATATTTTATCACTTTACCGGAGAACAGTTTATATATGACCTTCCTGTCCGCCTCACAAAGTGTATCAAATCTGAAGCATATGCAGATGCAGTTAAATATTATGTAGGGGCTTTACCAGTTTTCAAGGTCAAGTTCTTGCTCTCATTTTTTGTTTGAGAAACTTAAATTAATTTTTGTTAGGATATCTTGTAAATTCTTGTAGTGTAATTTAAGTTAAGCTGACTTTGCCTTAGCGTGTATATCTAGGCATATGGACAATCATCTTTTGAGGCATGTAGGAAAGAATCTGAAGAGGCTATTGGGACAGTCATAAGACACCTTCAGGTATGAAACCAAATGATGAATAAATAAATGTAGAATTTTAAATGCATAATATGTGAAAATAGTAGATTCTGGCACTCAGGAGTTCATTTCTTTTGTTTATTAGATAATTGGAGTTTTCCACTTAGCAAATTTGCTGAGGTAAAGTTTAAAGTTTTAAACCATGTTAGGAATCTTGAAAAAACATTAAAACATTTTTTGGTGAAAAATCCAAAAGGCGAGCTGATTATTTTATTTCCATGAATTTCATGACAACAGTGAGGTATGGTGGCTCACCTCCATCTTAATCCATCATATTGTTTTCTTTGAAAGTTATATGATAGGCAGTGTAGCTTAAATGAAAAATTATAAATATGTCGCTTACAAAAAAATTATCATAAATTCAGACTATAGACTTCTTTGAATGTTGATCGTATATGATTAAAAACACCAAGAAGTACAAAACCCAAAAGATTAAGCAGAAAATATTTGCGTCATTCGATTGAAATATTGCCGTTGATAAATTCTGTAACAAGTAAGGTTGGAGTTTGTCACATAACAAAGATGTTTGACAACCAAACAAGGAAGTGGATGATGTGCAATTAGGGAGCCAGACTTAAGAAAAATTGATTTGGGATAGATTTTGAGCTTTCAACGGTTGACACATTTTATTTACATTCTTTGCAGGCACGCCTATTTACAGATTCTGAACCTGTTGAAGCCAGGGCGGAAGCAGTTGTGCTTCTTAAGCAACTAGGTTTTCCGGTTTGTGTTTTACCTTCTTGTGAACTTGGAAATGCCACAGGTCACATCGGTTACTTCTAGATTCTGAGTTGTTGAATCAATGAATTTGTTTTCTTTATTTTGGATTATGGCATACCAGAATTAGAATTTCATGTATGCAGATATGTAGAAGAGTTCTAACAATAAAGCATACTGGTTTTCAAAAATATGTGCCCTGAGCCATTTTATTGATTATATTGTTTATATTTGTGAAATTATATATTCCTTACAATGAAATATTGAAGCATCTAAGCCCAGTATGTTGGTAGGCCATTTTATTTAGGCTGAAATATTGCAGGATAATTAAGTTTTATCTGTTAAATTACATAAAATACTAAAAACAATAAAAATCTTTAAAATCTGAAGACCAGTAAAATAGGAAGCAGCAAGAAGATATAGTTGTGAAATTTTCCACTCTTTTCATTGATAAAATATAATGTTTATAAATTATAATACAAGACTGACAATCTTCCATGGTCAATTAGTTACGCAAAATTGTGCAAGCATCTTATCATGACACTATGGCACTTGATCACACAGCATGTATTGTATACATAAAGTTCTTTTATTTGTGGATGGGTAGGTTGACAATGCAGACTTTTCAGGAAAAAAACCAAACGCACTATTGAATTTGTATTATTTTACTAAGATTCAACTCTGTAATTGTACTGCCCCATGATCTAGCTTCAATTTACCATTATTTCCTGTAACAGTCATATTTTGTAAAACTCTAATTAGGGAAAGCGTACCAGCAGCTAACTTCGTGTACCCACAGATCCTAAATTGTACATCAGATTTTGACGATTTTTTTTGGTTGTCTTCATATGCTACTTATTTGCTTAAAGCTATTGTTCTGAGTCCTGACTTTTGGATAGTAAAGACAAACGCTGTAGGGTCCATTATGCATGCAAGGGTCAAAAAGTGGTCATTTCAAAGTGCCGCCTGAAACATATTTCCTATTGTCCCATTATCCGTTTGCTTTGACAACCAAAAAATTTGCACAATTGATCCAATACTTTTGCACAAATGCCCCAATAATCCGTGCACTATCCGTACCAATAAATTTGCACAATTGATCTAATTAATAACTTTTTTTTTCCAAAAAATAGGTGGCAATTGGTTCATAGATGATTTTTTAGTGGGCTTTTAATTTGCAAAATCTAGTGTGCAGTAATTGGAACATGGGCGGTTATTGGTGCTCTTCCCCTAGTGTCCTAAACTTCTCAAAATAATCAGAAAGGCTTTTGTTAATGTCTCCTTGCTAATTCTGTGTTGTTTAGGAAATGAATTAATTTTCCATTTGGAATTTTCTTTTGAAATAAACTTTAATTTGCTTGGTTTAAACTGGGCTGTTTTCATTCATTCGTATTTTCATCATCACAAAAAATACATGTAGCATTTTTGTGCAATAATTGAAAATCAACCAAAATTGAAAATCAATAGTAAATAATAACGTAAATGTTATGAAAAAATAATACAAAATACAAACTAAAATGTGGGAGTCCCAATTATAATGGTATTGCGGAGCTTTTTGAAACTTCCAAAGGATGGAGATAGGGTTTTGTGGCTTCTACATGGCAAAAATGCCAAGCGCTGTGACTACTCTTCTTGTCATTGTCGCCCTCGAACTGGCCAATCTTGGCTCTTTGTGACAAAGGTAAAGGCTCTCAAGGCAGGTGGCGTTAACTGGGCTGTTGTTTGCTACAGTGATCATGGATATGGGTCGATTGAAGTAGGTGGGTTTTGCTAGTCGATGGGAAGGCTTTGGCTGTGGCACAAACCAATGGGGCTGAAACAAAACAACGCTTTTGCACAGTTGGCCAAAGTGCAAGGAGGACAATGAGTCTTGGTGCTGATGGATATCTGGGGCATGACCCAAACGACACTCCTCATGCCTCTATCTAGAAGCAAGGTCTCTATTGTGTGGACGATGGGCAGTTGGGTGCTGCTCTGCAACCTTCGACCAAAGCCTTTTTGGTGGAGTTGGAGGTCGAGCTGGAAGAGGAGGTTGCCCATAATGTTGCAGTTTTTTCCGATTTAGGTTTGATTGGATGCTTCAGGGGATTGTGGCCGAGCTTGACTAATTTGCACAAATGGATTTCTAAAAAGTGGGAGCCTATTCTGGATGAATGTGTCCAAATATACCCTGTGGCTAGGGTTTTTTTATTGTTGTCTTTGAAAATGTAAAGGATAGGAATAAGATCTTGTGCGAATACCATTGGTGTTGGGAGGACAAGTATACTCTAATGTTGAAGCCTTGACATCCAAATGTCTGTCTGGCCATAAAAGTTTTTGATAGGATACCGCTTTGGGTGAGACTTCCTAACCTTCCACTTCATTTTTGGTTTGATTCTTTCTTTGAGGCCATAGGAAATTCTATAGGGACTTTTCTAATGATGGATGAAGGATCTTCAAATCTTTTTCACTCTACCTTTGCTCGGATTTTGGTGGAAATGCATGTATCTGATGGGTTTCTTGCAGAAATTTTGGTTAAAACTTCAAAAGGTTGTTGGGTCCAGCCATTAGATTATAAACGGGTTCCCTTGAGGTGTAGAATATGTTTTCAAACAGGGCATATGGCTGCTCAGTGTGCCTAAAATAGAGGGCACAAGTCAGCTTCATGGTGGAAAGATGTCACTAACTAGCATTATACAGGGGAGAAGAAGGAAGAGAAGCAATATAGTTTTCTCCATTGTTTGTCTTGGTGTTATGTCTTCTGCTGGATGCCTTTGTTTCTTCCTGTTGTGACTCCTGGTTGATTGTTTGTGGAGGTCTACTACCACCTCGTTCACTGTTTTGACTTTCAAATCCAACACTCATCCCCTGTGGCTGCCCTGCTGATTTTTCCTCAGGTTCAATTATATCCTTCATGAGCTCATAAGTTAATGGAAGCCTCATTACTTGTAGGTGGGCCACTTGTCTGTGCAGCCAAACTTCAGTGAATGTTTTAACTGTTACCATTAGTGCATCCAAACTTTCTTCACTTTTATCTGTCCAATCAATTTGAGCAATGCATCTTTCTTTGCTTTCTCATAATCAGGCTGAAGGTACTGTATATCATCTTCCGCTTGATCAGGAATCTGGATCCACTTGCTTGCTCTAATCAACTCAACTGACGTTCTGGAAAATGTTCTCTTTATCTCCATGTCATCACTAGTGTTAGCTCAATGGTCCTCTATATGTGCTATGTGTCTATACTGAATTCCATATGCTCTCTTAATCTGATGGAGAGGGTCAAAGTGAGCTCTTCCATGATACAATCCCAAAGAATAGAACTCGAATTCTCCTTCAGCAGCCTCTGTTGCCTGGAGAGTTGGGCAAACCTCACTCCTAAGACTGAGTGGAAACAAAACCCCTGGCCTATGTTTGTGCTTCTGAATCCTGTCATATGCCAACAACTGTCTTGCCACTTCCATTAGTTTTAGCTTGTTAGGTGGGAACCTAGGAAGTTTCTTTGGACAAACTGTGCTCCCTAAAACCCATATGTAAGTAAACTTGGGGAATTGGATAAACCAAGACCCGTGCTTCTTCACTAGATCTTTTGATTCTTTTGACAATCTTCTTAGTGGGTTCTTTTGAACATTACTCATAGCAAATGCATCATTAACAATTCTGAAATCCCCGTTGTTGCGGAGGTGGAGTTGAGGGTAGCAATTATAAACCATGAGTTCCCCTTTTTCTTTCCCTACTGTCCCAAGGTACTGCAATCCGGGATACCTACGTATCCACGCCATCATGTAGACCAGGTAAGAAGTCATGTAGAATGCCTTCGTGTGTGTTATAGTTCTCAATTGTTCATCAATGTTGTTACTGATCATCACCGCCAAATCAAACATCTCATTTCCACTAAGTATCATCTCCATGTAGTAGCACATCCAAGGTTCCAAAAGCACTGCCTGTGGGCTGCCCATTGCCCTGTTTAGCATCAAAATGAGGTCCCCTACATCTTCCCTAAAATCAGTCTTTGTCAACTTGGGGAGCTGGGAACGAGTTCTTTAGGTCCTGCCAACCACTCCTTGTTGACGAGGCTAATGTAGTGACTGGATCAACTTTCATATTCTTTCATAGCATCCTTCTTTGTTTTTTGAAAACCTACCTTATGCTCTGGGATATTGAAGGCCTCTCTTATGGCATCCACTGTAAGTGAAACTGCAACATTTCCTTTTGGTGTAAGGACTTGCCTTGTTGTTGGGTTGTAGTTCCTTGCCATCTCCAAAACCAATTCTGTCCACTGATGTGTTGGTGGGAAGACTGAGGCTTGTACTATGCCATTCTTGATCATCTTCTTGATTTGTTTATACTGGTTGACCCTGTACATTCTGTTCCTTATCAGGTTCATATCAAACGGGCAAAGGTTGGTATCACCAATGTTCTCCCATGTTGATGTAAAGCCGGATTCAGGTGCCATAGGTTGTGTATCAAATGTTAGTTGTGCTGCCCTTCGTGCCTTAGCATTTTCAATGTTCTTGGCCCCCTTTCCTTTGGCTGCCTGCTTATCTCCTGCTTTGTCTTTTGCTGGTATGTCCTTCCTTTCCTTGGCCTGAGGCTTTGGCCTTGAGGTTTCAGCTCCCTTCTCCATAGCTGGGCCTGCAACAATCATTATAGCTAGGACTTCGCCTTATTTTACCAAAATTGGACTAAAATCAGAGAATGATGGCTGCTGATAAATCAAAATCAGAACTCCAAATACTTATATCAGACTATGAAATTGACAGATCTAGTACTGTAACACCAAAGAAAACTCAGAAAACTGTTTCATTTCTTCTCCTAGGCCCCCTATCACTCTTACTAATCTTATTTCATTCCACTGTTAGTAAAAAAATCATTACTGAGATCCAAAAATGAGGTCTGATACGAAGTTATGTAATTCTGGCAATGAGTGTAGACCTCTACAAATAGTGGTGGTAATATGATGAGAGGATGAAATCTCAGGGTTTGAACTGCTTTTATTGGATTTTAAGCCTGGAATTTGCAAGAGATAATCAGATTTAGACCCTTGTCTGCTGGCAACTAACTGAAATCAGAGTCCTGCCTACTGATAAGTGATTATAATCAGACTCGATATCAGAATTATATTGACTGGCAAATGCCTTCAGGTGTCCAAAATCAGAATTTCAGTGCTAATAGACATTTGGAATTGGGGTCCTTCTGTTGGCAATTGATTGAAATCAAGGCACTATTGTGGGTGATTACTTGAATTTGGACTCTTATTTGCTGGTAGGTAATGGCGAAAATTGATTTTATCCTGCAAATTCAAGTAAGAAGTGCTGCTGACTGGATATAAACACCTTCAGTTGATAGCACTGCAAACAGAATGATTTAGAAAGGCTCCACAATCTGCCTTTAATGGTTTGAAGTTCGAACCTTCTCAGTTGTTCCTGCAATTGCAATTAGAAAATGATCTCTAGATTGTGGCAGATTGCATTGCTTATATAGAAGGTACATTGGAGCCAAATTTCCTCAGTGTTTTCCCCATTTTTGACCCTTAGCCAAATTTTGTCAGTTTTTCCCAAATTTGACACTTAGCCAAATTTTGCCATTTTGCTCATTTTTCACGCTTGATACTCCGAGAAGGCCTTCTAAATCCTGGATTGTTGCCAATTTCACTCTACCACCTAAACATACCAGCAAAAAGAGGGGGTCCCGTTTGTTATGGGGCGATGGTGTGAAAACCTCACAACAATAAGTTAGTGGTTAAGATTGACTACAGCAGTCTTAAGTACTTTCTCAATCAGAAAGACCTGAATGAGAAACAACATAATGTTAGAATATTGTCATTGATGCAAAAAGGTATGGGTAAGATCATTGTCATTGATGTAAAAAGGTATGGGTAAGATCATTGTCATTGATGTCAAAGATGTATGAGGGAGATTGGTTGTCATTGATGTCAAAGTCATTGTCTGAGTATCTCATTGATGCTAAAGGTGAATGAGAAACAATGGCCTCACAAGGCTAGAAAGCAAAACAAGTAAGAGACATCCTTGTGAAGCAATCAGAAGAAAAACAGTCTGCAGATGTACAGAAAAAAACATTATGGAAACAAAGGCAAAATGAGTAAGATTTTGATTGGCCTACTTCTTACCATTTAGTTACTACATCCAATATCAAATATTTTAGAAAGTATGTGGCACGAGAGCTTGTTCAAAGTGAACAATGTGGCTGCTCTGGAGAACAAAAGAATAAGACTGATAGCATCTGTTAGAGTAAATTATTATTTACTCTATGACCAAGTTCCACTTAGGCATATTAGTTGTCTTTTATTATTTCCTAGGTTACATAATTATTTGCACCCAGTAGTTGTTTCTACCCACCCTCACAAATGACTGGGACACATGGCACTTTCTGTACCCTTCATTCTCTCTTGCCTCGCCTTTATAAGCAAGCTCTTTGTACATTTTCTGACATCTCAATATCAATATCATTTCCTGGTGAATCATATAATCTCTCTCTTTCTGTGGAAGTGTCTGCCTTCGTGATCCTGGCAGCTTGGGAGCATTGCTCCAACAACATCGTGTTTGATAAGATTGATAGCATTGATGGCATCATTATTATTAAGACTGATTATTGGTTAAAGAGAAAATATGACAGCAATGATCTTGATAAAACATTAATAAACAGTGATTTAGGTTATGGAGTAGGCTCAATAAATAAATTCAAATTGAGTTGATCTTCATCAAAGACATCTCTGTAAGCAATGAAGCATATAGGTGTGATTACATAGAAGCTTAAATTAAATATTTGAACTTAATGTACTTGACTTTATTGGAGCTCCAAAGAATTCATGCAGGTCTACACAGCAATTTGTATGATCAAGAAGACATTATTCATATGGCAGAATGCGGGTCGATTACACAGAAATTTGTATGATCGTGAAGAAGTTGTTTAGAGAATAAAAAGATTATACTTGTGAAAGCATTGAATGCTGTAGGTGGTTTATTTCATGAAGAATGGTGAGTTTGTCCAATAAAGAATGGCATTAAGGCAGCACTTTGTCTAAGACAGGCAGCGACTTTATTAAGGCAGAATAATATACCAAATGCATCGACCAGTTTAAGCAGCGATTATCTTATTAGAGTGGTGACCTTATTAAGAAGTGATTTCAATTAAATAATGAACTGGTGGAGAGAAGGACAGCGATTCATAATACAACAGCAATTAAAATCTATGTTATCCATTTCTCTAAAATAAAAAGCACTTAACAAATGGCATTAAAGAGCGATTAGTAAAGACCATACTTATTCTTAAAGGGTGCGATCTTTCTTTGGGTTATGATTGTTGATGAAAAGAGATATCTCGAAGGGAATAGTACCTCTTGGGAAGATATAAAATTATCTTGGGGAAGTTGAATGAAAAGAGTGTTGAGTGGGTAGAACAAATGAGTTTATATATATTATATACAGAGCAGATTAGAGGATTCAAAAGAAGCAGATATATAAGGCATATGAGTAGTGTGTGTAGGAAAAACATTGAATAAAAAGATATAAAAGGGTGTAAGAAATGAATAAGAACTAGGTATGTTTTATAGTAATAGTTATCTCTCTTGGCAAAAGACATCTCCATTCATGAGATCATTGAAGATATAAAAGGCATTTGATAAGTGATGAAATATGACAGAGTAGAACAAACAAGCATACCAAATACACCAGCAAATGAAGAGGAAATTGTAAGAAGAGTATATGCAGAAACAAAGCATTAGTGGAGAGAATAAAGGAGAGATTTCAAGGCGAATTGAGAATAATTCTGAAGCAAATTCGTCAAAGATTAGCCAGATTGAAGAAGAGAATTATAGCAAAATTTAGAGGAGAAATTGATATTGATGTTGGTGCTTCATATTGAAGGGCTTGGTGCCTCTAGTGGGTTGGTTGTCACAAATTGAATGAGGGGTTGGTGCACCTAGTGTGTTGGTGCTCACAAATTGGATGAGGGGTTGTGCCTCTAGTAGGTTGGTGCCTACAAAATCCATCAAAAGAAGATAAATAAAAGCATTATTATGCCATGATTTTCTCCCACAAGTGTTTCCACGTATCCTACTTGTGTTATCGTTGCATCTTATGTTGTTATTATGCAATGAATATGCTTATGCTATTAAGGTTGAAAAAGTAAAAGATTGTTGTGCAAGCATATGCTTCTGAAATTGAATATATGAAGGTTACACATAATGTAGTTGCTGATGCTTTATCTTGGAAACCCACTCAAAGACCCACTCAATATTCCATTTTTGACACATTGCTGATTGGGTCACCACCATCATATTTGAATATGCAACGAATGATTTTACCACTAAGTTGTTGGATGGAAGAGTACAAGATGAGATGTTCAAAGTGGTGAGAGACCTGATTCTACATAAAGAGATATATTTGTTTCTAGAGTCAAAGATGAAGGAAAAGATTTTAAGGGCCATGCATGATACTCCGTTGTTTATGCATTTGGGGTATTTTAAGACATACAAACTAATGAGGGAGAAATTCTCTTGGAAAGGAATAAAAAGAGTTTTCCTTAAACACATTAAGGAATGTTCATCTTGCTAGGCTAAACAATGAGTTTATCCTCCAAGCCTGATTTTACCATTAACCATTCTTGAGCAAACATGGGAAAGTATATCTATGGACTTTATCATTGGGTTACCCAAGATAAGTGGCAAAGATTGCATATTTGTGGTGGTGGACAAAATAACCAAGTATGCACATTTTTTATGCCATATACTTTGACTCCAAGGCTTCCCAATTTGCAGTTTTATTCTTCAATGAGGTTTTTAGAATACATTGGTTATATAACAACATCATTAGTGTTAGGGACAACAAGTTTTTGAGTCTTTTTTGGAAAGAAATGTTTCGTTTGGCAGGATTAGAGATCACCCTAGCACAAGTTATCACCCCTACATGGATGGCTAGATAGAAATTGTCAACAAATGGATTGAAGGGTACTTAAGAAATTGCGTTCCTAAGAAGCAATAACTTGGGTCAAGTGGTTACATTTGAGAGAACATTTTTATAACACCTCCTACCATATGTCGATAGGTATGCCACTTTTCATGGCTTTGTAGGGACACAATGCTCTAACCGTTGTGGATCTTGCAATCACAAAAAATAGGGTCCCCAGAGCAACAAATATGATCAGGTAGAGTCATGAAGTATTGAAATTCCACAAGGACCATCTTAAACACGCTTAGAGCCAACAAAAGCTCTATGCAAACCAATGGTGTATTGAAAGGGTTTTTGAAGTTGGAGACATAATTTATTTAAGGATGCAACACTAGGTAGTCTTCATTGAAGAAGAAAGGAGTAGAGGAGTCAATACTTAGATTCTATAGTCCCTACAAAATTATAAGAAATGTTTGGAGAAGTAGCCTATGGATGAGAGCTATTTGAGAAATTGACAAATAGAACCATTAGTGATTATTTGCCTTTGGTGAAATGGAAGGATTTTCCAACTAAAGATGCTACATGGGAAGGAGTGGACATTCAGAAGCATCCAAATTCGAATCACTTAAGGGAAAGCAATGTTGGGGAGGGGGGATTATAATGTATCCTTTTTCTGTAAGATTACTCGATGTTCCTTAAGCCTATTTTCCATTTCCCATGGGCTTGGGAAAATAAATTAGGGAAATGACTTTGTAATACTTTGGTGTGTCCTATTTTATGTTTGCTTAGATTATAGGCCCCTTTGGGTATTATGTAATCAAGCTTTATTCCTTTAAGTGTTGTCAGCCAAGGATGTGTGTGCAGGGATATGGAGGGAAAGTGAGCATTCGATTGCCTACTTAAACCTAAGTTTCAATAACATCATCCGTTTTTTATAATATTATTTCTCAAATTGATTGGACATCCTGCTTTTTTGTCATTATAGGTTGGAGGATGAAAACCCCTTTATCCTCATAGTCGGTTTGTGGGTGAAAACCATATCCATCATTAAGCGATTCCACTCAGGGATTGCACCTGAGCTTAATTGATTTTCTGTTCAGCAGCTCCTTTTAGTGCCTGTTTTTTTGATTTAGGTAGCTCTCTCCTAGCACCTAGGGATTGTAATTCGGTCGTGGCTTCTATAGCACCCCCTCCGCTGGGAACTTGTTATATTTTTGATAACAATATCACTATTATTGTGTTGGCAACTGAATTTTCAATTGACTTAAAGTGCGATCTTCTACTGTAATAAGAAGAATAAATAGTTATTGCAAATTGTTGTTCATTTGCAAGGGTTTACAATTGATTTCTTAATGTTCTGTGAAGCTTATTATTTGTTAGGATAGACCTGATTAGAAATATGATCTAATTATAAGTATCCTGTGGAGTGAAATTAAATTGAAACATTGAACATCCCTAATCAGCGATATTACAAAATGTTTCGTACAAACTATGATGATTCAAGGAAGAAAATGTTTGGGCTACTGAGTTGGACACGGGAATGAACAAAAATAATCCCACGTGGATATTAATGGATATCTCTAAGTTTTTGTCCTAGCACTGATATACACATGCAATCTAAACTTAAAAAAAATTATACATCTCTCATATCAAATGAGAATAAGCAAAAGAAGAGCTAATGATTTAAGAACAAAGAGATAATCATTGGACAAATGTAATATAGTAAATGATACAAACAATTCAGTATTGTTTCTGGAACGGTACTTACTCAGGATTCTCTAGTTGTTTGAGAAGACCAAATAATTACCATCTCCATTTTGATAATTTAGGTGATAATTCCATTGTGACATCCTTAATTTGAAAGAATATTTCCTATAGTCAATGCCTATGCAAAGAAATAAAAACATTAGCCATCAAAATTGGAATAAAAGACAAACATTGTGAACCTTTAAAATACAAACCTTTTAACAATGTGGAATATTTTTTCATTCAAAAACCTTTTTACTTGATATTTTTACAGGAGATTGATGGTCTTAAGTTGAGAATACATTGCAAGCATGTGCAGAAGAAACACTTCCATTTTTTATGCCAATGGTGGAACATCAACATTACAGCAGTGAATCCTGCAGTCACAATACCTTGAGATGGAATACATGTGTCATACTGTGGTGACATATAGAACTATTGGCAAAGGATTGAGGATGTGCTCCTGGAAAACCACAAATTTATTCCTCGCTACAGTCATGTATACATATGTTAAATACAATCTGTCTTTCAACGAAAAAGGAGAGCAAATGAAAAGGTTTTTCTAGGAAGTTTTTCTTGTTGAGATAAAAAATAATCAGACCAGGTCACTTGACTGACATATTAATTGGCATTAGAAGTTAGTCCTTAATATGAGTATCCTGTATTAATGAGTACAGGCATGGAAGAACGGGCAAACAATGGTACATTTAATGGGTGATTGTTTTAGTGCTGTCTTGGCATTTTAAATACAACTAAGCTGCATTGCCTCTGCCACTTTATCACCCTCTTATTCTCTTAGAGATTGAGTCCAGTCAGTAGTCAATATTGTGTGTCAATGTAGAATATATAAGGGTTTGATATACATTTTTGTGAAGAATTTCAGCGCATTGGATGAGTGGTTGCAGGACTTATCCCAAATTATAAATATGGAATCTTAACCCCCAATCCTTTCCACATGAGCCTAAGGAAAGACAAGTGCGGAGTGTTGTTCATGATATTTTGAGTTATGTCTGCCTTTGCTTCAACCACTATTACTAATAATCAGTGGGATTAATACTTGCATTTTCTTGCCAAAACTTTTTCTGAGTTTTTCTCTCTTTGAATGGGGAATCTGGCTGCCTTCTATTCAACTTGCAAATTGGGATAAGTTTGCATCTCTTCATTATAATTGGGGAACAAACAAAGAGGTCACTAGAGTTTGTGAGCTTCCAAGAACAGAAAGAGGATAGAGGTATGCATGTTTTTGATTTGCTGATGACGTGGTCATATTTTTGACACTCATCTTGAGGGAGAGAACAAAGACCTTAATTATAGAAAACAAAGTGTTATGAATTCTTTTGGTTTGCTGATGACACAATCATATTTTTTACACCTGTCATGGGAAATAATGCAAATTAAAACATATTGCTCTGGACCATCTTATCAACAGAATAAAATTAAATGTGTTTTTACAAATATGATGTCTTGCAGAACACTGGAATTTAAGAAACTATGAGCTCTAGGAAAGGGAAGCCACTGTTGAACTGCATGCGATTCCCCCATTACTAGAAACTGACCATTGATATCTAGAAAACCATACTCAATAAAATAACAATGAAGCTCTTGAAATGGATATACCAGCGTCTCACTTCCATAGGTAGGGTTCAATTGCTACAGTCAATAAAGCAAGTTGTTCCAATGTATCTGATGATCTTCCTCCCTCTTCCAGCAGATGTAGCTAAGGAATCTGTGAAGATTCGTAGAAAATTTAAATGGAAGAGTGTGAACAACAATTCAAATGTCCGCTGGTTGTCTGGAACAAAATACAAAAATCGATTTGGAAAGAGATCTCGGTGTTGGGAACAGTTGCCAAATCAATCAAGGCCTCACCATCAAATTTGAATGGATATTAATCCATGAACAGGCTACTTCATGGAGCTTCATGACTAACTGCTGCTACTCCTTAAAGCACCAAAATTAGCTGTTGCCACTCTACCTTTTTTTATTGCCAATATATTTTGAATGTTTTTATAAAAAGTAGATGACAATTATGCTGAATATGCTGTAATCTTTTTGTTAATAGCATTGTCTTACTCTTTATCTCTAAAACAGTATAATCTAACCAACTACCAACGAAAAAATTGGTTTCATTGACTTCGAAAGTCAAAATATCATTTCTTTGAAAGCCATTGATTTTATGAAGGCTGCACAGGTTCAGATAAGAATTCTTTGTTTTCTAAATTATTGCCCTATGCTCAATTTGTTAAATTGTTCTAAATGTGATTAATTTTATGTTTATAAATTTTGAGTTACTTGATTAATTGGATTTCCAGGAGTTACTTGATTAGGTAGATTGCTGTTATGGTAACAATTTTCTATGGATCAGGTAGACAACCTGAAGACAAAAGTTCTAGAGGCGAAGTTAGAACACTTCCTTTCAGAACTCCAGGCCAAAGCCAGACAACAAAGTCCAGCTTTGCTGGAGACAGTCGAGTCTTCTGAAAATATGCTAGATTCCACAGGCTCCAAACAACCAATGGAATTTTTGAAAAAGGTAACATCTAAAACTAAAACATTAAAATATGATATATCTGACTGGGTTAGTTATGAAGAAAGGAAAAAAAAGAATTATTATTTCTACTAGTGATCATAGTCTGGGAAGTACATGAGGTCAAGAGAGTGATAAAAGACATCTGCAATACATTGAATATTATTTCTTTTTCAAAGTTATGATAATGTCCAGAAGAATAATACTTGATCTTAGAAGCACAAGGCTGCTTTCTGTTTTATATAACTTGGATTAGTGCAGTGAGGATAGAATCAAGTTTCATACAGTGCGGTTTAGCTATTAGTTTCTCTAATTTAATTGTCTTATCACTGTAGTCCATTTTTTCAATTATTAAGTTTTATTGTACCAGACAAAGGATGGATCATTATTAATCATAGTTGCACGGGGACGGGGGTACTTGGGTACTTTGGGTACGGGTACGGGTACCGGTACGGCTATTTTTCAAAACAGGGGACGGGGGTACGTCAATTTTTTTTTTATAATATAATTTTTATATTTTATAGAAAATCTGAAAATATGAGTCATGACATTTGAGTTTTCAAAACAAGAATAGTGATAAAGTTTGCAGATGTGTAATGTATCGCTTTTAGTTTCAGATTTGCAATATGTTC
>MU227404.1:474017-507981 GCA_018584345.1 Thuja plicata | reverse complement strand
CTTCTGATAGCTCACTCAAACCTTCACAGTGCTCCCTTCCTTATATAATTTGATTCCTTATAATGACCGGTATATGGTATGTAAACTCTTGTGCAAAAATGGAGCCTCTAAAATTAGAGCTCCATCATGCCCAAAGAGAAAAGAACTAAGCTAGAACCTTCTGGGAGAAAAGGTACTTTTGTAGGCTATAGTGAAACCTCAAAAGCTTATAGAATATATGTGCTTGGTCAAAGACAGATTGAACTAAGCAGAGATGTATTTTTGAGGATGACAGCCTTTAAAAGAGCCATAAATTCTATTGAGTCAGAAATTCAAACTTCCACCATAGACATAAAAGAGGATCCTGCTCCTGAGTTTTAGAGGGAGTATCCTGAGGAAGATATAAATGAAGAACAAATCACATCATTGGAAAATCCTAAGAAGAGACCACTTTGGACTACTAAAACAATGGAAGAAGCAAGAACTTGTGCCGCTCCATCAGGGACCTTCAGAGAAAGTAAAAGGCCTAAGCGATTCTCTAGTTATGTAGCTTTGATGAGTGAATTCATCAAATCAGAACCTTCTAATGTTATAGAAGCTCTCCAGCACCAAGTGTGGAAGGATGCGATGACAGAGGAGTATCAATCCATCTTGAAGAATGATGTGTGGGAGATAGTACCTAGGCCAAAAGAGAAATCTGTTGTTTCTTCCAAATGGCTATTTAAAATCAAACATGCTGCAAATGGCAGTATAGAAAAACACAAAGCAAGATTTGTAGCCAGAGGATTTTCACAGAAAGAAGGAATTGACTATGAAGAAACCTTTGCTCCAGTTGCTCGATATACCTCAATCAGAGAAGTTCTAGCCATTGCAGCAGCCAAAGGATTGAAAGTCCATCAAATGGATGTAAAAACTGCTTTCTTAAATGGAACCATTGAAGAAGAGGTCTACTTAGAGCAACCTGAAGGATTTGAGATTCACAATGCAGAATCACATGAGTGTAAATTAAAGAAAGCTCTATATGGACTTAAACAGGCTCCCAGAGCCTAGTATGAAAGAATTGACAGTTACCTCATGAGATTTGGCTTCTCAAAGAATGATGCAGACCCAAATCTCTACTTCAAACAAAGCAAAGGTGATATGTTAATATTGATATTATATGTTAATGATCTGTTGATTATAGGAGAAGATCACCTTATTGATCAGTTTAAGAAAGATCTAGCCTCAAAATTTGATATGAAGGACTTAGGTCTATTACAATACTTCCTTGGACTTGAAGTCTGGTAGAAATCAGATAGCATTGTTCTGAACCAAGGGAAGTACACCATTGATATATTGAAGAGATTTGGTATGATGAACTGCAAACATATGTCATCCCCCATGGAAACAAATCTTCATAAATTAAAGGAAGTAGTTGCAGATTCTCAGTCGACAGATCCCACTCTCTACAGGCAGATGATTGGATCTTTGATGTATTTGGTCAATACCAGATCCGATATCTGCTATGCTGTAAATGCCTTGACTCAGTTTATGTGTGAGCCCAAGGAGATACATCTTGTGGCTGTTAAGCATATAATGAGATATGTTCAAGGTACTCTTAATTATGACCTAAGATATGAAATGGTTGACTTAGATCTTCATGGATTCACAGATTTAGATTCGGTTGGAAGCGTGACTAACCGGAAGAGCACCTCCGAATGTTGCTTCAGTTTAGGATCGGCTATGATATCGTGGATCAACAGAAAATAGTCCTCAGTAGCTCAAAGTTCTATAGAAGCCGAATATATTGCAGCTTCTATGGCTGCTACAGAAGCAGTATGGCTCAGAAAATTGCTTGTGGGATTATTCGGTAAACCTTTGAAACCAACTATCATCCACTGTGACAATCAAAGTTGCATTAAGCTTTCAGTGAATCCAGTATTTCATGATAGATCTAAGCATATTGAGATTCCTTATCACTATGTGAGAGACATGGTAGAAAGGAACGTGATTCAGTTGGAGTATATCAGTACAGGAGATCAAACAATAGATATTCTTACCAAACCTCTCCTCAAAGTGAAAGTTGAACACGTCAGGAAGAATCTTGGTATGATTGAAATGTAAATTTTTCAAATTGATTTGTACTAATATATTAAAGATGTTTAGTGTGTAAACTTCTTTTGTCATATGTGTGACTATGACTTTATGGGCCTACCCATCCTGTGTGTATTTATGGAAAGTGAGGACTTTTTGGATAATCAACACTTGTATTTAACATTATAAGGTGACGATCTTATAATGTTCAGAAGATTGATATCATGTGACTTGATATCAGTATGATTCATGGATTTGCCATGATTAGTTATGGTAGACATTATGTGACGTAATGTCATTGCACATACCATAATTGGGATATGTAAGGAGAATGTAATGTTCTCGAGTACATTATATCCTTTAGTATCACGAGATAGGTGATACTATGTATCACGAGATATGTGATACTTCATATTACGAGTTATGTGATATGTGATGCTATGTATCACGAGATATGTGATACTTAATATCACGAGTTATGTGATATGTGATACTCTGTATCACGAGTTAGGTGATACTTCATATCACAAGTTATGTGATATGTGATTACTTATATCATAAGTTGAGTGATATATCATAAGACAAATAATTTATATCTATTGTAAGTCATAAGATATTCACAAAGATTACTGTGATATGTTTATCTTCCCGAGCTAAGAGGGAGTGTTGATATTTGTAGCTTCGATCATATAACATATTGATTTTATGAGAATAGATAAAATTATGATATATATGTATATATCAATATATATATATATATATATATATATATATATATCAATATATAGATAATAATAATTGATATTATCATTATTATATATATATTGATATTAATTATCATTAATTATTAGCTATATATATTGATATAGCTATCTATTATTATTGTTATAATATATAATGATAATGATCATCATTATTATATTATAATTATTTAGATCGAATTAACAAATCTAACATATGACTATTGAATTATTAAGACCACCGATTACTTATTATCGGGTCTATCATGCTTGATAAAGTAACGTCTTTTGTCACGAAAGGTCACGCCTATTATAGGCGTGACTCCTTGATGAGTCACGTCTATCATAGACACGACGATTCATGTCCGCCGCTTATGATATATGAATCGTTGCCAATGGAAACTTGGAGTGTACAACACAGTAATCGATAAGTGAAGTTACATTGACTTGTTTCTGCAAAACATAAAATATATATGATGTTCATATTCGACAGAGGTATAAGATCTCAGTCTATATCAATTAATTTATTTACTTATAGTTTAGATTTGATATAGGTTCATTTTGCATTTACAGCTAGGAAGTCAGCCACCTTACTTTAGGCCTTACAGGTACACACATATACAAAAAGTTAGATTTAAAAGGATGTTCAAGAGATGCTAGAAGCGGGAATCATCAAGCATAGCCAAAGTGTCTACTCCTCACCTGAGGTAATGGTGCATAAGAAGGATGATACATGGCACATGTGCCCAGAATGTAGAGCGCTTAAAATATACACCATTAAAGTTAAGTTTCCTATTCCAATCATCGATGGTTCATTAGATGAATTGAATGGAGCTATGCTTTTTACATAGCTAGACCTTAGATCAAGTTATCACCAAATTCAAATTAAGGAAGAAGACATTCTCAAGACAACATTTAGGACTCACAAGGGTCATTATGAGTTTTTGGTGATGCCTTTTGGTCTTACTGATGTACCATCTACATTTTAAAGTTTGATGAACTCCATTTTTGAGGAAGTTTGTATTAGTGTTATTTGATGCTATATTAATTTATAGCAAAACATGGGAGGAACATTTACATCATGTTGATATAGCACTGCAAGTTCTTCTAGATCACCAGCTACATGCTAAACCTTACAAGTAGGTGGAGTACTTGGGACACATAGTTTCACATGGAGTAAAGGTGGATTGTAACAAAATTAGGGCTATTGTTGAATGGCCTATTCCCAAAACCATTTAGAAATTAAGGGGTTTTATTGGTTGATTGGGCAATATAGAAGATTTGTGAAGAACTATGGTTGTATAGCAGCACCACTCACGGCTTTATTAAAGAAAAAATCTTTTTAATGGAATAAGTTAGCTAATGCAACATTTGATGGGTTGAAGGAGGCTATGTGCCCTACTCCAATTGTTGCTACTCTTGACTAATTTTTTAATTGTGGAATGTGATGCTTTAAGTAATGGTGTTTTATGATGTCCCTGATTAGGAAAGTTGGCTCTTTTCTTTCTTATTGTTTGTTTTCTTAATAATAAAATCTTAAATAAATAAATTAATAAAATATTAATAATTTCATTTATTTAATGTTTCAAAATTAAGTTTATTGGGCTGACTTTTGGGGAAAATATTTAATAAATAAAATCTTGAGGCCAACTTGGTGTTTTATGGCAATTATTTTTGTAGCCGACCTAGCTTGGACTCATATTCATATGGGGGTTGTTGGTGAAGAAAGGCATCATGGAATTTGGGTGTATTCTTTGCATTAAATGAGTGTAATCACTGCTTAGACGCATACCTAAGAGGTACTTTGTAGTGGGACGAAAACCCATTTCATAACCATTGGGGATGTTCATCTCAAAGCTGTGCAAGGAGATCGATGGCAATTGGAAGTGACGCCAACCAACAAGGTAAGTGTGGAAGGATTGCTAGGTTGAATGTGCTTGGTCGTTGATTGGTGATTAGTAGGGGATTGCAGACAAGGTAACATCTGGTTCAAACTCACTGGATGAGATCTCATAATTGAGGATAGGCATTTGACTTAGTTCTAAAAGCCATCAAACAAGTATGCTCTATTCTTGAGATCTGAATGTGAAAGAATTGAATTTTTCTGATTGGTTTAGGTGCATTCAACTATTAATACATTGATTGTTATTCAATAAACTTGCTCGGATGAACTGAATGCATGAACTAGATGCATGAAGGGGATGAGGGGTCCAAATACTTCTTTGACATTATCAAGGGCAAGAACAGAAGGGAAGTAATTAAGGAGATCCTCATTGATTCAGATATTACTAAAGACCCCACTGCAATTAAAGAGGCCTTTAAATTTTATAAAGGCATGTTCTCCTCAGAACATGGTGTTGAGAATCAAGCAGCCTTTGAGAAATGCGTCAGCCTAATTCCCTGTAAAATTTCCCCTAGTGATGCTGCTCTGCTAGAAAAGGATATCCCCTTAGAGGAGATCACTGCCTCCATTAACTCCATGGCAAATGGTAAATCTCCAGGTCTCGATATTCCCGTAGAATTCTACAAACAAAATTCAAAGTGGATTGGCAAAGAGCTACTTGAGCTTTATAAAGATGCATTCGAAAGAGGATCATTGGGGATTAACATTAATAAGGGGGTCATTAAATTAATCCCTAAAGCAGGCGATAGGACTCAGGTGAAGAATTGGAGACCAATTACTCTATTGAATTTGTCATACAAAATCATTGCCAAAGTTTTGGCAAGAAGAATAGCGGCCTTAATGAAGAACTTCATCTCTGTGACACAAACATGTCTTATTCAAGGGAGATCTATTTTGGAGAACCTAATTACCAATTGGGAAGACATGCACTGGACCAAAAACAGTGGACTGAATGCTGCTATGATTTTGCTTGACTTTGAAAAGGCTTATGATAGAGTGGAGAGGCAGTTTGTGATTAGCATGCTTAGGGCCTTTGGGTTCCCTGAGATATTTTGCAAGTGGATCAACATTCTGTTAGTTGATTCCTCCACTGTTATTGATGTGAATGGTGAACTTTCTGAACCTATTCCTCTCCAGAGGTCCATTAGACAAGGGTGTCCCATTGCTCCCTCCCTCTTTGTCGTTGCGGCTGATGCCCTATTTTACATCCTTAGATCTTCTAGCCTTGGCCCTCGTGTTAAAGGTATCTCCCTCCCCAATAATGATAGTTTGATCAATGCTCAATTTGCTGATGACACTTCATTGTTCCTTGAGTTGTCTGAAGGAAACTTCTCCAATGCTCTTGATAGACTTAACCTCTTCTGCCTTGCTTCTGGTGCTAAAGTTGCCTTTCATAAATCTAGTGTTCTTGGTTGGTCGGAGACTGCTCCTAGTTGGCTGATCTCTAGTGGGTGGCAATGGGTTGGCCCTAATAAGATTGTTCGATATCTTGGTATCCCATTTGCTATCGAACCATGTACCAGTGATATGTGGAAATGGATTTATGATAAAATGAACAAGAAACATTTGAAATGACAGACTCAGTCTCTCTCCTTAGCAGGTCGGGTCCAGGTTGTTCAGAAAGTATCTATGTTACCCCAGGTTTCCGGGACGGGGGGACGGGGAAATGGGTTTCCGGGACGAATTTTTTTTTCTCGGAGCAGGGGACGATAGTGGGAACAACTATATAAAAACTAGGGAAAATTTAAAATATATAGGGAAATTTGAAATATTCATATAAAAACATGGATAACGCATGCTTATATAAATTACAGAACCTTAACATATAATGTTTGTGTTAAATAATTTAACTTTAGAGTTCACATGAGAGTGGAAATCAAACAAATTATCAAAACTAAAACATTAATTTTATGGGACAGCCAAGGGAAAGGTTTTCGGAAGTTTCTGAGTTTCCGGGACGTCCCGAAAACGGGGATGGGTCAATTTTTGCCGGAAACGCGTCCCCGGGTAACATAGGAAAGTACTCTCTTCTCACCACATATACTTTGCATCTACTTGGTAATTTGCTAATTATCAGATTAATATGCTAGAAAGGATCTTAAAGGAATTCCTGTGGTCTGATGGACTTGGGAAAGGTAAGAGACATTGTGTGAAGTGGGACTGGTGCTGCAGACCGAAAAATCAAGGAGGCCTTGGTATTAAGGATATTAAAGCTGAGGGGGTTGCTTTGGCAGCCAAATGGATTTGCAAGGCCCTTTGGGGAAATGAGCCTTGGAAGGTATTAATCAGGAACAACATTGAAAGGTCTGTCATTAAGAAGGGTAAACAGTGGAAAGACATGCCTGTTTGTGACATCATCATGGGTGACTTCAAATTGAAACTTTTTAGGTCCAGTGTCTTCTGCTCTTTTTGGAAAGTCTGGTCTTAGGTTAGGGGATTCATTTCTGATAGGGGTGCTTTTGGGGGGCCCCCTTCTACACAGTTGCAGATAGATCTATTTGGTTGGTGGGGACTAAGCCTTAATGATAAACCCTTGGCTTTGACACAGTGCTGTTCTGCTAAGCTCTGGAAGAGTAAGGGTATTAATGTGATCAAGGATCTACTAGTTGATGGGTAGCTGGAGTCATGGGGGAACTCAGCAGTTGGTTTGGGATCCCTCCCTCTCAGAAAAAAGACAAACGCCTTGATTTGTAAATCTTTGAATGGGGCCTCACTTGGGAAGATGTTGGATACTAAATCTTTCTTTGATCAGACTAAGTGGTGTGATGGAATTGGATTGAAGGACACCTCCACTAAGCAATTGTATGGATTGATCAAACAAGATTCTGCTATTTTCACACGAGTAACCCAGTGTTGGGGATTTGATTGTCCTTTCTTTGACTGGCATTTCTTTTTTGAATTCTTTTGGAATACACCTATTGAACCCCAAAAAATATGTTTTAGATGGTTGTTGCTTCTAAAAAAACTTGCTATCGGGTCAGTCCTCTCTTCTGTTGGTCTGGAATCTATCACTTGTAGTATGTGTAATGTGATTGAAAGTGTTGAGCATTTATTATTTGATTGTGAGTATGCTCGTAAGGTTTGGGCTATTTTTCTTGGTTCTCCTATAGTGTGGAATTGTAAACCTGGCTTGTCTTGGAGTGAAATTCTTTCTGCTTATGTTGATGTCTTAGACTTTGATCTTAACAAATTTTGGTCTGTTCTTACCTGTGAAATCCTATGGGTACTTTGGAAGGATAGAAACCGAGAGATTTTTCAAGGTGAAAGAAGGAGATCTACCGAGTTTAATCTTAAATTCACCCACTTTTTAATTATGTCACAAGTCTCAATGCTGCTGCAAATTCCTAAAAGCAAATTCATGATGCTGGTTTGTGAGGGATCTCTGCAAATTTTGAAAGCTGAAGTTAAAACAGTACAATACATTAAAGAATATCAATCCTTTCTGGATCATAGGGAGGTGGAAGAGCTCAACAAAATGTTAGAAGATTGTACACTTGAAAGATCTTCTCATACCAATATCAATGACAGTGTAGCTCGGGGAGATTGGCCATGGGATTCTTCTGTGGATGTCGGCTCTGAGAGCACCAACAACAATCCCAATACTAAGAAAAATGATGGATGGAGCTGATAGAGACAAATGCTTATGATGTTTTGTTATATATTGGTTTTGATCAGATTAAATTTGTAATTATATATGCAGTTTTATAAACAATGAAACTATGGTGTAGAAGCTATGAAACCATGTAACCACTGATATATAGGCATTTAGGTAGCAATTAGATCTTCCCCCCATTTTTGTAATTGTATATTCAGCTGGGGGCTATGTTGATAATACTCTGATACTCTTTGTGATGCCAGTCATGACTGACAATTATTATGTATCCCATTTTTGATAAACTACTTTAATAGAAAAAAAAAAACTTGCTCTTATAAATACTGTAGTGATGACTATACTCTAAGTCGACACTCTCTCTAGTATGATTTCATGCACTCTAATATGTATGCTGAGTGATTATCTCAGTATTCAGTTTGTCTTTGTGACCTGAATATTGCGTAATTGGTGAGATGGTGAACTCTATGAACTAAATACGTTTTGAGATTCTATTTTGAAACTACTCATTTTTTTGAGTATCTGATTAATCTAAGAAATCAAATATGAGTGTGCATAAGCTATTTGGTTGCTAATAGCAGTGAATACTCTTCTACTTTTTTTGTTTTACAAGCTAGTATATTTCTATGGTATCAGAGCCACCTTTCCGCTAGCTTGTGGATTGATGAGTAACGGGGATCAAAGATATAAGCAATGAGAAAAGAAGGCAATGGGTGACAAAGATGAGTCAAACCCCAAAGAGTTCATTAGGGAGATCAGAGAAATCCATTTCAACGTAAGGGATATTGTGAGGGAGATAGTTCAACAATTAAGAGGAATGAGCGAACAACTGAGTACTAATAGGACTGTTCAAAATGATGTTTAAGGCAACAATTTTGGTCAAGGAAAATCTTTAGCTGGTGGTGAAAACGTTTCAGCTACTAGGGGGAGAGCTTCAAGTAATACAATGACCTCCAGAGCTAAATTTCTTGACAAAGAAGCAACTGAAGGTATTGGGGAAGAACCACTTGATTCACAAGAAGACACAACAAGATTTCATGATGCATTCTATATCTTAAGCCATGTCGTTCGCGCAGATTTGACTTTTAGCCTTAGGGACTATTATGAGACGAAGAAAGCAACTTTCCATGGGAGGAGAAGGTATGCAAAAATAAAAGACATTTAACACCGTTTAAGGCGACAATTTTGGTCAAGGAAAATCTTTAGCTGGTGGTGAAAAAGTTTCAGCAAATTAGGGGAGAGCTTCAAGTAATACAATGACCTTCAGGGCTAAATTTATTGACAAAGAAGCAATTGAAGGTATTGGGGAAGAACCACTTGATTCACAAGAAGACACAACAAGGTTTCATGATGCATACTATGTCTTAAGTCATGTCGTCCGCACATATTTGACTTTTAGGGACTATTATGAGATGAAGAAAGCAACTTTCCATGGGAGGAGAAGGTATGCAAAAAGAAAAGACATTTAACACCGTTTGGGAAAAATAACTACTTTGACTTTTGATGGTGCTGGTAATTTCTCATATAGTGCTTGGATGCAGGAATTAGATATATATTTCTCATTGAACCCAATGCTTGAAGAAGAGGCTATCAATTGTGGCACCGTGCATCTTGAAGGAGTGGCTCATGAATGGTGGTATCATGGCATGATAACCCAAGGGCATGATTCTATCACCCCTTGGAAGACTAAAGCCAAAGATTGATTGAGAAATTTGATAGGAAATATCTAGAGACTCATTTTAGAGAGTTAGAACAACTAAAGTGAGAGGGAAAGGTGGAAGACTATGTAGCAGAATTTCAGAGGGTAGGGATAATGATTTTTGATGTGTCAAAGAAAAGGCTTCTAGTCTTTTTCACATGTTCTAGCTCAACCCCTTAAATTGTTAGTAAGGTCATTTGACTCAAGCTCAGTGTAAGAAGCCATCAAAAGGGCCTTAAGTTTTGAAGATTCAATGACCAAGGACTGAATGAACTCGAAGCAAGCGTCTCCTATGCAATCAAAGAAATCTTTTTAAAAGAACATCCTACCCCCTAACCCTAGCCTAGTAGAGGTGTATAAGAACAAATTGCAAAGGAGGAAGCTATGCTTCACATGTAGAAACTCATGGCAGCCTAGTCATAGGTATTTGTGGAAAGGAGAAATGCATTCTGTAGAGGTAGTCTCCAATGAGGAAGGAGTAGTAGGTAGACATTCAAAACAATAGCTGCTTGACAAAAGGCAACATCTGGGACAAGTGGATTGTGATATCCCCAATTAGGAAGGCCAACTCTTTTTTTTCCTAGTGTTTGTTTGTTAAATAATAAATATTTTTATATTATAGATCGTTTACAAATCTTTGCTCATTCGAGCATTACAAACGTTTTATTCAACCATCAAACTAAGACAAATACGAGCTCCTTACGAGCAGCCACACTAGAAACAATGAATGAAAGACCAAGAGTCGCAACTTGTAAATCCACCTTTTTACAATGAGACAAATACAACCAATGGAAGACCAAGAGTCATAACTTAGAATTCCACAAAGATATCCCTCTTGGGATTTGAACCAGGGTCTCCACAATGAGAACTCATTGCTTCAACCAACTAAGCTAAACCCCTTGGACGTAAATAATAAATATTAAATAAATACATGTATAAAATATGAATAAATGAATTATTAAATGTTTTAAAATTAAGTTTATTGAGATGACTTTTTGGAAAATATTTAATAAATAAAATCTTGAGGCCGACCTGGGTTTTATGGCAGTTATTTCTTGTATCCAACCTATTTGGGACTCATATTTATATGGGTGCTGCTGGTGAGGAAGGACATTGTGGTATCTAGGTATATTCTTTGCATTACCTGAATTAAATCATCTGCTTAGATCCAGACTTGAGAGGCACTTTGTAGAGGGACGAAAACCCCATTAGGTAACCATCTGGGATGTTCATATCAGAGTTGTGCAAGGAGATTAATGCCAGTTGAAAATAACACCAACCATCAAGGTAGTTATTGATCGTGGAAGGATTGATAGGTGGAATGTGCTTGGTAGTTGATTGGCAGGGGATTGCTGATTGTTAGGGGATTGTAGACAAGGTCACATTTGGTGCAACCCACTAAAAGAGGTCACATATATGAGGGAAGGCATTTGATTGAGTTTTGAAAGCCAATTAACAAGTATGCTCTAGGCTTGAGATCTAAGTGTGAATGAATTGAATCCACATGATTGGTTTAGGTGCATTTAGCTATCAATACATTGCTTGTTATTCAATAAACTTGCTCTTGTAAATACTATAGTGATGCCTATACTCTGAGTTGGCATTCTTGCTAGTGATATGTATACTAAGTGAATTATCTAAGTGTAGCATTGTAAATTGTATCCGTATACAATTTCATGCTCACCTATGCCTCATTTTAGTGTTTCTGTCCTTCCATGCCTGATCATGTTTGATTATGCTTGCATCGGTTCAAATCTAGCAACTTTAGCAACTCATTGGTTGTTGGTCTGTGACTCAACCCTTTTGGTCAATGGCGCTTAGTAATGTAACAACTTGACTCTTTTCCCACTAATGCTTTGAACTCTTGAAATTAATTAAAGAAATCTAATTTCAGTTTCAGAAAATACACCCACATTTTCCTACCAAAATCTTCAATAAACAAAAGAAAATACATGGGACTAGTGATGGATGGCATGTTCATTTGTCTACAAAACATATGCATGAATCAGTACAAAACATATGCATTAATCAATTCTTGGACTCTTTCAGCTCTTTTAGTTAGTGCATCAAGAATTTAAACAAACAATTTGCATGCAAACTGCTTTCTATTCATCCAACAGATTATTTTGGAAATCATATAATATTAGACTGAAATAGAGATCTGAAATTAATTATGAATATTGCCATCAAAATAGATAAATCATTACATCCTTCAACAGAATAACAACAAAATTATCTTCCAATTGTAGCCACAAAACTTACAGTAGGATTGGATGCATCGAAAACTTCCCAATCACAGATATAGGATGTATAGAAGGATTGGTAATCCACACACCATCAACAGATCAATCTATTATCTTCAACAATCACCAGCCAGAGCAGATCATTCACTACCATAGCTAGTCTTCTTCAAGAGGGATTTTGTCCTTAGGAAGGCCAAGATGGACCAAGTCTAAATCTCCAGAACCCACAGAGTTACAATTAGTGAAATGAATAAACTTAGCATGATCCCAACAATCCTCTCAATGCTCTTTTATAATTTCTGAATGTCTCTTCACCTTCCATTTCTTCTTGCCTTTTCATTTCCTTTTCTTTGTCTCTTTATTATTCTCCTCTTTTAAATAGAAGTTAGGGAAATAATAATAATACTTTATTAACTTTTCACTACACTTCACCATTAAAGTCATTTTAATACTTTATTAAATAATTAAATTAAGTTGTCATTAAATTTGATATAATTTGACAACTTAAACCTTAATTATTTAATCGATTTCTATTGTCCCAAAAAAGTGTTAATGTTTTCAGATTCTAACAAGGAATATACAATCTATAGAGCTCTTTCAAATACTAAGATACAGGATATAATAAATATTCTCAAGTAAAGAAAGATAATACCCGGATTTAAAGGTCTGAATTTATCCTTTTGTTGGCTTCAAATCTGCACTTTGTATTCTTTAAATTAGTCCCTCAATGTTGTCCTCAATGACTTATGAATCAGCTCTTGAATATCTTCAATTCGCTCTTCTAGGGCTGCTCCAATCTGCCCTAGTTCGCCCTTCTTGATCTGCCTTAATTCTCCCTTTTAGGGTGCTCTAATTCTGCCCTAATTCGGCCTTTAGGGCTGCTTAAATTGTCCTTGAATTCTGTCCTAGTTTTTCTGCTCTTAGTAGCCTCCAATCTGCTCTTTAATTCACTATCAAGGTCTGCTCCAGATTTGTATAGTTTGCACTCCAATATCTGCTCTAGTTCGCTCTATGGATCTGCTCTTCTTCTTCCAATTCGAACCTTGAATTCGCTTCTAAGTGATCTGAAATAAATCGCTCAAGTAGAAGATGAAAATGATTAAGAATATGCAATTGTAATTCTGCTCAAGTACATATCACATTATGGTTTTGGTGAGTCCCTTGAGCAGATCTACTCTCTTTATTTATACATAATGATGACTCTCCAAGAGTCATAACTCTTTCCCTCAAGGAGTGGTCGACTTGGTCCTTAATAATAATATATTCTTTTATATTATTTGCTCCATATTTAATTATTAAAATCAATCCTTAATAATAATATAACCTTTAAAATTTATTATTATTATCCAACCAATTTTATCATAATTAAATATATCAATAATATATCCAATATATTAATTATTATTATTGCCACTTTGTCCAATGCGTTGATTTTTGCCGTAAAGGCCAAAACATTAACAAAAAGGGACATTGCAGTCCTCCCCTCCCGGAGATTGTTTTCCCTCAAGCAATCTGCACCTGCATGTTGAAACCTAGTGCTTGGATCCCATATCAACCTGGGGAATGTCGCTTTTCCAATTTGCTGCCCTACTTTGATGTAAACATCACCATACACAGAGTTGTGAAGCAACTCCCCAAGATCCCATTGAAGTAAAGCACCAAACATGCCGATGCCAGGATCTCAAGGAGCTGTCAACACCGATCAACTCTCCAACTCCGAGTGATCTCCCATGGAAGTGTAGAACACCCATCATAGGAACATTAAAAGACATATCAATCCATCCTAAGTTCCTGATGTAATCTATAACAACTTCCATAGGTCTGAAAACTCTACATGTTCATCTTATCCATTTCAAAGTTTTTCAAATGAGCATCCTTAATTACATTTACTCTCACCAAATTCGGGACCTTTCAAGTTATTAGTTTTGTCACGCAAAACACTTTCATGCACAAATGAATTGCTGCTGTAAAGAACTCATGACCCATCATATCTTTCAAGGGTGTTGTCAATGTCATCATAGGCCTCAAACTCCTTGTTTGATTGATCTGTATGCAAAGACAAGGCTGCTTCTATATCATTATTTTCAAGCAATTTCTCATCATATGAAGACTCATTTTCTTCCTTCAAAACATCTTGAGTCCCCAACATGCTCTCTCCTTGAGTAAGACCATCATCATAAAAAAAATAACAATTTCCAAGTCACCAATATAGAGATTCGTATATCCCTTACCTATAACAACAACTGAGTCCACCTACCTTGCAAGCATTTGTGTTATCTTGTTGGAACAAAACTGTGGGATTCCTATCTTCTTCATCGCTTGTCCAAACTTCTTTGGCTGACTTATCTTCCTTTACCAACTGTTGATGTGAGTTTTGTTCCACTACAACATGCATAATCAAACATTTAGTATTCCAAGATGAAATACCAAATACTCAATCCTCTCTTGATATATGGTCATCTCAATTCTTCTTAGGATATTGTGGTTGAGAAAGTCCCATATCACATCATCTTCAACTGGTTGACTATTCTTGAATGAACTTTGTTTGTGCCCTCCTTCTAGCACCAATTTTGTCATCTTCCTCATGACAACCTTCTTCAAATGCCCACTCTATTATCCCAAAAGTTGATGATTGCTAGTGTTTTTACTGCCCATAGAGAGGGAGCGGAAATGTCCCAAGTATAGGATATTTCGGCCACCTTGCCCTTTCCTCAATACATCCTTGGTGATCAAGGCAAGGGAAATACAAGTCGGCCTGCATATGGAAGAGGGGGCGAAATATATATAAAGGGGAAAGATTGGAGATCATTTCACACTCAAACACATGCGAATTTCCCCAATCAGCAGTGCAGATCGAACTTGTAGCAGAATTAGATTAGGAAGCAAATTAGACATAAAGGGGGTGGTTTTGATCCCAACTTCCCAGCACTTCTTTGGTGAAGGAAAGTGGCATAATTTTGTGAAGGAAGAGAGCAGCTGCGGGGTTCCAATTTGTCACCGAATTCAGGGAATTTATAGCTAACCTACATGTATGGTGGAAGTCAGAATTAATCAAGATCTGAGAATGGATGATGGATGTCTCTAATCGTGGATACTTTCCAAGATTACTTTCCTTAATTATAAGATCAATCCTTACAAGCTGAATGTTATCATAGTTGATCTCTTGTTTTTGGCAAATTAAGGGAGTAATCAGACTTTGAAATCTTGTTTGCAATCTGAAAATGATAATTATTTTGGCTAATGAGTGGAGTTGTTTGGAATCCCATATCCTTCCAAGGGTAACCATGGTAGAAGAATCACATTTGAAATCTGGGACTTGTTGTGGATTGAAAGACTTGATTGTTTCCAGTTCTCTAGCTATAATATCAAACTTATTTTGAAAATTCATTCTCATTGAAGGCTAATGTGATTGCATTTCATGAAGATTTTAAGTTTTTTTATTTCATGCCTAATTATCATCTCATAAACTTGATACCTTTTCCTCTCTTGTTTTGCAAGGAAAATTGTTGAAGGAGGCAAGGAAATGTTCGAAACTCTAAGTGGAGGCCCAAGACCTCATGCTCAAGGAGTCCAAATGAGATGGATATTCAAGTCAAGAAATCAGAATTCAAGGATCAATGCAAGGAATGATGACAATCAAGGAGGTGAACAAAGGAAGATCTCAAGTGGGAAGGAAATTCATACCTTGAAAGGAATGATCCAAGCTCAAGTTCAAAGATCTCAAGTGGGAAGGAAGTTCACACCAAATTACCAAAGGACAAGACATCAAGGCTATTCAAATTGAGATCAAGTTGGGATTCAAGATCGAGATCAGAGGGACAAGTCCAATCACTTAAAGGCATTTTTAAGTACAATCAAGTTCAAATCAAATCGGGTGCAAGTTCAAGGATGCCAATCCAAATCATGCCATGAGAAAATTTCCAAAAGTGAAAGATGGAGATTGAAAGGATGAAGCAATTTGGGAATATGCCATGATGTTGGAAAGCTGGGCAGTGTTAAGTATCAAGAGATATTTTCTCTTCACAAAGATTAATCAGAGCTACATGATAAGGATGATGGTGTGGCACCTAGTTGTCTTCCCCAATCAGAAATTCCAGATTTCAAGCACATCCAATCATAACATGCTAAGTGTTCTATTTTCTCATTGGTTGAAAATCATTGTAATTTTCCTATTGGCCCATGATTTGGTGCCCGCATGTAATTGGTTGAAAATCTGGCAACCCTAATTAGGGTTTATGGGATTCAATCTTGTTCCTTGATTTCAATTGAATCTTGGCCCTTTGTTGTAATTGGACATCTATAAAAGGCCAAAGCCTTCTCATTTGTAAAAAAGGTTGGTTGGTTAGCTAGTTAGAGAGAGAGAAAGTTTGTAGAAGGTAGAAGCTAGTAGGAGGTTAGAGTAGGCTAGCTAAGGGAGAGACTTGATCAAATTGTTGCTATGGTGCTATCAAAGTAATTGATGATTCATTGTTGGTTTGTCATGGTGGATTACTTAATGTTGCTTTGGAGTGTTGCATGGTTTCCTTAATCTTTCATTTGGAGTAGATTTCATTTCATGTTGTTAGAAGAAGCTTAGTTGGATGAAAGTAGTTGTGGATGTTAGCTTGTTTGACTCAAGTATACTAAGCCATTAGCCTCCTTGCTGATTGTGAGGAAGCCTTGTGAGGAAGTCATGGCACTTAAGTTCAATTGGCATTGGATCTTTAGTTTGTACTTCCAAGCTGGATTAAGGAGAAGGTGTTGATTTGAAAACCATTTGAGATCCTTAGAAGCTTGCACTACGTGAAGTCGAGGTCGCTGATAAGATTTCACTTGGTAGAGTCCAAGTCATCCATGATTCTTTGCATTCCTAGTTAGAAGTAGAAGTAGAAGTCAAGCTTAAGTTTAAGTTGAAGTTGAAAAGTTGGAAAAGCAAAACTATATTTTCGTTGCACATTGTGGAGCTAAATCTTTAGAAGTGCAAGTGGTTGATATCCATTGAATGAATAGCGCAAGTCCCCCTAAGTGTGTTTACCCGCTGGGGTAACCTAGTTTATTGATGCATAGACGTTACTGATGCATAAACATTACAGGAAATACGAATATATAATAACAGAGTCTTTATTGATCATTCATAACTTCAGTACCTTTACAATAGCCACAAGATCATGATGTCTTCAATGAACAAGTACAATGGTTATATAAAACCTGAAGCAGTGCGACCAAATGTCGCCACCCGTTCCCAGCCGACGGTAGTAACTAAGTACCGTCGGTGCATACCCAACTAACATCCGATATACGGCTAACATCATCCCCCCCTAAAGAAAAGTCGTCTCTGGACGACAACAAAATGTCCGGGATGGAAACAACAAAATAGGAGTGACGAACTACCCAAACCAAAACTAGGAACGAGAAGAAGAGGGGGGCAAAGGAAGCGTCCCTAATGAGGAAGCACGCTGATCTACTGGAGGTATTGGTGCAGTGGAGGATCCCAATCGAGCTCGGAGCTCATAAACCTGCGAAGTTCTGGTCTGCAAGTGCTCTTCAGCTACCATCTGCAACTCCAAGGCTGACTTAATCATCAAAGCAGCCTCCAAAAGTTCCTTCTCCTTGGCCTCATTCTCGGCCTGTGCTGCAGCTAATCGTTGCTCCCAAGCCAGTTTCTCGTCCACAGCAACCCGTGCTGCATGCTCAGCCACCAACTCCTGGGTACGCTGGAGTAAGTCTCTCTCTATTGCCTCTAGCTTGGTGCCTAGCTCCTCCCGAGCTCTCTGCGTGGCCACAAATGCAGTCTCACGGTCCGACGAGACATACTTAGATCTCCTCAACGTGTAGTACCCATCTCGAATTGTCTGCTCAAGCTCTCGAACGAGAGTCTTTGCCTCACTCTCCAGTACTGGCGTAGGAACAACCCAGACCACCAACATCTCCGCAGTCTCCTCCGCAGGCCACAACCCTCTCTCAAAACAATCTGCAAATGCTGTACTGCACCCCACTCGGGCAAAGGCTAGGAGACGCCTCAACTCCTGAACCACAGTGGCCATAGTACGAGACTCGGCTACAACCACCAACCGGTGACCCCGAGTGACCATGTCGGCTAAGTAGGCCTCCACGTCCTCGCCCTCCAACGGCCCCGATCTCATAAGGGCAGCCCGACGAGATAACTCAAATCCATAAGGTACCTCCGTCGCTACACCTTCCTCCACGGTCGGCTCAACGACCAATGGAACCATTGTCTCTACTGCCCCATCCTCCTCAGACACCGATGGAATGTCTGCAACTACTGTGACATCCGCAGAGTCGATACTAATGATCTCGGGCGGGCCCTCCCGGCGAGGAGAAAGTATTGTTGCTGGTGGTGGAGTAGGAACCAATTGAAACCGTCGACTGATCCACGAACGCATCACCCCAACGTGTGCAGGGTCGGCCGGAGGAGGTGGGTCCGTCGGCGGGGAATCTTGCAAAAATGCCGCGTCCACTGTCACCATGACATCCGATCCCACCACATCCATCCGAACCTGTCCCTCGCAACCATCCTGAGTGCCTCCGAGCACTGCCTCAACTAACACCCCCGCCGTAGGTCCCATATCAGCCTCAACTGGAATGGCTGTGACTTCTTCCTTAGGTGGAAGCTCGACTATGGAAACTGTCTGACTCCCCACCCCTGAGGAAGTCAAGTGGGCCAAGGAAGACAACACTGGCGCTGCAAACTGAACCAACGGGGCTGCCGAGGTGGGTTCCACGGCCTCCATGCGCACGGTCTCAGTGATCCTATCACTATCCTCCTCCTCTGAGTCTGTCCCAGAAGGCTCCGGAGTGGCTTCCCAGCCACTATCAATATCTGGGTCAGACTCCACAGCTGACTGCCGACATCGCTTCTGTCCACTGGTTGTACCTCCCGTATCCAAATAGGTCCAGTGAAACACTGAAGGAGCTCTTGCTGTAGGTTTTCCCTGCGGCTTGAGCTCCAACTCGACTACGGGGATATGCTTGAGTGCGGCCTCCAGAAACAACCCAATCGTGTAATGGGGCATGTAAAAGGTCTGGTGCTGTAATGACATAAACTCTAACAGCCTATCCGACAGTACTGAAGCCCAATTGTATACTACGCCATTCACCAGCCCCTGTATGTAGACAATCTGGGGTAGGGCAATATCCGAGGCGCGACTCGAGTCTGTCAACCGACTCTTGATTACGTCGAGGATGCAACACCACGCACCCTCTGCGACGAACTCCTTCCGAAGGCCTCTGGCTTTTGTCACCTTTTCCATAGAATCCAACTCCCCCGGAGTGAGAGGACAGCAAACCCTCTTTATCCAAGCTTCCTTCCTTTCCGCTGGCATTTTCTGTGTTTTGGTTTCCACCTTCCGGCCGTTGCGCCCTGGAATACCAAACACACGTGTGAAGTCCTCGGGGCCACATGAGGCTATGAGCTTGTGATTGCGGTACGCAAAAATGCTTTTCCTTGTTTGCCTGTCAAAACCCTCGATCATGACCCTCAAAGTGGGTTCAAAACTACGCACAGAAAATAGGGGCATTTGGATAGCCCAATGAACACCAGCCTACCGTAAGGATTTTTTCACTTCGTTGTCCTTTGGGGTTTCATTCCACCATTTCCTGTACTCAAGTCCATTGAGACCTTCAAATGCGACCGTTTGGTGGGTGATGGCGTCTCTTCCCTCCTGCGTGGACTTGAGTTTTTTCGTGGCACTCCCAGTTGCCTTGTGTCTTGCAACTCTGACTCCAGAAGGTAGTATGGTAGCCTTCTTGTCCATGGCTTTGTTTCTTGAACTCGAACTCCCTGCTTGCAACTGATTTTTCCACTGACTCCTCTTGCCCGCTGAATTCATAACTGTTTTTAAAAGAACCGTTAGGTCTTTTCTCCTTCAGTAATTTTCTCCATCGCAATCTGTTGCTTCGATGGTTGCCGAAAGATACTTGTGGCTGCACTTGGTTCTCTAACCGTACGACATGCTAGTTTTCCAAACAAAATGCACTATTTGCTATCGCCCGTGTCTGTATATTTTCCTTGCCGGGCCCTTGATTCTTCTTCTCCCACAGCCATTTCCCTCTTCCCCGTGGCTGCTCTCTTCCCTCCTCCGCGGCTGTTCTTTCCTTGGCGTGCGGTGATATCTCTTTGTTCCGGCTCCCTCCTTCGGCTGCTGCGGCTGCTGCTTGGCTTCGGTATTATTTTCTTCTCCTCCCACGCGGCTCCCTCTTCTCCTCGCGCGACATTTTACTCCTTAGCTGTGGTTGCACATTGTTTTTTGTCCCCACGTTTTCTTTCTTATGCCGGCCGGTTTTCTTTTTATGCGCGGCCAATGTATTCCACGCTGTTTTTTATGCCCCGCGGCCTTTTTCCTTTATCTCCCCACGGCTCTGTTTTGTTTGCCGGCTGGTAGACCATCGTCGGGTGGCGCCCACCGTTGGGTAGCGTCCACCGTCGGGTGGTGCTCACCGTCGGGTGGTTCCACCATTCGGTGGTCCCACCGTTGGGACTGTTGTTTTTAATATTATTATTTTTTTTAAAATTTTTTAAATTTTTTAAATTTTATTTTAAATTTTTTAAATTTTTTTTAATTTAAAAAAAAAAAAAAGTTAAATCAAAGAGGCAAGTCTAACAATCCTGGCCTTCGTGCCTCTGGTGGTAGACTTTCAGTTTGGAGCCATTGATGGCATCGGGGATCTCTCTCCCATTGAGTGTCCATAGTGTCACTGCTCCATTTGCTGCCATTTCCCGAAATTTCCCGAACTTTATATGGCCCTAGCCATTTAACTTTAAATTTGCTGGGTTTAATTTCATTCTGCCCATTAAACTTCAACACCAACTGGTCGGGTGTAAACTGCATCTTCCGAAGGTGTTGGTCATGCCAAAGTTTCCTTCGCTGCTGCGCTATGTCCGTTGCCCACTGTGCCATGGCTCTTTTCTCGTCGAGCTTATTCAAGGCATAAAGTCTCTCCCTCAGAGTATCCATGTCGCCTAGTTTATTGTCAATAGCTATCCGCAGGCTAGGAACCATGAATTTCGTAGGTACCATTGCCTCCTGTCCGTACATAAGCTGGAAGGGTGTCTGCCCGGTGGTTACTTTGTATGAAGTACGGTAGGCCCATAAGGCTGATGGCAACCTTTCCTCCCAGTCCTCACCTTCAACTCCACAAGACTTATAAATAACTCCCACCAAAATCTTATTAGTTGCCTCTGCCTGGCCATTCGCCCGAGGGTAATATGGACTCGATAGTGTATGGAAAATTTTGAACTCGGTGGTTAGGAGTTTAATAATGTGATTTATAGAATGCCCACCTCTGTCACTCGTCAATTGAATTGGAATGCCATACCTTGTTATTATTTGTTAGTAGATGAACTTTGCAGTGCTTAATGCTGAGTTATTTGCCAAGGCGCGTGCTTCGACCCATTTGGTTAAGTATTTGGTGGCCACCACAATATATCGGCATCGTCGGGCACGACTCGTTTTTAGAGGTCCAACGAAGTCGAGCCCCCATCTTTCGAATAGCTCCTAGGCATAAGAGGGATTGAGAGGCATAAAATCCCGTTTGAGGGTTTTTCCTGCACGCTGACAAGTATCACATCCCACCACCCATTCTCTAGCGTCATTGTACACTGTTGGCCACCATAAGCCAGCTAAGAGTACCTTCCTTGCTGTTGTGTCGGAACCCATGTGTCCTCCCGCTGGTCCTTCGTGGGCTTCCCTTAGCACACTTGGTACTTCCTCCTCCATCACGCATCGCCTCAGTACTTGATCTGGCCCCATTTTATAGAGCAATCCATTGATTAATTGAAAGGTCCTGCTTCTAAGGACTAACTTCCTTCGTTCTCCTGGGAGCATGTCCGGAGGGAACCCAGCTGTGGACAAATATTCTCCTATACTTGTATACCACTTAGGGAGTATGGCAATATGGAATAGATGTGCGTCTGGAAAATCGTCGTGCCGAACCTTTGGACGGAATCAAATTACCGACAAATCACATTATTTCACTGAGCGAGTATCCACAGTTAAAGGAACCTTGAAGTCATTTCATGATCTTACTTTCCAAGCTTAGCATGAGAGATGACCTTATATCAAGAGAGGATTGAGTATTTGGTATTTCATCTTGGAATACTAAGTGTTTGATTCTGCATGTTGTAGTGGAACAAAACTCACATCAACAAAAATTGGCGCTAGGAGGGCACGAACCTCCAAAGTTCATTTGTGGATGTCAACAAAGATGAGCTTTCAAGTTGTATTTGAGATGAGAAGATCTCCTTAAAAGTAAAATATCCAAAAAAGTGAAAAATTTGAAAATTTCAAAAAATTGAAAAACAAAAAATCCAAAAGGAAAGGTTTCTCAATGGATAGGCGAGTGGATGTTCTTCCCATTTGGTTTGATTTGAACAAATGATTGCATCCACTTGGATTATCTCAGCTTGCAGCATTAGGGCAGTGTAGGATACATGGTACCATAAATCATGAGGAGATGCATTGTTTGATTTTCCTTTTTAGGGTGGATGCGGCATTAAGAGGAAGAATTTCTTTTTCAAGGGTGTATGAGCCCGCAATACTTGTAAGTTCAGAGTCAGAGTTCCTTGAGTTCAAAGAGGATATCAATAGGAAACCAAGAAGTAGAAGTGGAGGAAATACTTGGTGCAGTGTGCATAGCCTCTCACATTCAGAATCTACTTGCCCATTATGTCAAGATGCCATAGACTTAATCAAGTTTCAAATGGGTTGGTATGAGGAAGTATCGGGAGCTGACAAGGATTTCTTTAAGCTTTCAAGTTGGACACCAAAGAATGAAGAGGACACCTATCACTCAAGTTGGGAACCAAAGGATGAAGAGGAAAATACGTTGCATCATGAAAGCATGGTTGAGCTTAAAGATCAAGATTACAAGGTGAAGGATCAACTTTCATGCATTACTCCACAAGAGGAAGAAGTTGATAGGAAAATTAGAGAGGTAATTGAATTCATCGAAGGAAGAGAAGGGATGATAGGCGAAGGTCAACATTTAGAAGAACTTGAAGAAATGCAAATGGATCATCACAAGGTGGAAGAAGAAGAAATCTTTGGTGAGCTTTCATGCATAATTCAAGAGGTGGTCCTTGAGGATAGGTTGCGAGAAGTTTCAAAAATCCTTGAAGAGGAAGACAATCAAGTGGATGAGTTGAACAAGGAATTACAATATATCATAGATGAATCCAAGTACGAGGAAAAATTTGATAGAGCATTCCAGGACATTATTACCACCATATTCTTTGGGGGGGTGCTTAAGGATCTCATGGAACAAATACAAAAGGAGTCCTTGCCAAAGGTGTCCCAAGACAGGCAAGTTGTTGCAAGTGGCATGATTCATCATCAGCTTCGACCGCTAGATTCATCGCCACTTGAGATTGAATTCAATGATCAACTTGTGGAGATGTTTGATGATCCTCCATTCGGTTTTGAAGATTCCAGGTTTGATGATGTTCTACCTGAAGAATTGCAAGATGTTCCTAAAGAAAAATCTATATACAACCCCATGGAAGAAGAAAATGAAGAACAATTTGGGTTGGTGCTACAATTGGATGTTGTATTTGATCAGCTTGGGGAGATATTTGAGGGAGAGCTCATCAAGGAATCCTTGATTTTTGAAGATACACTTAGCGATGTTCATAAGGATGCGTGGTTCATGCTATACAAGGACAAGCCACCTGAAGCAATACTCCAAGGCCTTGATTTCACCACTGAACCTGCCTTGATCACTCATGAGTTTGATGTTGATGCTAGTGGGATGGTCCATCACCAACTTCGATCCTGAATCTGTGGAGAATTTGCAGGTTCCATTTAAATTTGAATCACGCTAGGTTGTTTATTTCCATGCTCTTAATGTTCAAAGTTATGAAAGTTTTTATTTTGATTATGGTAATCTAGGAAAGATAACTTGCATTTGGATTGATCATGGTCATAATGAATTACCTCAATTGTTAATCTTGCATGATATATTTTCTAAATTCAAAAATGGGGTAGTAAATTTTTTCTCGAAGTACAAGGATAAATTCGCAAGATTGAGAACTATCACCCAGGCCTTGTTGCTCTTGAACATCTTGAGAAACCATATTAGATCAAGCGTATATATCGGTTTAGTTGGTGTCGCCCCTTTAGAGTCTTGTACATAGTTAGAGTAGGTTTGTCTTGGACCATTTGCTTCAAGAGGGTTATAGTAGGTTTCCCTTTCTGTCGGTTAGTTTAGTTGTCTTAGGGAGCCCGAAGAGTAATTTGCTTTGAGTTAGTTGACTTGAAAATTGGTTTGTGTGGCTTAGTCGGTTAGTGGTTTAGTTCGCCTTAGTAGGTCAGTTTGTAGGTTTGCCTTGAGTCGTTCGACCCAAGTAGCCTTCTTTAGTCTAGGTGCTTGCTTTAGTTAGTTTAGAGGGATCCAAATTTGTGAGAAAGACGATGATCATACAACACGCTCTGGTGTTCTCCTAGTAGTTTTGTTCAGTTTATTTCTTGGGTATTTCTTTGTGGGGTTCCCTTGAATTAGAGATTGTTCCTAATAGCTTTATCCTGCGAAAAGGATTCGTCCTAAATTTGGATTGGGTCATGGTTGTGTTTTGAGTATCCGAGTCTTTCTATTACAACATTTTACTCACACTTAATTGCTCCAAGTTCTTTGGTAGTTTCAAAGCAAAGTTGGACTTAGTGAAAATCATACACCTGCATCAGCACCACTGTGGTCTTCCAAACCCTCTGTGGGCTTCATTGCCTGCAATTCAAACAAAAGGATGAAAAGAGAAAAAAAAAGAAATATCAAAAGAAAAAATGCAAAATTGAAAATCAAAATATGAAAATGAGAAAAGAAAAGGCAAATTGGCTTAGGGTGTGCAAATATTTCTACCGGTGCTATAAAAGAAAACACTAAAGGTAGAACAATGTTTGTGGTTGACCACAACGATAACCTCGTTAGGGCTATGGAGGCCTGACTGGCAGCAAGGCTCTATCCAGGTTGCTTTTGGAGTAAGGATATTAAAAAAGCTAAGTTTAATGGATCTGAGAAGTTTCTAAGTTCTTGTTGAGCGAGAATGAACACACTTGCACGCACATAGATAATCGAGGATGAAGGCTCTTAGCTCAATTCATGGTTTCTTCCATTTTGAGTGCATTTCCTAGTTGTGGGATCGGTGAAAGTGGAATTGATCGAAGATTCTTTGTTCCAAACGAGTCTTATCCTTGAAATGTTTAGGAACATTTCTTTGGGTTGATGGTAGATGTTGTGAGGTTTTCACACCATCGCCGCATTGCAAATGGGGACACCTCTCTTTCGCTTCAGTGATAAGAGTAGTGGTATTAGGTAGTCTTTGTTGGTGGCAGTTTTCAAGTCCCTAGGTTCGGCAAGTGAGGTTTGAGTATTTTGGCCTGCTGGGAAGTCATATCTGTTTGATATGGGCGAGAGCTAAGCTACGTTTGTCATGGGGATGGAGTCGAAACCAAGTGATTTGTGATAAAATGATTTAAAACCTTTTGAGAATCCTTGTTCTAGCTTCAGTTTGACCTTAGAAAGTCATGACGGATTGTGGGAGGTAACCCTACCGAAGGCTTGCTGAATCATGAAATTTGGCTGGGTCTGAAATTTGTCGAAAACCCCCAAAATCTAGAATCTGCACCTTAACTCCTATGAAGCTGGTACCTATCTCAAACATCCTGAAAGGTATTTATACAAATATAGCTTAAAGTATAAGAAATTAAATGAATTTCTTATACTTAAATGTTATATTTGTATAAATCCTCCCGCCCTTGAACTTAAAAATTGGCTAAGTACAAAATCTGCCCTGTCCTATGACTGGGCGGATTCCAACCTCCCACAGGACACAAATTGTCCTTTACACTCCAGATTTCCTCCCCCTCTTGGATGGGCTGGCAAACTTCCTTAGGCAAGGGCAGAGAGATGGAAGCAAGTTTTGAGTTGATTTCAATTGGAAAGGCCAAGTTTTGGAAATTTTCACTTGGGTGGAATTGTTCAATGCTTGGGACAATTCCACTCCCTCTCTATGGGCAGTAAACACACTAGCAGTCATCAACTTTTGGGATAATAGAGTGGGCATTTGAAGAAGGTAGTCATGAGGAAGACGAAAAAATTGGTGCTAGGAGGGCACAAACAATGTTCATTCAAGAATAGTCAACTAGTTGAAGATGATGTAATATGGGACTTTCTTGACCACAACATCCTAAGACAAATTGAGATGACCTTATATCAAGAAAGGATTGAGTATTTGGTATTTCATCTTGGAATACAAAATATTTGATTCTGCATGTTGTAGTGGAACAACACTCACATAAACACCAACCACACAATTGTGATCAGGTGTCCAAGTCTCTTGACAAGTGAAACAAATCTGCTCCCTTCTCATTTGGTTCTTACTTTTTTTGGGAGACCTTGCAACCTGTAAGCCCATTGAGATTAGTTCATTTTCAGTCATTTGGTCTTTGAACTTTTCAATCTTTTTCTTAATAAACTGTTTTGAGAACTCATAAGCCATAGGTGAGACGTTCACTCCTTCCTCCAAATGGCTAACACATCTAAATGTAACTGCTTGCAGATACCATCATCTTCATCCACAATTAAAGACAAAATAGTTTTTATACAAGCTCTCACATTGTCTGGATGATGTTTCCTGATTTCAGTTAAAAACCATTGAAACATTTGAAGAATCAATTTATCACACCTAAAATCCAACATAATGATAAATGATCCAACTCTTGCCATAATTTCTAAAATCTTAGCCCTCTTACCAAAAGTAGGGGTTTTGACATCATATAACCCATGTAGGCTCTCCACAATCAGTTGGAGAACCTTCTTCAGTATGTCATCATTATAGGGTGCTACAGGAGCTGTTATTCTTATGATCTCATTGTAACAAGAAGCAACTACAAGTCTCACCTCTTCACACAGATGTTCCAATAACCTGTGTTGGACCAAAACAAACATTGAGGGTTGCAAAGCCCAATTCAGAAGCCTTCAATCTAACTGATCTACTTTTGACAAATATGAGTCTAATTCCTCCAACGTAGAGAGAACACCATCAGGAAATTTCATTGATTCCAATTGTAGTCCAATTACATAGAGCCAATTTCCTACTTCCCTTTCTTTCTGCAAGTCCCTTAGCTGATCACCATTAAATGTATCATTGAATTCTTTTGAGAAATGATCACTTTTCAGATTTTTAATTCGCTTCATTTTGTTTTTTCCAAACTGAATTCCACCAAATCTAATGCACACTTCCACAGGCTGTAAGATGCTACCCCTGTTGTGCACTAAAATTTACCTTTCCCACAGTAATTTTGTCAAACAGATTATGTAGTGACCAACCCCTGTTTGGCACTAATTTTTTTGCGCTTCTTTCATCAACTCAGCTATGTATGTATTTTGTCAAACAGTTTGCTTGCAATGTTGGATGTTAAGTATCAGATTTGAACTCAAGGTATATATATTTTAATGGCTTGTTAAAGCAAGGTAATAAGACTGAACTGAAATTATAATCTCTTGCATAAAACCTCATATTTAAAATTGCAATCAACAAAGCACAAAATATTCATTAAATTTACAATTACAAGAAATACAACAGCCACCTTAAAGACTGAAATAAATTGAATTTCTTCTGTATGACAAGGTAGGTCATCATCTCCAAACTGCTACTCTTTTACAGTTTACTCTGAATTCTGATTTTTTCCAGATTGTAGAATTCTGATTTATGTCTAGCAGGTTCTTTCCTTTGAGGATCACCAGGCATACAAAATGGCCACTCCTTTTCAAGCACTCCAACCAATGTATGCTTCATGCAGCTTATTGAGGAGTCCTATTTATTTTATTGTTTTCAACCAAATCACTGTATGTGAGCAAATTGTAATTAGTAGTTTGAATCTTCTGAAGCAATAATGTCGAACCTGGAATTCCTGATATAGACTCTAAATCTTGTCCATTATTGATAAATATACAACGACGCCTAGAAGGGTTTAGACCAACTCAATTGGGAAATCTTGAACAATCACTGAAGCATCGATTCATTAGGAAGAGGCTCCCATTCCAATCTGTTCACATTCAATTAGAAATGGAAAGAGACCATGGAATGCTCAGCGAATCTTTATGAAAGAACCAGTGAAATATCAAGGACTGTGAGAGTTGATGTCCTCCCAAGTTGACCTGGCAGATATCAAGCAGTCATTTTTTCGTAGAGGGAACTCCTGCCCAAACAACCATTGTAACACTCAACAACAATATTTCTAAGTGCTGTGAGAGGTCGTGCCTTCGCAAACTTAGAAATGTTGACTCAGATACCTGTGCCAGACATAAGCATTGCAGAGCAATAATAGTCGCGGGAGTCTTAATATATTGCAAAAACCTTAGAAGTATACTCAACCTAATTTTATTTCAAGAACTTTATTCGCCACTGATAATAAATTCCAAGTTGTGTACGGCTTGTGCCTTTTAATCTCAAAACAACAATATTAAGGATCCCGAGGCCTTAGCAAATAGGAGCATTTTAAAGATGTCTTGCCACAAAATGCATCCCAACTCCAAATATTTCAATGAGCTCCACATAAAATATATATTATTGCCCAAACGTTTCTTTTAATAGTCTTGGTTTTTGATTATAACGTAAGTTATATAGTCTCAGAAATGCAATATTCAACAAATGATAATCTTCAAAAGCTGATATTATAAAGTATTAATGTGGCTGGACAATATTTTCACCCCGCATAAAACATAAATATTTGCCACTTATATACTATACGCTGAACGATATAATTCGTTCAGAAACAAGTTTTTTGTAATGTTTCTATTTTCATGAGCATTGGAATTTGAGGGATTAGCCTATTATTGTGATCCTTGTAGGCTAATTATTGTGGATAGAGGGTCTTCCGAGGCAGAGGTATCATTAATAGGGTTCTTATCTTCTCCAGAATTTAGTATGTTCCGGTTTGGTCTTCGTTTGGCTCAGATTGGACTTCGTTTGGGCTTAGTTTCATATACTTACTATTTATAGTTAGTCTGAGGTTGATAGAGACAGACCCTTACTATTTTTAGTAAGGTAGTTGGATGCCAGTGGAAACGTTGGTTGACCTCTAGGTTCAGACGGAATAGAGAGATAATGAGTATTTATTAATGGTTATATTATAAAGTTATGTTATTAATTAACTTTATAAAGTTTACAGGGGCCAAGGACATTATTAATGTGCATTAAATATATCATTAAACCCAGGGGGATATAATTTTATATTATAAAATCATTTGTGCATCAAAAGGCAAATCTATATAAGTCATTAATGTGACTTGTTGGAGAAGCCTCAGGAAATCGAACCTCATGAAAGAATTATAAAAAGGCCAAAGTGAAAATGGATTGAACATTCTATTGACATTTGCTTTTGATGAATTTGGTGATTGGGCTGAGCCTAGGGTTTGAGTAATTGGAAGCTGGAAGAATTGGGAATTCTTCAAGTGTTTTGCACTTTGAATTGGTTGATCTCTGCCAATAAATTGTGCTAGCGATAATCTCATTCAGAGATTATGAATGTGCTTAATTTGGGGATTGAATTGTGAAGACGATTCAGAGTTTCATCTCAGATTTATTTGCAAGGATAGAGGACAGTATCTTGTGCAGATTGCAATTGTTTAGAGATCTGTGTTTGTGGTTTAGAGTGCCACCATTCATCTATAAAGCAGTGGCAGCCATATTTCAGTGAGCTGTGTCCCAATTTTGGTGTTCACCAAAGACTGCAATCAGATTACAGGTTTCTTCATTTGCATTTAATTAATTCTAACTTGCATGTTTTGCATCAATAATTTTGTTTGTCAATCACTAAGGGTCTGAAATAAAAATTAGAATTCATTTGCAGCAGTATATACTTCAGACTTTGTATTTTTGAGTCATGCATGGCAAGTGTTTGACAAAATGCCAATGTCCTCTATGATGCAAATTTGATGTGTTTGGCCTATCATATGTTATATATATTTGGTTTGCAATTCATTTATGGTACTTTTCAGATTGTATGCAACTTGTTTGACAATATTCCTTCAGTAGAAAAATCATCTTTCTCTATCATTTAGCAAGGGATATTACAGTGGTATCAGAGCTTGCCTGCAAAGTGTTTGACCAAATGTCAAACATCTAAAATTGTAACATTCCATTGTTTTTTCAGAGTAGAACCGGTTGGGGTTCTTACATTTTTGCTCACTTACACCTTATGGCCTTTCAACACCAAACATTAATTTTATTTATATACACACAAAAAATAAGCCCAAAATCTTTTATTTTGAACCTCATCAAACAATGAATATTTTATTCAAAATGCGAATATTCATAAAATCCAGTCTTTATTCTAGATTAATTTATGTCCACCACAATTCAGGCCTTCAACTTCGAGATAGAGTAGTAAATCTCCAAAGCGGCTAATAAACTTTATTTTGAAACCAAATAAATACCTGCATTCAAAACTTTGATCAATGATTCCACCTGATGATCATGTCTGAGTTCTCTAAGATCACCTAGAGCAGATCTCCCACTATTGAAAAGTGATGTTCCTAGGGTTTCCATGCTTAGGTTTCTTGATTCTTGAATCAACAGCAAAAGGTTCTCAGAGCTCTTCAAAGGAAATCAATTAACCAAGCATAATCATGTATAAACCAAGCTGCACTTCTCTGTCACTCATAAAATCCTCACAAGATGACACGATTACCGGCTCTGATACCACTGTAATATATCCCCTATTTGCTCCAGATTTTACCAAATGTTCCTCAAGAATTTAAGCAAACAATTTGCTTACAAACTGAAATAGAGATCTGAAATTAATTACGAATATTGCCATCAAAATAGATAAATCATTACAATCTTAAACTGAATAACAACAAAATTATCTTCCAATCGTAGCCATAAAACTTACAGTAGGATTGGATGCATCAAAAACTTCCCAATCACAGATACAGGATGTACAGAAAGATTGGTAATCCACACACCATCAGCAAATGAATCTATTATCTTCAGCAATCACCAGCTAGAGCAGATCTTTCACTACCCTAGCTAGTCTTCTTCAAGAGGGATTTCGTCCTAAGGAAGGCTGAGATAGACCAAGTCCAAATCTCCATAACCCACAGGGTTGCAATCAATGAAATGAATAAACTCAACATGATCCCAACAATCCTCTCAATGCTCTTTTATAACTTCTAAATGTCCCTTTGCCTTCCATTTCCTCTTGACTTTTCAGTTACTTTACTTTGTCTCTTTATTATCTTCTTTAAATAGAAGTTATGGAAATAATAATGAAATGACTTGATTTATTTTTCAGTAAACTTCACCATCAAAGTTATTTTAATACTTTATTAAATAAATAAATTAAGTTGTCATTAAATTTGATATAATTTGACAATTTAAAACTTAATTATTTAATTGACTTCTAGTGTCCCAAAAATGGGACATTACGTGTCAACTTGTCTATGTAGGTCATGTATCATTTTTGGGTTGCTAAAGATGCCATCTAGATGGGGGCAATGCCTCTTAATCTGCCTCTTGAGAGTAGATACAGCTCTATTCCTGACACACAACACATTGACAAATATGAACATTTTTCCTCTAGAGGGTATTTGTACATTTTGTTTGCCAATCACTATGTACTCCCTACCGCCAAATATCTTTGAATCATTGTAAGCAGTGTTTTGCGTGAACAAATCTTGCATGTTAGTGAAATGACGTGATGAATCTAAATCAATAGAATCATAAACCATGTGGATGATTTAGAACAATTTGCTAGTCTTGTGGACATAAAAGATTAAAAGGCTTACTCCTTCAATTGCTTTACCATATGCATTTTCTGCCAAGTCTTTGGTTTGCTTTTTGATTAACCAACCCTTTTTTGCAATGCTTATTCATATGACCCATCTTATCATATTAATGACATGTTATCTTCTTCAGATTCTTAGTTGTATCCTCTTTGTTGCCTTGTCTTCTCTTTTGTGACCATTTTCCTTTGCCCTTGTCTTTGGCTGCAAAGGCATATTCTACACCATCTATCTCATTGCTGCTATCAAATTGTTTCTTTCATCAATCTTACTATAAGAGCTTATTGCACAACTCTTCAAACTTTAGGTCAACATTCGTAGATGTGATATTCGAAGACTCACTAAAGTGTTCATATGAATGTATTAAGCTTTACAATGTAATTACCACCATTTCCTCTTCTTCCATTTTTCAACCAATGGCTAATAACTGATCTTTGATGTCCTTGATCTTTAGTAAGGGCTCCTGCAACAAAACTTTCTCATCCAATGTGATTCAAAATAACATATTCTTTGGGAACAAGGCTCTACCCTTATTTGAAGTCTCATGTAAATCTCGTAAATGATTTTAAATTTCAGCTGAAGTTGTCCCTATTTGGATTTCAACAAGTATTTCATTTCAAATTTTAGCATGTGAATTCAAAAAAATGATGTGATTCTATATGGATCTAACATACAAATCCTTCTGGCTTTAATTGTGCTACGCTAAACATTGCTTGATTAACCTTGTTATCTGTAGTCCCTAGGTCTTCACGCTTTCATAGATTTTGTGGCGCTAGTTGCGCGTTGATACAATATTACAAAAATTGAGCACACAAAGAATGGAGGATGATAAAAAATAACATATTAAAAGGAAATAAAGCATAAAGCATATTTTAAAATTGGAATGGCTTTATTATAGGCTTTGAGTAATAACTAATTGACCATTACTAAATAATTAATTTAACATTCCATAGGAGCCCAGCACTCATCGTTGAGGATTAATGCTTCAGCCTTTTGTGTTCTCGTCATATTTGATTCTCTCCATACACACCAAAGAACATTGATGGTTGTGGAACTTGGTGGCCCATGCATGTTCACTTGTCTCAGGACAATTGTGTTAGATGAAATTCAAGTCTCGACAACTTAACATGATGGTAAAATATAAAACAAATTAAAAAATAAAGTGTGTTTGTGTGTGTGTGTGTGTGTGTGTGTGTGTATGTATCCAACGTCTCCAACTTGGAGAAGGATTTGAAGATGGCTAGTGACATATGATTACTTGTCACAAACATAGTATTAAGGAGATGTATATTGGTACTAGAGATGGCAAAGGAACTAGGAGGTTAATCCTATTATTTTTGGAAATATGGTTTGGGGAACCTTGGAGATAATTATATTTTCAATCAATTTATAAAACTTGAATGCATGTACACATCACAAGCCTTGTTATTGTTTAATAGATCACTTCATATCTATATAAAATTTTCATGTCCATTTGGAAATTCATGGGAATTGATGTTTTTCTCTCAATGGTTTCAGTACTAGTAGTATTTGTTTAGACCAGCAAAGGGCATATAGATTTTTTATAGGTTATAAATTATGTATTTTATTATAATTATATGAATATAATATTATAGAACTATCTATATTATATCCATAGATTTTAAATTTTTTATGTGTATATGTGCCCAATAGCGTCGAACTCAAGAAAATAAATTTGTCATATTGCTAACCCAAACTATTAAATCCTACTTGAGTTTGAACTTGAACCGACAACTTGTGTATATAATATGCATATGTATATATACTAGAGTTGCAGTGATATGCCCCACATGTAATGTCCCCTTTTTAGCAGACATGGATTGTGGATGATTAGCCTATTATTTCGACCTTCGTAGGCTAATGAGATTGGATAGAGGGTCCTTTGAGGGATGCATCTTCTTCAGTGGTCAAAGTTTT
>MU227404.1:402122-442661 GCA_018584345.1 Thuja plicata | reverse complement strand
GCGGGGTGGTGGGTGAAATAGTATTTCAGAACTTGAATCTTTAAAAACATAAAACCCTTATAAAAACATAACATGAGCAACCATCAAAACATTAATACCATATTTCTCGTGGAAAACCCTTTTGGGTAAAAAACTATGGCATGCAAAACTTTTATTAACAAATAATGGGCAGCAACCCAAATTACAAACATGAGCACCAACCCACAGAGAGCACCAATTCTCAGAGAGCAACAACCCTCTTTCAAGCACCAACTCCGAACAAGCGAAGGACCAACTCCAGTCGGCTGAGGCTTCCAACCCCAGTTTGAGAGCACCAATCCTCCTCAAAAACACACTGAAATCTGAAGTTCTTTTTAAATCATCATCACCTCAATTACCAGTTCAAGCAATATATATATAGTAACGCACACAGCTCCTTCAATCCTCTGTAACATAAAAATCACATATCACAAAAATCACCCTTTTTGTTTTCATACCCGGTCTGCAATGATCTTCTTGTATCTTTTAACCTTAGACACAGCGAGCTGACATGCTTGACCCTTTTATTCTTTACCTAAAACACAGCTGAAACCAAAAATATACTACCCAGTCATAATATTCATACCCGGTCTACAATGATCTTCTTGTATCAGTTAACCTTATACACATCTAGCTGACATACTTGACCCTTTTCTTCTTTACCTAAAACACACAGCTGAAACCAAAAATATAGTACCCAGTCATAATATTGCTGCACTTGTATCTTTTTACTGTCTCTATTAAAAAAATCACATTCTGGTCATTTGCCGCGCGATGCCCTCCTCTTGCTCTGCCCCAGATGGAAACCAAAATCCCTACTTTAATATATTACATTAAGAATTTCTCTGTTTTTGAATATGATGCCAGAAATCATATACCCTACTAACATATGCATCTGGTCATTCCTCTAATAATTTTTTTACCACTGAGTACATCAATGCAGCACAGAAAGTTTACTCCAATTCAAAATGGATATATATATATATATATAAAATTTAAAATGCACAGACAAAATATTGATATGCAGCTTCTCTAAAATATATCCATGGTCTTATTCTTGGGCCAGCTCAGACAATATTCTTTCTCAGTAAAACGCTGCGTTTTCTAATCAGAAACAATGGCCAGCACTTTTTTTAAAGACACCTCACGCAGCAACAAAGAATAGATACCCCGACAAAAAAATGCCCAGCTCTTTTCGAAATAGTATACAACCCATTGTAAAGTGCTCGTCTCACCTAAAAACATGTGGCCAAAACTTTTTACACGCGCAGCTGTTCAGAGGCACAACTTTCCCCCTTTTTTTTGACCAGTCATTATGAAGTAAACACCGCCCAGTTTTATATAAAACATTAAGGACAGCATGAATTAATATGTAACGCATATCCTCAAAATAGACATCGCACACAATGTTTGAGCATGTGTCGGTTTTTAATTCAAAAACAAAACTCCTCCAATAAATACTCTAAATAGCTGGGCATGTATCAATTTCCAGCAATACTTGTCCTTCAACCTGCGGAATATAAAATGATTCCCTTTATAAATTTAAGATATCATACAAATCTAAAGCCGCCCTTTAGAAAATTCAACAGATGATGTGGTAGGTAGGTAAATCTAATTTGGCACATAATATCCGACTAAGCATTTGACAAGCAGACAAGCAGCTCAAGCAGGTCAAGCACGTCAAGCACCTCAACCAAGCAAGCAAGTAGCTCAACGAATTTTCTCTAACTCTGAGTAATCCTCTAAGATTTAAACGACCTTGATCATAAACCTTTCATATCACTGACAACATACTCAACAATAAGTTATTGACCTATAAGTCCACAATCCTTTATAATTATAGTAAAGTATCAATATTTAAAATAATATAAATCATTAAAACATCTATATTCTAATCTTTAGCATATCCTTCACTCTCTTGAAATCCCTATTCACTTAATTATGGATTTATCCTTGAAAACCATTCAAATTCACTTTCTATTCACATTCTCTTATATATCTCATGTGGTCTGTGATGTCTTTTTAACCATCCACGCTACATGGTATCCACAGATTTGTACAAGAGTATATAGAGAATGGTATCCTCATAAAAAAGCACAATTCGAAAGGTTTGAGACCTCTTAGGAAAGGGATTATGTCTCTAAAAGTATGAAATCCTATTCACGTCTTGTGACATGTATTATAAAGAGGTGAAGTGTCATTTGTGAACTTTTGCGTGTGGGTTTGAAAATTCAATCTGAATTTGAAGGGCAAACTTCAAAGTGGGTTGTTTCATATACATGCTGTTGCACATTACTCTCAAGATTATGATGTATTTGTTTCAAAATACTTGTTGACCTTGCTTTGAACACTCCTATTCTAAGATCAATGGAAAATTTTATTAGAGAGAGTATATACTATATTAAACAGGAGAATATTTAAAACCTACGAAAATCTGAAGAACTTTGTCCATATATTTCCCTGGAAGAATATTCAGGATCAGCAACATAATCAACAAATTGTAGATCAGTCTGTGTTTGATTCATCCACCAACAACTTATTTCATGAGCTGGAGCTATTCATATTTTGTAAATCATTTTTAAAGTCTTGATGATCTGACCTTGAATAACTCAAAGGATTTGCCGAGGTGGTTCACAACTCTCACCTGTGATCATGTCTGGGAATTATAGTGTAGTTGAAACCATGTGCAACACACTTGCATTAGCTGTGATTGTGTTTCTGCTCTTTGGTACTAGCAACATGCTTCTTGTATGCTCTGTTAAAGGATGATATAAGCATTAGGAGAGTTCAATTCTTTCCTTTTCATCTCATTATAATATTACGATAATAGATATTAGATAGTTTCTAATTTACTCTCTCTTCCGTCTTTTTCTAATGGTCACTCCGTTTTGTAATGTTTCCATAAACTCCTTCTGTTCGTTATGGAAACTTTCTCTTTCTCTCTACAGGATGTTTCTATTTCCTCTCCTATTCGTTATAGAAACATTCTCTTATGTACTTGTATTTATTGATCATTCATGGTCATTGTTTAATAACACATTCGTTATTTTACCATAACATGGTGTCAGAGCAAAATTTCTTGGCCTCTAGAAAATTTTTAATTTCTTTTTGAAATTACTTGTTTAAAATTTTCGAAGCCCTCTCTGCCCTAGTGTTTTCAAATTTTTTTTTTGCATTTGTTTTTTCCTCACAAACCCGACTAGGGTTTTGGCACTTTTTTCTACTTTTTTCGTGTTCTTCCAGCATTCTTCCTCAAAACTGACCCTGGTTCTGGTGTTCGTCTGCATTTTTTTGGTAAAATCCGCCCTTTGTACACTGAACTCTGCAAAAATTTTCTAGTTTCTTAATCCGACTAGGTTTTTTTCGAAAACCCTCGTTTTCTGTGTCGGGTTAACAATTTTTTTGCATATTCCTGGTGGGTTTTTGAAGATCTCAACTGGGGGGTTGGTGGGGGGTGAAATAGTATTTGAGAACTTGAATCTTTAAAAACATAAACCCATATAAAAACATAACACGAGCAACCATCAAAACATTAATACCATATTTCTCGTGGAAAACCCTTTTGGGTAAAAAACTACGGCATGCAAAACTTTTATTAACAAAGAATGGGCAGCAACCCAAATTACAAAAATGAGCACCAACCCACAGAGACCACCAATCCTCAGAGAGTAACAACCCTCTTTGAAGAACCAACTCCGAACAAGCGAAGCACCAACTCCAGTCAGCTGAGGCTCCAACCCAAGTTTGAGAGCACCAATCCTCCTCAAAAACACACTTAAATCTGAAGTTCTTTTTAAATCATCATCACCTCAATTACCAGTTCAAGCAATATATATATAATAACGCACACAGCTCCTTCAATCCTCTGTAACATAAAAGTCACATATCACAAAAATCCCCCTTTTTGTTTTCATACCCGGTCTGCAATGATCTTCTTGTATCTGTTAACCTTATACACAGCTAGCTGACTTGCTGGACCCTTTTCTTCTTTACCTAAAACACAGCTGGAACTAAAAATATACTACCCAGTCATAATATTCATACCCGGTGTGCAATGATCTTCTTGTATCTGTTAACCTTATACACAGCTAGCTGACATGCTTGACCCTTTTCTTCTTTACCTAAAACACACAGCTGAAACCAAAAATATACTACCCAGTCATAATATTGCTGCACTTGTATCTTTTCACTGTCTCTATCAAAAAATCACATTCTGGTCATTTGCCCAGTGCTTCCCTCCTCTTGCTCGGCTACAGATGGAAACCAAAATCCCTAATTCTATATTTTACATTAAGAATTTCTCTGTTTTTGAATATGATGCCAGAAATCATATACCACACTAACATATGCATCTGGTCATTCCTCTAATAATTTTTTTACCACTGAGTCCATCAATGCAGCACAGAAAGTTTACTCCAATTCAAAATGGATATATATATATATATATATATATATATATTAAATTTAAAATGCAGAGACAATATTGATATGCAGCTTCTCTCAAATATATCGATGGTCTTATTCTTGGGCCAGCTCACACAATATTCTGTCTCATTAAAACGCTGCGTTTTCTAATCAGAAACAATGGCCAGCACTTTTTTTAAAGACACCTTACGCAGCAACCAAGAATAGATACCCCAACAAAAAAATGCCCAGCTCTTACTGAAATAGCATACAACCCATTGTTAAGAGCTCATCTCACCTAAAAACATTTGGCCAAAACTTTTTACACGCTCAGCTGCTCAGACGCACAACTTTCCCCCTTTTTTTTGACCAATCATTATGAAATAAACACCGCCCAGTTTTATATAAAACGTTAAGCATAGCACGAATTAATATGTAACGCATATCTTCAAAATAGACATCGCACACAATGTTAGACCATGTGTCGGTTTTTTATTCAAAAACAAAACTCCTCCAATAAATACTCTAAATAGCTGGGCATGTATCAATTTCCAGCGATACTTGTCCTTCAACCTGCGGAATATAAAATGATTCCCTTTATAAATTTAAGATATCATACAAATCTAAAGCCGCCCTTTAGAAAATTCAACGGTTGATGTGGTAGGTGAGTAAATCTAATTTGGCACATAAAATCCGACTAAGCTGCTGACAAGCAGACAAGCAGGTCAAGCACCTCAAGCACCTCAACCAAGCAAGCAAGTAGCTCAACGAATTTTCTCTAGCTCTGAGTAATCCTTTAAGATTTAAACGACCTTGATCATCAACCTTTCACATCAATGACAACATACTCAACAATAAGTTATTGACCTATAAGTCCACAATGCTTTATAATTATAATAAAGTATCAATATTTAAAATAATATAAATCATTAAAACATCTTTATTCTAATCTTTAGCATATCCTTCACTCTCTTGAAATCCCTATTCACTTAATTATGGATTTATCCTTGAAAACCATTCAAATTCACTTTCTATTCACATTCTCTTATATATCTCATGTGGTCTTTGATGTCTTTTTAACCATCCACGCTACATGGTATCCACAGATTTGTACAAGAGTATATAGAGAATGGTACCCTCATAAAAAAGCACAATTCGAAAGGGTGAGACCTCTTGGGGAAGGGATCACGTCTCTAAAAGTATGAAATCCTATTCACGTCTTGTGACATGTATTATAAAGAGGTAAAGTGTCATTTGGGAATGTTTGCCCGTGGGTTTGAAAATTCAATCTGAATTTGAAGGGCAAACTTCAAAGTGGGTTGTTTCATATACATGCTGTTGCACATTACTCTCAAGATCATGATGTATTTGTTTCAAAATACTTGTTGACCTTGCTTTGAACACTCCTATTCTAAGATCAATGGAAAATTTTATTAGAGAGAGTATATACTATATTAAAGTCAGGAGAATATTTAAAACCTACGAAAATCTGAAGAACTTTGTCCATATATTTCCCTGGAAGAAGATTCAGGATCAGCAACATAATTAACAAATTGTAGATCAGTCTGTGTTTGATTCATCCACCAACAACTTATTTCATGAGCTGGAGCCATTCATATTTTGTAAATCATTTTTAAAGTCTTGATGATCTGACCTTGAATAACTCAAAGGATTTGCGAAGGTGGTTCACAACTATCACTTGTGATCATCTAGTTGAAACCATGTGCAACACACTTTCATTAGTTGTGATTGTGTTTCTGCTCTTTGGTACTAGCAGCATGCTTCCTGTATGCTCTGTTAAAGGATGATATAAGCATTAGGAGAGTTCAATTCTTTTCTTTTCATCTCATTATAATATTATGATAATAGATATTAGATAGTTTCTAATTTACTCTCTCTTGCGTCTTTTTCTAATGGTAACTCCGTTTTGTAATGTTTCCATAAACTCCTTCTGTTCGTTATGGAAACTTTCTCTTTCTCTACAGGATGTTTCTATTTCCTCATTTTTTTCGTTATGGAAACATTCTCTAATGTACTTGTATATATTGATTATTCATGGTCATTGTTTAATAACACATTCATTATTTTACTGTAACATGGTATCAGAGCAAAATTTCTTGGCCTCTAGAATATTTTTAATTTATTTCTGAAATTACTTGTTTAAAATTTTTTAAGCCCTCTTTGCCCGAGTGTGTCCAAATTTTTTTTTTGCATTTGTTTTTTCCGCACAAACCTAACTAGGGTTTCGGCACTTTTTTCTGCTTTTTTCGTGTTCTTCCAGCATTCTTTTTCAAACCTGATCCTGGTTCTGGTGTTCGTCTACATTTTTTTGGTCAAATCCGCCCTTTGTATACAAAACTCTGCAAAATTTTTCTAGTTTCTTAATCCGACTAGGTTTTTTTCGAAAACCCTCGTTTTATGTGTGAGGTTAACAATTTTTTTGCATATTCCTGGTTGGTTTTTGAAGATCTTAGTGTGGGCGGGGTGGGCGGTGAAATAGTATTTGAGAACTTGAATCTTTAAAAACATAAACCCATATAAAAACATAACATGAGCAACCATCAAAACATTAATACCATATTTCTCGTGGAAAACCCATTTTGGTAAAAGCCTACGGCATGCAAAAATTTTATTAACAAAGAATGGGCACCAACCTAAATTACAAAAATGAGAACCAACCCACAGAGAGCACCAATTCTCAGAGAGCAACAACCCTCTTTGAAGCACCAACTCCGAACAAGCAAAGCACCAACACTGTTTTGCTGAGGGGTGTAGGGTGTTGTTAATTGGCACTTTATGACTTGTGGATCTTAGAAATGAGAGAAGACAAAGGAACAAAACTCTCCCCCATTGTCAGTTCTAAGAGTAATAATATGTTGACCAGACTCTTTTTCTACAAATTATTTGAACTTTGAAATACAACAAACACCTCTAATTTTTGACGAAAGAAATGCACCCACATTTTATGACTGAAATTATTAACAAAACCTAAAAAATAGGTTGATTCAGTAATAGAGGAAGTAGCCATAGGTCCACAAACATCAACATGGACCAGTTGTAATACCTTAGAAGGTCTCCAGGAGTCGCAATCTGAAAAGGAGTGCAATGTTGCTTTCTAGCCCGACATGCTCCGCAAACTCCAAGATTCTAGGTTTGAATCTCCGAAAGTCCAGTGACAAGATCTTCCCGAACAAGCTGAGAAAGATAGTTCTTATTCAAGTGCCCATAGCGTTGATGCTAGAGTTTACTAATATAGGAGCGATGGGCTGCAATAGCAAGCTCCTGGAATCCCCAGAGTCAACAAGTCTGAAAAGACCATGATCTTCAACACCAACAACAACTGTGGACTGAGTTTCCCTATCAATGATACTACATTGATGTGAACTGAAGGTCACGTCAAGCCGAAGAGAATGTCTCAGAATTTGACTAACAGAGAGAAGATTGAGTTCCATGCCTAGAACATAGTACACATCAAGCAAAATCAGTTTCCTTCCTCTAAACTGAATTTGGATATTGCCTCTTCCGGCAACGTTGTACTCTTCTCCAAAAATAACTGAATCTGAGAATGGCTAGAAATCTGTGAACCAATCTCGACGATGAGTGAAGTGGCGGGAGGCACCTTAATCAATATATCAGAGAAAGGATTTTACATGATACGTAGGTCTTTTAGCCATGAAGGCGTATAAAGAAGATTCACCTGGCTTAGTGTGCTCCGCAGCATGTGCTTGAGGCTGTAAAGTAGATTGCTTGGTTTGAGCTGCTAAGCGTTTCCGACACTCCAACTTCATATGACCAAACTTATGGCAGTAGTTGCACTGAACTTTTTTCTTCGTTGGGCCTTCTGATGACTGAGCAGAAAGATTCTGCTGAGAAGAGTGAGAGAACTGATAGTTGCCTGTGGATTTAGCTGAGAAGGCTTTAGTGTTAGAAGATGAGCTGGTAGCACTGCCAAATTGTTGTTTCTAACGATCTTGTTGTAGAAACTTTATACAGAGATCGGAAAATGAAACATCAGAATGAGTGGAAGCAATGTTGAGAGTTTCAACAAAGTGCTCATAGGAAGATGGGAGACTCTTCAGGGTGATCACCACCCTGTCTTCTTCAATTTTGCATCCAATGACTTCCAACTGATCATGAATATCCTCGATTTTATTGAGATGCTCCTGTATGGATCCCTGATCATCCATCATGATCGAGAAGAGCATGTTCTTCAGAAAGATTACACTACTTTTGTCTGAGGTTTCATGCAAACCTTTCAGATGGCACCAAATTTTTGCAGCTGTCTTACTGGAAGGAACCCGCAGGAGTTGATCATCAGTGACGGCAAGTTTGATGAGCATGACGGCTTCTCAATTCTGCTCATCAAATTTATCCTGCTCTTTGCCTTCTTCAAGACGTGTAGTCTTGCCCAGGACAATGTTGTCAAGACATCGGTATTCAAAGACTGTCATCATATGTTGTTTCCAAGTATTGTAGTTTTTGCCGTTGAACTTTTGACTCCCCTCAAGTAGAAGATTCATCGGAGATGCCATTGTAGAAGATTGAGGTCAAAAGTGGTTGACCAAATGGTGGCACAAATATCGACGCAGAAGACAAGCAACACGTGCAAATCACATTGAGAATAAGACTGATGTAGAAAAAATAGGCACAAATTTTGAGATTGAACTGTAGATAGATGGACACGGATCCCAATGCAAAACTTTCGAAAAACCCCCAAAAAATTTAAGAGATACCCAAAAGAGCTCGTGAAAAACCCAGAAGAAATCTGAATTAGATTTTGAATCCAACCAAAAACAAAGGGTTTTGGCAAAAACCCTAGTCGGTTGATGAGAAGGGCTGCAAATAAGAAAATACCACCACGAATCTGTGAAAAAAATCACAGGTAGAGCCACGAACAACTGCAATAACACAAGAAAATCGCGTCTGTAGAGAGAAACGACCAAGGTAATGGTCGTGGAGGCTGAGATGATTGACAAAAATGAGCTGTAGACACACAAACGAGCCACAAACTGCAGAAATAAAGCCCGTCGCTGAAATAACCTGGTAGATGTGTGAAGAAAATGCGACCAGAAGGGTTTAGAAAATCGTGTGAAGCTTGAGATCTGCAAAAACAACCATAAAAATGTTCAAAAATCGTGTTGATACTAGACACGAACCGACTGGAGGAAAAAAATCCATCGCAGATGCTAGATGCTTGGAAATGACGTCGCGCGGAAATAAGTTAGCTAGAAATGGGAGAGAATGACTGAGAAATCCCATCGTTTTTCACCAAGCCGTCGCGGTTTTGTATAAAAATGTGAAAATCCGAGCATTCGTGTGATCAACAGATTAAAAAACATGACAAAAAACCCTTGAAAATTTGCAGCTAAAAGAAAACCCCGATTCTCGAATGGACGAGTTTGCAGGTTACAGATCATAGTCTATAGACACCAAAAAATATTTCAAAAAAATTAAAAGAATAATTTCATAACGTAATTATAATGTTTTCAAAAAATATTAATCTTGGCTCTGATACCATATTAGTTTGGTAAAATAATTGAATGATTTAATTACAAAGAATGAATTGTTCTTATAGAGTTTACAATCGAGATGTTTCTAAAAAGAAACATACAAATAATAGAAAGAAGCTATTATACAGGATATTTACAATATCTAGAAGTGACCATTAAAATATAAATAAAATAACAAGGAGATATTATTTTACTAATTTACTTGATTCTCCTCATTCTCTTGCTTCTTCATCATCCAACTTATTAGGGTTTGAAAAGAGGGCTAGAAACATGCAAATTTGTAAATTAAGGCTTGCATTCTTGATTTAATTTCCTTTTCTATTAAATAATCTTCAATTTGTAGTACAGATTTCAGTTGCTTTAATGCACACTTAAATCTTAAATTTAAGGTAAACATTTAGAGCAGATCTTGTAGAGGACATGAGAATGGGCTAAAAAAAATTCTTAATCTGTTTAAACTGGACCGTGCTTCTAAGTGCCTTGGGATTAGACCCATGCATTTCCCCGAGTTTGACGTCAGTCTCAAGGTGTAAAATGTTAGATACAAGGTAATTCATATAGTATCTAACATTTTAAGTCTAATTCATATAACAAATTTAAAACAATACACTTAAATTGTTAGATAATATATGAATTACTTCGTATATACCATCTTAAGTGTAATATATATATATATATATTCCAGATCAGCTTTTCCAAACCTTTTTGTGACAGTTCCATATTTCTGAAATTTAATCCATTCTTGTGAATTTTCCAACAATGCATCTATTTATTGACATGTAACCTTCCTTACTTTTATAGCAGCAGCAAATAAGTCTGAAGTTCCTTATATATATATATTCCAGATCAGCTTTTCCAAACCTTTTTGTGACAATTCCATATTTCTGAAACTTAATCCATTCTTGTGAATTTTCCAACAATGCGTCTATTTATTGACATGTAACCTTCCTTACTTTTATAGCAGCAGCAAATAAGTCTGAAGTTCCTTCAAGGTTAAATAGCTTCTGATACATGGAATAAATTTATGCTCTTATGAGATTGCCTAAATGCAGTTTAAATTCAAATTTCAATAATGTGGTAATGTAAACCGAAGCTGTGCACATCTGTATTAATTTTAAATTTTATGTTGTTTATATACTCCTAAGAGTAAATGATATCCTATTCCAGCTTTTATGCACATCTGAATTAATTTTAATTTTTAAGAGTAAATTTTGTGGGATTTCAAAAATATGGGCGTGGTTCCAGAGTGACCAGAGACTGGATTCTGTTGTTAACCAAACTTGTTTCTATGTATGTGTAGTTTAAATTGTCTACACAAACAATGAATGTTCCTGTAATTTTTCTTTGAGAACACAAAATCCAGCTGTTGTACTAGTGTACACTCTATTGGTTCTTTTTATTAACATTGTTTCAAAGAAGAATTCTTTTTTTCTGAGAGCATTTTGGTCAATATGATCTTATGTATAACTACGAATCGCCTGTGCACAGTTCTTTCTTCTCTTTTGCAGCAAACTCACTATGATTTTCTTTAGATGCCAATGCTAATCTGAATATGTGTTGATGCATGACAGGAGATCTGGTAGCCCTTCAGTCACAGCAAAAGGAGAGAGGGAGTTCAGAGGAAATGAAGCCACTGCAAATGGCTTTGGATAGTGGAAAGGATGTTTTATTCCAAGGAAGTATGGATGTCTTATGGGTAATATTTCTTGTAACCTAAAAGAATTGTATACGCACCTGAAAGAGGGAAATAACTATATTATGGAGTTGCAAGACAATGACAGGATTTCGCTTCTCATCATGTGTTGCATGTTGTCTTCTATGGTAGATGAAGTTGTGTGTTGTGTTTTATATTATTTTATTGGGTGTCTTTCTTGTTGCTTTTTGAAGGATGTTATTTGACAAGAAGCTTGTCTTTGCCTGCTATCTTATTACATGGAATTGGATATGTAATGTAATTAGATTGTATCATGTGGACTACATGAAGGATATTGTTGTGCCTTGCACACATGCCCCGTCATAGACAGGGATCCCCAATTTTCTTTTGAGGCTTTAAGGTAGTTCAGGTCTCTACTTTGTTTGTCATTCCACATTTGGAATGTTTTTGCTTAGGTCTGTATTCTATCTTTGTATTTGGAAATCAAGAGTAGACATTTCTTAAGCAGAGATTAGGCCAAGAATAACATCGAAGCATGCCTAGTATGGGAATATGTAATGTCCCCTTTTTTTCATGAGCATCAGAGTTTGAGGGATTAGCCTATTATTGTGACCCTCAGTGGATAGAGGGTCTTTTGAGGCAGAGGCTTGGTTCATGGATTTCTTGTCTTCTCCAGAATTCAGTATGTTCCAGTTTGGTCTTCGTTTGGCTCAGATTGGACTTCGTTTGGGCTCAGTTTCATATACTTACTATTTATAGTAAGCCCATGGATGTTTGAGAGGGACCCTTACTATTTTTAGTAAGGCAATTGGATGTGTAGCGGATGCAGTGGCTAACTCCCCGGTTCAGTCGGAATCGAGAAAAAATGAGTATTTATGGAGTTATGCTATTTTAATTATTAATAAAGTAATACTCAATTAATAATTACTCGCTAATATAAAGTTTTATGTACACTTTATAGTCAATGGGGCCATGACCCTTCATTTAAGTGAGTTAAAGTGCAATTAATGATTTTAATATTTGAGGCCCATTTATTGATGCACTTTATAAAGTCAAAAAGAAAATATAAAGTATGTTTTAAATGATTATTTAAAACATTACTTTGAGGGGCCATTTATTAAAGCATCCAATGAAGTTGGAAAGAAAAAGAACTTATATCATTTTAAATGATTTAAAGTGCACATGAAGGAAATTGAGCCAAGTGGGAAAAAATATTTAAAGCCTCTTCAAGAAATGGAATTCATTCCATTGTGCATTTGATATTTTTAATGAATTTGTGATGAATATTGGAGCCAAGGGTTTCAATGTTTGAAGGCAGGAAGAATTGAGAATTCTTCTAAGTTGTTGCACTTTGAATTAGTTATTCATTTGCCAATGAATTGTGCTTGTGATGGTCTTATTTAGAGACCATAATTGTTACAATTTGGGACCAATTTGAGAGAGGAGTTTCAGCATTTGTATTCAGGAAATTGAGAGTTGTAGGTTATTCTAATGGGTTTGGATTAGTTTTTAGAAGAATTGATTGCAGAGTTTGGAGACTTCATAAATAATACAAACAGCACCCCTCTATAATCAGCGTGTGTAATCATAGAGGCAGCCGCAGGGTTTGAGATAGCCAGGTGAGTTTCCAGCAGGTGACATGAATGCTTGGGAAGGCACGTTTTGGGGTTTTGGAAGTGAACAACCCATTCCACATTGGCGGTTGAGGTTAATAATCACATCAGTAATCTCCTGCGTCTATTCTGTGCCAATAATTCATAGCTGCGATAAACTCGAGGTTTTGTGATATTGCAAATAAAGTTATATCTCAATGCATTCTTTATCATTATATTTAATTCAACTTCTTGAATTGCAATAAAGGAGATATTTGTGCCTAGCTTGCAAAGTTATTTTGAATTTTCATGCATTTCTATATGTTTGGAATTGAAAAATCATTTAAACACAAACAAGCAAACTATATACATTTAGAAATCAAAACTTAGACATTGCATGCCAACTGTTTGACAGAATGTCAAAAGTTCGAAATTGAGTTTTCAGAAGTTAGAACCAGCAGGGTAATTACAGTGGTATCAAAGTAGTTTCCTGCCATCCTGTTGGGGTGGAACTGGAAATCATTGAGCTCACACATTTGTTTTGAGTGACCAACACTCTTGTAGTTGTTACAACTATGGAAATATCTAGGAAATCAATTCAACAGGGAAACTAGTTGAATAGTATGACTAATATCAGAAAGCAAACAAATGACATGATGAAAGAAATGGAGAAGCTTAGACAAACTCAGGAAAGGATGGGTGAATTGATTTCAAACCCGACAGCCATAGACAATTTAACATGGTTGGATCGAGAATATAGTGGAAGTTGTAAAATTGTGACAAGAGGCATCTACAACCACACATGGGTTTTGAATCTCATGAGAGGAAAAATGGACTTAAATCACAACTGATTTCATTACCTTGTGGCTTCTAGAATATTGTAGATCATTGCCATGCCTTACATGCATGTTTGTGAGTGGTAGATGGTTGGAAAGTCTTTACTCTAGGAAAGATGAAGGGGAGAGGGTCATGAAGATCACTTTTGATAATACATTTTCCAAAGTACATGAGGGAGACACCAAGGTAAGTTTGCATTCATTTTTAAAATATATTTTGTTTTGGTCATTTTACAATTTGGTGATTTGCAAATTTTTCATACTTTAATTTTTTAAAAAAAAACTTCTGATTTCATATTTATACATTCTATTGTTTTAGGTGCTATAATTGTTGGTTAGGGTTTTGTGCTTGGTGGATGGGGATAAAAATTACATGTGGTATCTATGTGAGGTCATCTACAAGGCCAAATTAGTTATTCAACACTTTTATGGGTTGGATAAAACAATTATGAACCCATTTGATGCATTATTGATTAGAGGTGGATTTGACAATTCCAACAACATATTCATATTGCTTCTTATTATTTGAACCCCAATTCTTTTTCTCCAATTAATTCAAAGCCAATAATGTTGTTCTTGTAGATTTTTGGTGGGACAATTTTGGTGCAACAACAAATCCTTATAAACTCACCATTCACATTTTCTCCAACCCTAAAGTGCTTCAAGTGTGAATGTATTTGAGTGTTTGAGACTATTTTCATGAAGAATTTCAATAGGTTGATTCAAAGTGCTTGAAAGTCCTTGGCTATGCAAAGAAGATATAGGAATAGAGGACACATGAGCCGCTTGACCTCAATTACATTGATTCATATTGGAATGGGTTGCTTAGGATGTAGATTTGATGTTTAGCCTTTATGATATATCTGATTTGGAGAGGGAGGTAGTGGAATGGACAATCTGAGAGGCAAAAGGCATGTCGTCAGTGGGGGGTTGATAACTTCATTGTATTGCATTTACATCATGATAATATGGCTGAGGCTCCAATTGACGATTATAATGTTTCTCAACAAGAAATTGTAGCACTCCCATCCAGTTCAAGGACACCCACATATCCAATCAAGACCTTATGACATAGAAGGTCATTAATAGGGGGTTCTGTTGGATGTTTCAACTGATGTTCCAGAAACTCTTAGCTCCAATTGACGATTATAATGTTTCTCAACAAGAAATTGTAGCACTCCCATCCAGTTCAAGGACACCCACACATCCAATCAAGACCTTATGACATAGAAGGTCATTAATAGGGGGTTCTGTTGGATGTTTCAACTGATGTTCCAGAAACTCCTAAGAGTAAGCCACTTGCTATCAAGAACTGAATTCAGTGGCTAACGAACAAGATTCAGTCAGAAGAGTGAAATCTCTTGCTCTTCAAGCTCTGCAAGACCTAGGGGGTGACCCTTACAAAACCAGTAAAATCTTATGCAAGTTGAAATAGATATTATATTTTAAGCAGACTCCCCAATAAAGACATACCAAAGAAAGTATGATCTATCATGAATTTGGCTTTATCCCTGGTATTTTACAATTTACTTAGCAATTGGGAATGAATTCTAAACTAACACTAAACCTGAGAACATAATTTAAAAGAGATTTTGAATTATGATTGGTATCTGAAAATGCATTTAGCTATGCATAGATCAGTGCCTATCCCTGAGCCATGGAGTCAAACATGAAACTGCAAGAGAAATCCTATCAACAAATTAAGTCTAATCAGTGGATCTTAATGTGTTAACCTTGCATTTGCATTAACAAATCCCCTCATGTAATCGCAAAACTCTTCTTACAAATCCAAATAATGCATTCAAAACCACAAATATCTGCTCAAGGTATTTAACTCTCCTGGAAAAAGACCCATGAACAAATACCACAATCACAGGGAAAATTGAGATGACAAACTCAAATAACCTTGATATATTGAACTTGTATGATAGTGAATTTAAAATTTGGAGACAACTTTATGATAATGTCATTTATGCATTGAAATTTGATTGACATTTGCATCCAGAATCAAACTATTACAGTTTGCATATCCTATCTATGGCTCATAAAACATACTTATATTATTTACATGCATGAGAGAGAAAAGTTCAGAATCTTCTAAGAGAAAATATATAAGAGATGTGTTAGCACTGTACAAATCTGCAAGAAATTTGGTCAAAATCATGAAAATTTTGCTATTTCTTGCTCTGTCCTTAAACCCTAGTTTCAAATTTATAGCCATTGGTTAAAAAAGCCCTAAACCCTTCGTGTCTTGTTTCTAATTTGTCATTACCTTTTTGAACCACTTAAGTTTTCATTTTGTCATGTGCTTGGTTGAGGAATTTTCCTTTTTATTGGTCTTTACCTTGTCGCGTGATCTCAGAATGATATGGAATATGCTCTTTCTGTTTCGAGATTAAACGCGCATCGTTGATCTTGTTTTAAATCCCGCGGCTTGCGTGTAATCTCTGAGCAAACCATGAGTTAAGCTTTTCTTTCCGCGACTTCGAGACTTAGATAGTCGCACAATCTCCAGATAGACCCAGAGTCAAAACATGGTTTACTTTTTTGCTTGGTCGCGAGATCTCTGAATTCATCTAAGGTTAAGTTAAGGATCTCGAGATTAAGCCTAAATCGTTGATCGGGTTCCTTTTAAGTTATGATCGTGCGGCTGGCGTGTAATCTCATAAGGAAATGAGCAAGTACAGAAAGATTCGGAGATTTAGCGCAGGTCGTCGATCTAGACAAAGATGTGCGGTTGGCGCATGATAGCTGGATAAAGATGAGGTCAGCTCAAATATTGGGAGATTCAGCGAGGGCCTTTGATCGAGTTTCCATTCTAATATGATCGTAGGGTTTTGCCCAGATCTTTGAATAAACTCTGAGGTTAAGAAATGATTCAGAGACTTTGAGACTCAGTTATCTCGTAATCTCCAGATAAACCTAAGGTAAAGCTCAAAGTTTGGTCAGGTTTACTTCGAGATTAAACGCTGATCGTTGATGTATAAAAAGATCAAGTGTTTGCGTGTGATCTCCAGATGTTTTGAACAAGTACAGAAGGATTTAGCGATCAAGTGCAAGCCGTCGATGCAGCGAGGATCTAACGATGTGCGCATGATATTTGAATGGATCTAGGGTTAGTTAAAATGTTTAGTGACTTAGAGATTACACAGTCGCGCAATCTCCAGATAAAGCCAAAGTTAAAGTACAGTTTAAAGGTGAGTTAAAGGCCGAGGACAAAGATAGAGGTAAAGATTGATCAGTTTCAATCTGATCTGATGGCAGGCGTAAAGGCTCGAAGAAAAGGTGATCGAGATCTAACCATTAAGGCATTTCGCCTTGCTGCCGCGTGTCCAATCAGATCTTGTGCCCGGGTAACTTGAAGTAGATACACAACTATGTTTTAAAACTGTGATAGGGTTTGATCTCGACCATTGAAGTTGATTCCGCGCCACCTGTAGCCGTTAGGGCTGGAATATTTGAATATTTAAAATGTTTCTTAGAGTTATAAGCGGTGGCATTGTTTTCCAAGCTGTAGAGGCAGTTGGTGGATCGATCTGATCTTCTGGGTCGATTTATTGAAGTGGTATGATGCTGAGGGGATGTTTTCATGTTTACTATTAATGCCATGTGATAGTTTTAGGGTTTTCTTTTCAAGATTGTACTCTTTGAAACCCTAGTCCGCTTCCTATCACTTTTGCATTAATTTTCCTAGCCAAGTGGCCATGGAGATCAAATTGTATTTTCAGATCTTTTGAAGAAAGATCAAGTCGGTGGAGAATTGAAGGATAAGTGCGAATCAGATTTCAAGAAGGACAAATGTCAATTAGACCTGAATTCTAGGGTTTCCTTCTTCCATATCTATCCCTCTTTTCTCTGTTTTAAGGGTTCTTGATTCCGTTCTGTTTGAGGGTTCCTGATTCTGTTCTGTTTGGGGGTTCCTCGTTCCATTCTATTTCCAGTTTCTCTGGAAAAGTTCAGAGTAGGTTCCAAGTGTGGTACCTCTGTATATATTTTCCCTCTTCTATGCATATAGGGTGTTCGTGTATCCTTTCTGTTTCAGGGAAGAACATCATTGTAATAGCTTGCTTATGAATGAAATTCAGTATTGTTGTTCTGTTATCAAGTTGTCTCCATTATGTTTCTGAATCATATAAAGTAGGGCATCCAGGGTGTTTTAGTTTTATCTATTGTAAGGCTTGCAATAGAGTTATTTAAGGGATAACTGTGATTTAGGATTCGTATTCAAGTGTGTATGAGATGGGGTATTAAGGATATTCCGGACTTGTCTTTCAGTGGATGTTGATTAATGTATTGTCTATTCCAAGGTCTCTTCCAAGGTCTCTTCCAAGGGGAGGGTTAAATTCTTTGAGTAGGGAATTGCATATTTGAATACACAGGTAGATTCACAAGTAGAACTTGATTGATAGGGTATGTCTTATGTAAGGCATATAGACATATCAGACTGTGCTGTTTTCCTTTGTTCATTATCTTCTTTGCAATGTTATGTTTGACTCTGTTGCCCATTGGATAAGGCACTGGTCTATGAAAGACTTGGGGTATTTCAGAGATCCATTAATCAAATCATAAATTGAAAATCATTTCCCTTTCATGTTGTTTGAAAGAGTTGGGATAGTTCTGGTTTTCAGACATATTCTATGCAAGTGGGATACTGCATAAGATCTGATAAAACAGTGAGGTATTGGTTATCTAAAGGTTTGAAAACTATTCCACAGTTATATATCCGCAAGCTATTGTTTGTCACAAAGGAGTTATGTGTGTGCAGATTAGGTAATACCCACCTGAGTGATGTGGAACTCAAAGTGTAGAGGGTCTTAGAACCTTGTCAATTGGACTTGTTTCTTGTCTCCTTTCTGTTGAGGGTGTTGGGTTTGTGTCCTAGGTTTGTAATCCCACAGTTTGGTCTCAAAATTTCATCTAGGAGAGGAGAGTGCAAGAAAAAGCTCCAACAAGATGAAAAGAAGAGAAGCCCCCAAATTGAATCTGGAGTTGACACCTGGCAGCTTCCTCTTTGTCTGATTTGCAGTACAAATATTTTTCTTTCCCTCCTATCTTCATTCTGACCCTTTTGATCTGCTCTTTCTCTTTTGTTGCAACAATACACCTTGTCTTGTTGGATAATAATGAAAATTTTCATCCCCTTTGTTAATTAATATTCCACATGGCATTTTAAACTTCATTTTATCCCTTTTGAAATCTCTTGATGTCAAGACATTTTCACTAATAAGTGAAAAACTCAAGTTCGTTACTGCACATCATTATCCCCCTGTAAGATGTTTCATCCAACTGTGACAACAATTTACCTCCTGTAGTCTGACATTTGATTTGGAAATATTTTTATTCAACAAATGTAAAACCCCCCTTTTGCTGATAACTTCACATGTCCTTTTAAGTGCAGAATTCTCCATTTTGCTATTTTCACTTATTCATATCATGCAATGAAAACATTTTCACTTTTCACCTAGCTTTGTACATTACCCTGTTTATTAAAATATTTGATTTCCATATTTTACATCATAAAACTCATGTCAAATATTTTTATTTAAATGGAAATCAATATGCAAATTCATTTTTCCCAGCTTGTGATTTTTGTAAAAATCCTTTCACTTTCAGTGAAAACACTCTGTTGCACTTTACACCTTTAGTGAAAATAACTTCCTTTTCATAATGAAAATCCATGTGTTTTAATCTGCAATTACTAATACTATTATACCTCTTGTGAAACTACTCTCATCATCTGAGTGGAAATGCTTACTAGTGCTGTTATACTTCACTTTCACCACCAATCACATGGTCCCTTTTTGTGAAATATTTGCACCCTCGAGTGAAAAGATTTTACTTGCAACTCTTCATGCTTCTTAGATAAAATAATTCCTATGCACATTATTTTGTTCAATGAAAATGGTGCCCATTAACATTAAAATTTCAGATTAAAAAACTCTCCCTACCAATTGCTATCTATATGGAAAATCCATTTGTTTGCTGTAGTAAAAATTCACAGTGACACCCCCTCCTTCGAATGCGTGGTCCCTCATTATTTGTTTGTAAATGCTTTATCTCTGCATGGAAAAGCATCTTATGGCTTAAGTTTTAGCGCAGCGCCCCACCACAGATCAACTGACATCTTAATAATCAGATTTTTTGGGTGTGGTTGTGTGCATCCAGCGCACAAACAGAACTTACAATGTTATAATATGCTCCAGAGTACTTCATTAATTCAAAGATTTTGAGAACTTCTCTGCAGAATTCCTTTTGTGCATACCCTACTTTTATTTCATTTCATTTCTGGAGATGATGCCTCTTGAGGAATTCTGTGATACAGTCCTGTTGCATTGTTCATGATTCCACATTCTGTGTGTATATCTGCCGGAGCACATAAGAATATTATCGCCGCTCATCCACATTCAGACATGCTCAAAATCTAAAAAATAATGATGCCATTGTTCCTGTTGTAGTTGTCACCTTGGTGGGCTACAAAGATCCCGAGTTGTGCATGGAGATTGCTCACCTTTAAAGAATATGAGATATCCAAAACTAGGGTAAAGACATAAAAGTCACTAAAAGGCCAGTTTGCAATCTTATCTTTGTCATTCACAAATCAGTCTCACGTCCCACTCCTGCGCACCAAGAGAGCAACAATGCCATGTCTAGAAATCGCTTTGCCTAAATCAATTTTATAGTTTTGGCTGCCCACAGGAATTCTCTCTGCTATTCCTTTGTCTTGTGCTTTGAGTTCCTTACACTGCAACAATGAACATTGACGTGCCATATGCATGACAACTGTGTAATTTTCTTCAATTTATCTGCTTCTGGCAACATGGAGATTGCAAATTTCATTTTCTATTAGCTTCTAATGTCTCTGACCTAAGCTCTCAAAACACTGAGACATACACTTTTCATGTGGCATGAAGGTGCACCCTTGTGACCGCTGTATGGATGCGGCTCGGGAAAATAGTTGAACGCGGGTAATAGTTTTAGAAATGTCGCCATGGAAATCTTGTGCAAGCGGAGACAAAGCTTAAACAGTAAACGCTAGCTCAAAGTGCGGGCAAAATAGGGCAAAGCACTTTCATTGAAGAGACTAAAGATCGACACGTCGTTGGAATACATTTTCAGCTTCATAGATGGTATAATGAACCATTACTTGCTGACGTGGAAGTCATTGCCAGTATGATTTATTTTTCCTTTCACATCATTGAAACCCTTATTAGAGTTAAATATCTCTCTATTTATGTTTCTCTCTTCCGTAGATTTTTTTCTATTCTAATGGTCACTCTTCTTCCATGTTTCCATATTCTCTCTCTGTTCAATATGGAAACTTCATTGAAGAGACTAAAGATCGACACGTCGTTGCAATACATTTTCAGCTTCATCGATGGTATAATGTGTTAATTCAACTCAAGTGTATTATTCTAATTTCAATTTAAACTTTATATATATATAATCAATAATGCAGATATATATAATTGTCACTTCTATTAATATCAATGTAAGTGTAGAAGAAGAATTCAGAATGTATGTAAATACAATAACCTTGTATGTCAAACTTGCTTGATGAAGAACTATATATATATATATATATATATATATATATATATATATCGCTGAATAATGCTGCTGTCTATAACCAACACTAATCAATTTCGGTGTGTATAGAAGCAGACTATCCATCGTATATATATGCAAATGAATGAGAGGTCACGTCTATGATAGACATGACTCCCTAAGGAGTCACGCCTATCATAGGCGTGACTTATACTTTAACTCATATTACATACGATAACAAGCACGGTTTATTAAACCGTCGACTATATTAAACCATCGACTATATTATGTGTTGGCCACGGTTTATATCAAATGCCCCGTCGACAATATATATGTTATGCGAATCACAATGTGATCAGTATAATATATATATTATCATCGACTATGGTGACCCGTCGATAGTTATTACATGTCAATCATATAATATGATTTACATGATCGATATTAATACATATGATGAATATCATTTATATTATAATATTAACCTAGTTATATTATAATAATGATAATTATCATTATCATTATTATATTATAACAATAATTACTATATTAGATAAAGAATATAAATAATAGATATTAATAATAAATATATTATAATCGATAATATCTATTTATATATTTCACAATTTGTCTATTATAGTAGGTTCAATATTTTATCTGATCGACGCTATAATTATCAACATAATGAACCATTACTTGTTGACGTGGAAGTCACTACCAGTATGATTTATTTTTCCTTTCACATCATTGAAACCCTTATTAGAGTTAAATATCTCTCTATTTATGTTTCTCTTTCTTTCGTAGATTTGTTTCTATTCTAATGGTCACTCTTCTTCCATGTTTCCATATTCTCTCTCTGTTCAATATGAAAACTTCCTTTTGTTTCTATTTCTCTCTTCAGAATGTTTCTATTTCTCTCTCTCTGTTCCTTATTGATTCTCTTGTACACTTGTATATATAGATCATTCTTGATCCTTGTTTTATAACACATTCATTATTTTACCATAATATGGTATTAGAGCTTTTTTTTTTCAAAAAATAATAATTTCATTCTTGAAATTTTTTGTGTTATTTTTCGAAATAGGTTGTTCGAAATTTTTTTAATTTCTTTATGAAATTTTTAGATTAAAAATTTCCGAATCTCCTTGGCTTGGTTTGTGTTCAAAATTCTGGGGATTGTTCGTTTTCTCCAACCCTCCTAGGGTTTTTGCACTTTCGACTAGGGTTTTGACCCTTCAATTTGAGTCAAAAAATTATTTTTTTGCAGATTCTTGGTGGGTTTGTTAAACCCTCAACTGGGTCGTCCTCAAAATTTACTGGGTGCCTCGATTTTCGAGCCTTAAAAATTGTGCCAGTGGATTCTAAATCCAATTATAGATTCCAAGTGGGTTTTTCGAGCTTTCTTCTGGGTCTTCCGCCAATTTGCCTCGGATTTTGTTCTTTGGATTCATTCAACGCCTTTTCAAAATTTTAATGGTGTCTCTCACAAACATTATGTTGGAAGGCAGTCCAAGATTTAACGACAAGATTTACCACACCCGGATGCAGGGAGGGTCTCAGCTAGTTTTGATTGATTTTTCACCTCAAAACTCGTGACTGATTTTGATCAAATTTTCACCTCAAAAATCGTGTTTGGTTTTTCCGGTTTTTCACCACAAAAACCGTGACTACTGAGTATCAGTTCTTCCGTGCGCAATGAAGTTTTTTTACTGCGATTTTCGCAAGGGTTTTTTACTTCTCGTGGCGCCTTTTGAGGATTCACTTGCAAACTTTTGTTTTGAAGTTAGATTGACCATTAAGGGAGGGTATTAGAGTTAAATATCTCTCTATATATGTTTCTCTCTCTTCTGTAGATTTATTTCTATTATGACCGTCACTCTTCTTCCATGTTTCCATATTGTCTCTGTTCAATATGGAAACTTCCTTTTGTTTCTATTTCTCTCTTCAGAATGTTTATGTTTCTCTCTCTCTGTTCGCTATAGAAACATTCTCTTGTACACTTGTATATATAGATCATTCTTGATCCCTGTTTAATAACACATTCATTATTTTACCATAATAACCTTGTTACATCGGCAGCTCGGTGAAGTCCTTTTTACATCCCATTGAACTTACGATGGGAGCACTTTTTGCTTTGTGAAAAAGGAGATGGGCCCCACAAATTGCCTTATACATAAAATGCATTTCAAAGAATCTATAAAATATTTAAATAAACCTCAGTTTATTTTTCCTATGCGTTGCCTGTGAAGTTTCGGGGATGGGTCCCACATTGCTGGTAACTACATTTTAGATGCATACTTTTTGATCAAAAGGCAGTTAACTCACTTTGCAAAAACATTTGTTCAAATCATTTCTTTTAAATGACTAAATAATTTTATTCCTCAAATCTCCCTTTTGCCTGGATTCCTGGAATAATATCAAATCTCTGTTTTGCCAGGATTCCAGGAATAATATCAAATCTTTCCTTTGCGGATAGTGCAACACGTATATTGTTTAAATTGTTACGCAACTTAAATAATAATAATTAAATTTTAAAATCAAGTTCAAAAGCAAAGGATTTAAAACTTTCCCAGGGGCAAGTAGGGTCCCCTTGTGGGCTCGACTAAATTAATTTTCATTCTTGATTAACCTGGCCCTTGAGAACAACTCAAAACCACTCCATCATGTATTCTAGATCAAAAACAAGAAGCGGGAAATCACTGAAAAACGACTTTTGATATTTCTGCAAAATGACCAAAATAAGCCTAGGGCCTCTTGGAAACACTTTAAAAAACTGATCAAACATTGTCCTTGAATCCCAGAAACTAAGGGGCATGCAGATTGATATACTGGGAATCACGCTGCAAAGTGGATTTTGCATGACATTACTGTAGTATGAGATATTAATTGCCAAAGTTAACCACTTCACTGTTTCTGTAACTGAACATGCCAAAACTCCTCTGAACCCTGTCAAATATGCATCTTGAATAAATAGCAAACAATGCTTTGGGAAACCACCACTGAGGATATTAGTTCATTTAGTTACAAAGAGGACGTGCGCCAAATAAAACTTCATGACTCAACTTCTGGTACAAGATATTAATTGTCAAAATTGATCATGTTGAAACTTTTTTGGAAAAGCAAATGTCAAAACTTTGTAAACCTTACCTTGAGACTTTGGAAGTGAACACATAGCTACATTTACATGTGGATAATTGATGGTACAATGAACCATTACTTGTGGATAGTCGATGGTACAATGAACCATTACTTGTGGATAGTCGATGGTACAATGAACCATTACTTTCTGACGTAGAAGTCACTACCAGTATGATTTATTTTTGCTTTCACATCATTGAAACCCTGTTACATCGACAACTCTGTGAAGTCCTTTTTACATCCCATTGAACTTACGATGGGAGCACTTTTTGCTTTGTGAAAAAGGAGATGGGCCCCACAAATTGCCTTATACATAAAGTGCATTTCAAAGAATCTATAAAATATTTAAATAAAGCTCAGTTTATTTTTCCTATGCGTTGCCTGTGAAGTTTCGGGGATGGGTCCCACATTGTTGGTAACTACATTTTAGATGCATACTTTTTGATCAAAAGGCAGTTAACTCACTTTGCAAAAAGAAAAAACATATGTTTAAATCATTTATTTTAAATGATTAAATAATTTCATTCCCCAAATCTCCCATTTGCCTGGATTCCCAAAATAATATCAAATCTCTGTTTTGCTTGGATTCCCGGAATAATATCAAATGTTTTCTTTGCCAATAGAGCAACACGTATATTATTTAAATCATTACGCAACTTAAATAATAATAATTAAATTTTAAAATCAATTTCAAAAGCAAAGGATTTAAAACTTTCCCAGGGGCAAGTAGGGTCCCCTTGTGGGCTCGACTAAATTGTTTTCATTTTGGATTAACCTGGCCCTTGAGAACAACTCAAAATCACTCCATGTATTCTGGATTAAAAAAAGAAGTGGGAAATCACTGAAAATTGACTTTTGATATTTCTGCAAAATGACCAAAATAAACCTAGGGGCTCTTGAGAAACACTTTCAAAAATTGATCAAACATTGTCCTTGGATCCTAGAAACTGAGGGGCATGTAGATTGATATACTGGGAATCACACTGGAAATTGGATTCGAATGACGTTTCCTGGAGTATGAGATATTAATTGCCAAAGTTAACCACTTCACTGTTTCTATAACTGAACATGCCAAAACTCCTCTAAACCCTGTCAAATATGTATCTTGAATAAATAGAAAACAATGCTCTGGGAAGCCGCCACTGAGGAGATTAGTTCATTTAGTTACAAAGAGGACATGCACCAAATTAAACTTCATGACTCAACTTCTGGTACAAGATATTAATGGTCAAAGTTGACCATGTTGAAACTTTTTTGGAAAAGCAAATGTCAAAACTCTGTAAACCTTACCTTGAGACTTTGCAAGTGAACACAACTACATTTACATGTGGATAATCCTAAGAATCAACCCACTTGACATGAAAGTCATATGGTAGCGAAATACTGATCTATGGAAATGGCTACTGTAGAATGGTTATTAATGCACAATATACAGAACAATACAACATATATTCAATGGTACCAATAAGACATTTATTACCAATACTAACATAATGCACAGAATACCATACTAGAATACCAAGATGGCGAGGAAATGTTAGTTCTTTAATTAATACCAGAAAAACCATAAGTCCAACAACAATAAACCAAAGTCTCTATATAATGGTCGGTTGGTTAGGGAAACCAACAGACGCATCTCCTCGCTTCTAACTACCCTCCCAACAAAACATAACCAAGTCTAATACAATATTACTTTATTACGTACTACATATATCCCTCCCAAAAAAGAAGTCGTCTTCCAGATGACTGTACTACAGTAAAAAAGAAAATTAGACTTCAGAGTTGGGTTGTGAAGACATCCCTGGACATGGAGCTCGTTCCCAGATGCGTAAGAGATCTCGTTCAGCAGCCTTCTGTTTGACTCGAACTCCTTGGAGCACCCGTAATCCATCCATCTTTTTTGCTTCTGCTGCTGCTAATCTCTCTTCCAGGCCAGCTCGCTCTATCTTCTATTTAGCTTCCCACATAGCCTTTTCTTCTTCCCATTCCTTTTTCATTTGGTTTGTCAGATCCTTTTCTTGCTGAAGTTCTAAGTATGTCCTAAAAGCTACCTCCATTTCTGTAAGTGTGTGCACGAGGGGTGGCTGCTCCTGTACCTGCGGTATGATGCATGGGGCTGTCCGGATTTCAGCTATTTCTTCCTGCTTGTACCCACTCTGCTGGAATAAGCCCCAATCTGTATGGCATTTTCCCTTCATGAATGTTGTTAAGGACTGTGCTGCTCTAACTATGGTCTCCACATTTTGACTCTTGGCCTGTTGTATAATTTCCTTAGTGGTGTGCTCCATAGCTTGTAACTCCTTGAGGAATCGTGCTGCTTTGTCTTCTAATGAGAGCATCTCCGAAAGGTTCCCTGTCTTGTTTTGCATTCCTGTTATGTTTTCTTCTTTTATTTCCATGGGAGGTGGCTAGGGTGGTGGTACCATCCCAACTTCCTCAAGTAGCCTATCTGCCTCTTCTAGTACCGTATCCTCCCCAGTATCCTTACCCCATGTGTCTTTCTTTTCAAACTTAAGTTCAGTACTCTGAGCAACCATTTTTTCCGCGGCCTGTACCACCAAGGGAACCGGGTGGGCCACTTCTATACCTTGTGGTGTGTGGAGTCTTATCTTGTGTCCACACGTTTGCTAACCTCTGAGGTCTATGACCTTGGTACAGGTCTGCTGATCTGTAGGAACCAGGTTGGCTACGCCAGGCAAGGAATGTCTTGTTGCCCCCCATTGAGGAATCTTTTGTGGTCTGCTTCCTTCCTCCTCGGTACTTAGGTTCTCTTTTTCCGTACAGCTGCCCTCCTTGGTACGGACATCTGCACTTCCTTCTGTACTAGGAATGGTACAGACACCTTCCGTACTAGGAGTGGTACGAACGCCTTCCACCGTACTGCTGATGGTACGACCTTCCTGTGTACTAGACCTAGTACCCACGTTTTCTTCCGTACTCTTGGTGGTACGTCCTTCTTGCTGTGTATCTGTTTTGTGAATCTGGGTGCACTCAGGTACCCCACTTGGCAATGGGCCTTCTACTTGTGGTAAAAAAGTAATGTCTGTAGGTGTGCCCTTCAGGTGGCCAAAGCAGATTCTTTCCTCTTGGGAGTCTGAAGATGTCTCTGTACTAGTCCCATCCTCTTCTGAACTGTCTTCTCTAATCTCCTCCTGGCTTGAACCCTCAACAGATGCTTTTGGAAGTCTTTTTGCTATTGCATGTCTTAGTTTCTTTTTCCGTGGTTCTCCCCCACCTGATCCTGTTCCGAAGGTGTCCAAGTGAACCCAATATGTCATGGCTGGCTTGTAGGGTTCCCTCTGTTAGCTAGAACCAATGCTCCTCTATGTTCAGCGGCCACCTGAGTGCGAACTGCCTCCAGAAATAATGTTATGGCGTGATGCGGCATATAAAATGCCTTATTCTTTAACTCCATGAATTCGCACAGCCTTTGAAAGAAACTGCGCCCAATTGTATACCTGTCCCCTGTTCAACCCATCAACCACTGGCAACATCCAGATAGCTATGTATGACGTGCGGCTTCCAGCTGTAAGTTTACTTTTTACCAGGTCTACAATGCATCACCATTCTTCATTAGCTATGAAAATTTTCTTTAAACCCCTGCTGTTCTTTTTGTTGAGAATGCTTCCCCACTCCTGTTTCGTGTGATCATTTCTGCACATTAACTCCAGCCACTTCTTTTTTTCCTCTATTGCCATTGGGGTTTTTGTCAGTTCATGTCCTCGGTTGGGGATTCCAAACACCTTATTTATTTCCTTGGCAGAGTAGGAGATTGTTATAGTTTGTTGGGAGTACCAGATAACGGATTTGTGGGCCTTCTTATCATAACCAGCCACCATAGTTCGCGATATAGATTCAAATTCCTTTAAATAAAAAATGGGCATAAAGATTATTTTGTCTACCTCTGCTCTGCGTAATCCCTCTTTGAGAGTGTGCTTGTCTTCTGTATTTTCCCACCGGGTGCGACATCCACTTCCCACTACACTTTCAAAACTGATATTGGCAGCCGTAGTCTTTTTCATGATATTCCCTTTCTCCTTGCTTGTCATCTTCTTCGCCTTTCTCACCTGTAAGACTGAATTTTTTTGTTTGGAATCAATGATTTTGCCTTTGCTTGGGTTCCTAACGCTAATTTTTACCATTTTATGGAACTTGGTCAGCCGCCTTCTGCTCGTATTTCCTTTTGTGCCCCAACCGTTTTATCAATTTCGGTGAAGTGGGCTATCTCCTTCGTACCTGATTTTGTTCGTACGACTGCAGGCTGTACGAACTGCCTTCCCACACGTACTGCTCGTACGACTGCAGGCCGTACGAAATGTTTTCTTTGCCTCTCCTGTACGGTGTTGCCTACTTCCTCCTTCGTACTAACTAACACCGTACGCCCCTTCTCCAGCTTTTTGTTTGTATAGTTGCAAACCGTACATATTGTCTTCTCGCCCGTACTGCTTGTACGACTGCAGGCCGTACGGATTTCCTGGCCTCTCCCGCCATACGGACCCACCTGCTTCCTCCTACCGTACGGACCTTCCTCCACTTGCTCGTCCTTCTGTCTTGCCGTACGACCCACTTGTTCTGTGTCCACCAGCCTTGACGTACGACCCTTCTCCACGTCCTCCTGCCTTGCCGTACGACCTTCCTCTCCTTGCTCCTTATGTAGCCCTACCATATGTCCTGCTTGCTCCCAGTAACGTACTATGTTTGTGTGAAATGGGGTCTTCCACTTAGTACCAAAGGCTCGTCCTCTTAATATATCCTCAATTTTTTTTGACTTTCTTATATCGCCATGATTATTATCTTTTTCCTCTTCTTTTTCTCTTGGCCTTTTTAATTCTTTTAATGCTCCCATAGCACCACTTTTTATTTGGTCTTTTATTTCCCTTTCATGGGTTTCACTCATTATGTCCAAGTGACATATAGAACGCGGCTCCTGTCTTTGATTATACAGTCATAATTTGGATCCATTGATTGGATCTTTTAAAGGATTATTATCCAGTGTTGATAATTTTATAGCCCGGTTGTCCTGTACCTTTATAACTCTGTATGGTCCTAACCACCGTATTTTGAACTTGCCCGACTTAATTTCATTTTTGTCGTTATACTTGAGTACTAGTTGACCGGGTCTAAAATTCATCTTCTTTAAGTGCTTATCATGCCAAAATTTCCATTTCTCTTGTGCCACTCCAGTTGCGCATTGGGCCAGCGTCCTCCTTTCATCTAGCTTTATTAAAGCACTGAATCTTTCCTTTAAACTTTCCCCATCTCCTAATTTGTGTTCGACTGCTATTCTTAGGTTTGGTATTCCATATTCCATAGGCATCACAGCCTCTTGCCTGTACATTAAGTGAAAGGGTGTTTGCCCAGTGGTGGCTTTGTAGGTCATCCTGTAGGCCCACAGAACTGCTGGTAGTCTTTCTGCCCAATCTCCCTTTTCTACTCCACAAGTCTTGTATAAAATTGTTCCCAATATTTTGTTTGTGGCCTCTGCTTGGCCATTTGCCCTTGGGTAGTATGGACTGGAAAATGAGTGGAAAATTTTATACTCATTTGTCATTGTTCTGATTGTTTGGTTCACAAAGTGCACCCCCTGTCACTCGTGAGCTATAGTGGTATACCAAATCTTGTGACTATCTGTTCATAGAGAAATTTGGTAGTACTCAGAGCTGTGTTGTCTGGGAGCGCTCGTGCCTCTGCCCATTTTGTGAGGTATTCAGTTGCCACCACTATGTATCTGCATCTGTGGTTATTGCTAGCAGGCAGGGGCCCTACAAAGTCCAACACCCATCACTCAAACAATTCTTGTGGTTGAGATGGGAACAACGACATGAAGTCTCTTTTCAAGGGTTTCCCTGCCCTTTGACACGTATCACTGCTCAGGACCCATTCCCGAGCATTTGCATACACTGTAGGCCACTAGAGTCCAGCCAACAACACCTTCCGAGCTGTTGCATCAGGCCCCATATGGCTCCTTGCCAACCTTTCATGGGATTCTCTCAGGACCCCTGAAATTTCTTCCTCCATCACACCTTAAAATCCCGTCTGGCCCCATCTTCTATAACAATCCTTCGATCAACTGGAATGTCCCGCTCTTGAGTGCAATTTTTCTTTTTTCTGCTATCGGCATTTCTTTGGGAAAGGCAGTAGTTGACGGGTACTGTCCTATCCCTTCGTACCATTGGACTAATATGGCAATTTGAAATAGGTGGGCATTTGGAAAATCCTCATTTATTCCACTTCCAGGGGCTTCCCCCGACTTGATTCTAGATAATTGATCTGCAATTACATGACTTTTTCCAGGTCGGACTATGATTTTAAAAGTAAATTCTTGTAGGAGGATTAGCCATCTGCTTACTCTCCCTTGGATTACAGGCTTAGTCACCAGATACATGTGTGCTTGATGATCAACAAAAAATTTAAAGGGAGTAGCTAATAAGTAATGTCTAAATTTCTGAACTCTATAAACCATACCTAGTGCTTCCCTTTGAGTGGTACAGTAATTCCGCTCTGCTTTTGATAGTAGCCTGCTCGCAAAGTATATTGGATGATCTAGTCCTTCCTCCCCCATTTGTGTCAGGGTGGCACCTATTGCATAATTAGAAGCGTCCACATGGACATGGAATTCTTTATCCCAGTCCGGGTATATGAGAATTGGAGCACCTACTAGTTTCTCCTTTAGCTCCTGGAAGGCCTCCTCCTATTCCTTCTCCCAGCAAAACCTTTCCCCTTTCTTGGTTAGTTTTTCTAAGGATAGAGATACTCCGACAAATCCTTTTATAAATCTTCCATAGTACCCCACATGCCCCAAGAAGGACTTCACACCAGTGACATCTGATGGAGCTCCCATATCGAGAATTACCCTGATCTTATCAAGATTTGTTTTCAATCCTTCCTTGCACACTATATGGCCCAGGAGTCTGCCTTGGGGAACCATAAATCTGCATTTTTTGGGATTCAAGGCTAGTCTGGCCCTTCTGCATCGATCCATACACTCACCAATGATCATAAGGTGGTGCTCCATCCCACTATAAACTGACAAGTCATCAAGGAAAGCTCTGAAATTCCCTACAGACATACCATGAAAGATATGTAGTATGATTCTTTGAAAGGTGGCTGGTGCATTGCACAGTCCAAAGAGCATTCTATTATAAGCATACACCTCATCTTCCACTACAAATGTGGTTTTCAGTTTATCCTCCTCAGCAATGCTGATTGGTTATAGCCTGAAAACTAGTCCATGAAGGAGTATATTTCATGGCCGGCTACCTCTTCTAGGATACTATCTGTGAAAGGAATTGGATCGGGATCTTTTATAGTTACCGTATTCAAGCATCTAAAGTCCACACATATCCGGATTTGCATCCCATCCTTCAATGATATGACTATAGGAGACACCCAATCACTGGTTTGAACCTTGAATATGATTCTTGCTTCCAACATTTTTGTGATTTTCTCCTGTACCTTGGCGGCATAGTTCTTGTTCATCCGATAAGGCCGCCTACGCACCGGTCTTGCTCTTGGTATCAATGGTATTCGATGGACACACAATTTTGGTGGTACTCCTTTTAAGTCTTTGTATGTCCATGCGAATACATCCTTGTATTCAAGAAAGATTTTAAACGCTATTGCTTTCAATACTGGGTCCCAATCCTCTCCTATGAGGATTTCCTTGGGTTCGTCCTTCTCACCTAGGTTTATTGTTTGTAGTTTGGCCTCCTTGTATTCTATCTTTTTGTCAAATATGTGTGCCGTATTTACCCGCTGGGGTAACTTAGTTTACTAATGCATAGACATTATACAGGGAATACAAATGACATAAGATAGATCAGAGAATACCAAAGCTTTCATTAATCATTTGTAACTTGAGTACATCCACAATAGTTACTATCATCATATATCTTCGAAGAGAAAGTACATTGCTTATATAAAACACAAAGGGGTGTGACCAAACGTCACCACCGATTCCCAACTGTCGTTCGGTAGTAACAAAGTACCGTCGGAATACACATAATATAACTAACCTTGACACAGTATAAAGTAAACTCTACGGCTAACATCATCCCCCCCAAAGAAAAGTCGTCTCCGGAGGACAACAAAATGTCTGGGACCGAAACAAAATAACAATGATGAACAACTGCAGACAAGAACCAAAACATGCTGCTTAGTCTTGGCCTCTACCAAGTGCTGCAAATCTGCTGCTCAAATGATATTGCCTCCATAGTCAATTTGTCCTCAATAGCCATGCTGCCTTCTCCACGTCCAACTACTGGGTACGTTGAACCAAGTCTTGCTCTATTGCTTCCAACTGGGTGGTCAACAACCTCATGTCCAGCTGAGACATACTCCGAGTGCCTCAAAGCGTAGTACCCTTCTACCTCTCTTGCCACCACTGGCGCGCGGACAATCCATGCCTGCAACATCTCTGGGTCTCATCTGCTCAACTCTGTGTGTTTACAACCTCCAAATCCGTCTCCCTCGGCGGCTTATGGCTTCCCCTCCAACGCTTAGCTTCAGACTTCTTTCTCACCATGCGGAACAAACCCAATGCTTACCTTGATTGCGCTGGTGCCCCAAACTCAAGGTTGTAGTGTACCTCAAAAAATAAAATGGGGGTTGAGGGGCAGCGCCCCTGCAGGGTCCTGGGGCACACCATTTTCCTGATGTTCTTCCAATGCCATACTCTTTTTGCCAACCGCTTACGGTGCCTATGCAAATGGCCAATAACTGTATTTTCTTCACTACCTGCTTATGTCCTTCCCTTCGGTGCCATACGTTATGCACTGTGAACTGTTCTTTATTTGTCGTCGTTTTTTTTAGAATGCAAATATATCCGTTTGTCTTTCCCTAACTACCTGGAGAATTGTCTGGCACTTAGTTTACTTTCTATTGTTCGAAATAATTGGAGCTGTATGTAATACTCGAGTCCGTACGGGCGTATTAGTTTACTTTCTATTGTTCGAAATAATTGGAGCTGTATGTAATACTCGAGTCCGTACGGGCGTATAGTCATGCTTCACCTTTCCCTCTTCTGTGCTGGCCGTACTGAATGAACTGTGGTACCGTCTGCATTCAACAATCTTAATGCTCTCTCCTACCGTATGGCTGCCTTATTGCTGGTCTCTGATGCTTCCCACCGTACGACTTCTGTTTACCATGCTGAAATCTCCGTACGATAGCCTTTATGATCTTCGAGAAGTCCGTACGGCCGTACGGTGTGCTTCTCCTACACGTTTGGTGGAGTGTGATCTAACTTGCAACCCCCTGGTTGCTGTACGATCATGCTTTTCTTATTGAATGCCGTACTGTACAACCTCCCTTCCTGCACTTTCTTGCCGTACGGCCTTGCTGGCTGCAACCTGGCGTCACCACCTTTCCTGAATCCGTATGGCTCGTACGACAATTGAATCCTTCCCTAAGCTTGCCGTACGTTCTGTGTTTTATGTTTGGGAATGAACCGTAAGACCAAATGTCGTACGGTATTATAACTTCGGTTTGTTGTTCGTCTGTACGGATTCGTATGACACCAAACCGTACGGTCACTTTAGTTTTTTTTAAAAAAAATTTTATAATTTTTTTTTATAAATTTTTTTTGGAAGCATGACCGTACGCCCGTACAGACTGGAGTATTACATACGGCTCCACTCATTTCGAACAATAGAAAGTAAACTAAGTGCCAGACAATCCTCCAGGTAGTTAGGGAAAGACAAAGGGTACTACGCTTTGAGGCACTCAGAGTATGTCTCGGCTAGACATGAGGCTGCCGTGGTGGAGGCACAGAGAGCTCGGGAGGAGCTGACCACCCAGTTGGAGGCAGTAGAGCAAGACTTGGCTCAGCGTACCCAGTAGTTGGACATGGAGAAGGCAGCATGGCTATTGAGGATAGATTGACTACGGAGGCAGTATCATTTGAGCAGTACATTTGCAGCACTTGGTAGAGGCTGAGACTGAGCAACATGTTTTGGTTCTTGTCTGCAGTTGTTCATCATTCCTATTTTGTTTCTGTCCTGAACATTTTGTTGTCGTCCGAAGACGAATTTTCTTTTGGGGGGGATGATGTTGTCCGGGAAATGGCTAGTTAGACAAGTTAGTCGGTCTGAAGGAGTTACACGGATACGACGGCTCGCCTCGCATTCCTTCGGACACTATATGTATACATTCTCCTTTCTGTAAGGGAGGTAGATTATTATGTTGGAATACCTTTGTACTTGATGTTATGAATGAATAAAGATAATGCTGCTATACTTTTTCTGTTGAGTACTTTACTTTATATGTATCTTTTCAATTCAGTTTACCCCTGAGGGCAAACATGCCGGTTTGTCATTGAGGGTTGTCGTGCCCTCGTATTCCTTATAACCTTTTGGGTAACTTTCTTCTGATTTTGTTTCTTGAATTTGCAACATATTGCACTCTGGCTGGAATACCTCATAGTCTCCCATCTGCCAGAGAAATATGCCGTTGAGGGAGCCAGTTTCGTCTTCTGAGCATTCCCCCAGTCGGAGCACTCCTTCATCTGGTTCCACTCCTTCTTGGTCTTCTCCCTCTAAGTTGGATGCGAGATCCTGACTTACACCCCGATTCCTCAGATCTATTGTTTATTTTTTCCCATCTAACTCTATGGATAGGATATTCTTTTTCCAATTATGGGTGGCCTTTGCTATGACCACCCAACCTCTCCCCAACAACGCATCGTACCCATTCTTTTCCAGAGTGATCACCACAAAGTCGAGGAGGAACTACTGTATACCAATCATTACCTTTTGTCCCATCAAGGTTCCTATTGGCTTGATTCCATGCTGATCTGCTCCTACCAATTGAAATGTGGGTGGCCAGAGTTTGGGTTTCCCTAGTGCCTTCCAATTCTCCTCTGGTAGGACATTCACACCGGAGCCTCCATCCACAATAGTGTTAGATAGTTTGCATCCCATTATCTCCATTTCGACTACTGCAGGTGTCCTTCCTGTTCCTATACTGAATAGGATATTGGTCTTCCCTGCTGGTTTTTCTTCTTTCTCCTCCCCCTTAAGGGTTTCCTCTTGGCTACTTATTCCTTGTGATATTGCTACCCGCAGCTAAGGTAACGTTTCTAATAGATCCACAATTTTCACGGGGATGGTGGTCTCCAGTACTTGTTTCATGATGCTAAGTATTGGCCGGTTATTTGGGGACTTAGCGGTACTTCCTCTTCCTTCCTCTGTCATGTTATTTCTAATGTCCTTTTTGGCTTCTTGGAATCTTTCTCTCTCTGTAGCTATGTCGGGGTATGCAAGTTGCTTGGCCTGCATTCTTGTGATGGCGAATACTTCATTCTTAGACTCAATGTCAAGCCTGTTCACCCCCTTTTGTCTAGGGCAATTGGCATCCTCATGATTACTCGGTCCACACCATTTACACAACATCCCTTCATTCTGCCCTCCACCGTTCTGGCAATCCCGCGCGAAGTGTCCCCATTTGTTGCATCGCCTACATTGAATCATGGATCTTCCTTTAGAATCGTACTGGATTGCTCTCCGAGGTGTGTTGATATTGCTTCCCCGTCTATTGTTTCGATACCCTCTAGGTGAAGCTTCTGTATTTGTGTTATGTGGAGGGGTGGAGGGTGGTGTGGATTGTTCTCCTTGGGTGAAGGATACTTGAGCATTCCGTGCCTTTAGATTGTAGGGGCAGTCTTTGATTACGTGGCCTAACACCTGACAGATGTCACAGAAGGCTTTGCACGGGCATGTTCCTTTTGTATGTCCCTCCTTTTCGCAATTTGTACACCAGAGTTCCCTACCCTCTCTTTTTTCTTCCTTACATCTAGTTACTTCCTTCATCAACCACATCATGTCTTTTCTCAAGGCTTGGATGGTCTTGGATTCATCCCCACGCTCTTCTAAACTCTCGCTCCCGCTTCCCTGTCTCTTAGCGTTTGAAGTTTTATTCTCACTTTCTATGTCCATTGCTCGAGTGCATGCCTCTCCAAAGGATGATGGTGGCACTATCTTCATTTTTCATTTTAAGGATGGAGTTAACCCTTCAATGAACCACCTTTTTTATAATTCGTCAGCAAGTTTGTTGTCCAACTTCCCTACCAATTCCTTGAGTCTTCTGCTATAACCCCTGATTGACTCATTTTCCCTTGCTTGGTATTATAGATTTCTGTGACTATCTCGTCGTCATCACGTAGGAGTCTGAATTCCTCAAAGGCGGTACGGAGGTCCTTCCATGTGGTTTTCTGTGCAGCGTCCAAGTCTGTATACCAATCAATAGCTATCCCTCTTAGTGTGGCAGGGAAGGCTTTTAACCATTCATCTGTATCATTTTCTCCATTGGCCTGCCATATGATGATACACGTTTTATAGTGACGGGCCGGGTCCTTCGACCCTTCTCCAGTAAATCTAGGAAGTTTTTGCTTGACTACTGCCATTCTCCTTCCGCTCTTCCCTCCTGCCGGGACACTTCCTCCCGGGACACTCCCTCCTGTCGGGACGCTCCCTCCTCCTGGGCAACTCCCTCCTGTGGGGATGTTCCCTCCATAACTAGTGACCTCTCCTTCTTGTGATTCCTCTGTCTGGCCGGAGTGGTGTTCCTACCGATACTCTCTTCGTGTGGGGGTTTCAGGATTCTCCCACCCTTCCTTCTCTGATGTTTCTGAGATGGCCAAGTTGGCTATTCCTTCTATGGTGTTTTCGATCAGGCTTTCCTCAATTTGTCTTTCACTTAGATGCTGGTTCCCCAGTCCTCTCAAGCGGCGACGTCTTTCTTCGTTGATGTAGGCCAAGAATCCGCAGGGCCGCTTCTTCTTCAGTTTCTTCTTCGGGCCTACGCTTGGGATACTTATTTGGAAGCAGGGGCATGAATTAATTTAGTGGACCAAATGTCTAGCCAGAAGTCGAGGAATTTGTCCAAGTAGATCGTACACCGCTGGTGGTACCGAAGTTTGTTCGTACTGTGCTTTTTGGAACCGCTCTCTTGGCTTCCCTTTGCACGTACTGGTACTTCTAGGCCACCACCAGATTCGTGTCACCTGATCTTCTCTTGGTATTCCCTCCTCTTTTCTATAACTATCTGTATAGGGGTTTTCTCATTGCTCCATTCTGCCAAGTGGATGACCTCCGGGACTTAGGCAGCGGTGCCAAAATGTAGAATGGTTATTAATGCACAATATACAGAGCAATACAACATATATTCAATGGTACCAATAAGACATTTATTACCAATACTAACAGAATACACAGAATACCATACCAGAATACCAAGATGGCGAGGAAATGTTATCTCTTTATTTAATACCAGAAAAACCATAAGTCCAACAACAATAAACCAAAGTCTTTATATAATGGTCGGTTGGTTGGGGAAACCAACGGACGCATCTCCTCGCTTCTAACTACCCTCCCAACAAAACATAACTAAGTCTAATACAATATTACTTTATTACGTACTACAGCTACCTGGAAGACAACACTATGTAGGCAAAAAATCAGAACAAATGGCATTTGGTTTGGGCTCATGAATAATATCAAATGAGATCATGGGGCTCTGAAAATGGATAGAGGGGTTCATTTGTATGAGGACAATCATGGGAAACAACTGGTTCGTCGAGTCAATCAACTTGTCATGAAATATTAACCTCCAAACTGGGCTTTTCTAGCAAATGCAACAATATGCAGATTGTAAAACTTTTTTGAACCCTCAAACTAGGTGCTTCAAAAATGTGTCAAATCTGACTGTGGGGGGCTGCAAATGGACAAGTTTTCTTAATGATAGCAGATATACACAATTTCAAGGCCATTTCTCATGATAAACACCGGGCTTTCACTTATTCACCTTCAAACTAGGCCACTCAGAAAAGTTTTTGTAGGGATGCATTTAGGTGCCATAGCAAAATTTTCAGGATAATCACTTAAAATTTCTTTGGAATTTGAAGGTGCTAAAAGGTTCATTGCATTACATTCAGATCATGATCATATGCTTGAGGCTTCTATTGAGGATGATATTGTTCCTCAACAAGAGGTTGCAGCAGTATCATCTAATTTGAGGACATCCACACAGCCATTGAAGATCTTTACTCAAAGAAGGAAATTATAGATTATAAACATTGAGATTATACATTCTGATTTTTTAATTTTTATTTATATTGAAACTTGGAGTTGATATATATTGAACTCAATTTCTTATTTATGATGTGGACTGAATTCTGGTTTTGATATATAAATGAAAGAAATTGTTAGAGTTATCATACTATAGCTAATAATTAATTTACTTAATTATTAGTCTATTATACTCTACACTTAAGTTAAACTTAGGCATCTTATAATTCTTTAGGGTTTTTACCTTTAGGGTTTCTTGATTCTTTTTATAAGGAATCACCTCTTTGTAATTAAAAACAGCGATATTGTTCATAATAGAATATTATTCTTTTGCATGTGAACATGATGCCTCTGGCCTTTTGGCCTCCATAGTTTTTCTCTTTCTGTTCTTTTGCTTCTTCCATGTAACAGGGTTATGCATGCATGTGTTCTTGGGAGATTAGGATTTCTACCTAATCTAACATGGTATCAGAACCTTCCTGCGGCTCTCTGTTCGTGTTTTGTTGAAGTGTTTCAGAAGCAGGAGGTTTTCTGGTTTTCATAGTTTTCTTATGTGGATTTAGAGGTGGGCTTTGTTTCTGGTCACTTTGGGCTCAAACGGACATCTCCATTGAGCTCAAAGCACCCAAAAACCATAAAATCCATATAAAACTTGTCCATTTTGGACAATGTGGCTTTGAGGCAAAATTTTTTTGGTTTCTAGTGCCGTACGGGCACAGAAACCGAGAAAAAAATTAAAAAAACCCATGTTTTAAAGGTTTTTTCGCGTTTTAAATAACGTAGTCAGTGCGTTTTTGAATGGCGCCACCGGCGCTTCACTGGCTCTCCATCGCCGCCGTCACAGCACCGCCCTGCACCACCGCGGCCAGCACTGCCGCCGGCGCTCCGTGGCCCCCTCCGCTCCGCCGGCCCAGCACCGCCACCCGGCTCCGCAGCCTGCGCACCGCCCAGTGGGCTGTTAGCCTCGCGGGCCCTTCTTGGCCTAGCGGCGGTCACATAAGTGACCAAGGGCTCCGCCCTCTAGCCCCTGCGCGCGCCATATGCCCAAGGGCCCCTTTTTTTCAGCCCCAGGGGCTTTAAAAATGTTTTTTGGTGCCCTTTTGACCCTCTGATGGTTTTTTTGCTCTAACTGGAGCTAACGGAGGTCTTTTTCCGACTTCTTTATATTGTCGGAAAACTCTTTCCGATGATGGAGGTTGGGGTTTTGGGTTTTGCTGTTTTGATAGTGTTTTTTGCTGTCAAAGTCCGATGTTTGTTTTTGCCTTCCAGGAGCCATATTTTGCTCATCCGAACTCCTTTTTCGGCAAACTAGATATCGTCGGAAAGCTGGTTCAGTGTGTTTTTCAGTGGCAGGGGTTTTTTTTCCAGATTCTGCTCCAGGTTCTCTCTCCTCCGAGTTTTGCACTTTCGCACTCTGGCGGATTACTTGGGTTCTACAGGTCCTGGGATCTCTTCCTCTACTCTTCTGGCTCACTCTTCTTTCTGACTCTTTGAGCATTGTATACTTCTCTTCTGTCGCATTCTTTTTTCTGTAAACGCACTAAGATAAAGTGCCAGCTTCTGCATATCTGGGACTTCGAGCACCTTTGTTTGTTTGTTTGTACTTGCACTCTGTTATAAAGTGCCATGGGGGGGTTATGATGTTTTGCCTTATGTGCTCATCCACCTTTGTCAAGTGAGTGTACCTTCCACGACATTTGCCCCATGCTGTGTGTCTAGAAGATCATTTCTTCTGCTTCGACACCGCCCTTTATCCTGTGCTTGTACCTTCTTCTGCAC
>MU227404.1:391097-401892 GCA_018584345.1 Thuja plicata | reverse complement strand
ACACTCGTTCATTCCTACTTTTGGAGGTCACCTCTTCGATTGATCAGCTCTTCAGACTTTGTCTTCTCTACCTGGTCATGCACTATTTCAGTGGGGGTTCTAGCAGTTACTTCTGACAGTGTTTGCATCTTTTTGCTTCGGAGATGCTATACATGCTCTTTCGTGTTCCTTTCTTTGGGACTTTTTCCTAGATTGAAGGTTTTGCTTCCTTCATCTAACTTATCTCTTTTTGGGGTAGCGTTTTTCCCACTGGGTTTTTTCTATTTCCCCGCTTTACAGAGATTTCTTGTACTTGGGTACCTGATCAGGCCTTTGTTGCCGGGACCCATCTTCCTTGCTTTCTGCATTTTTAGTCCTTAGTTGTTTAGCTTCTCCCTAAGTTCATCTTAAGGGGGGGTGTTAGAATTATCATACTATAGCTAATAATTAATTTACTTAATTATTAGTCTATTATACTCTACACTTAAGTTAAACTTAGACATCTTATAATTCTTTAGGGTTTTTACCTTTAGGGTTTCTTGATTCCTTTTATAAGGAATCACCTCTTTGTAATTAAAAACAGCGATATTGTTCATAATAGAATATTATTCTTTTGCATGTGAACATGATGCCTCTGGCCTTTTGGCCTCCATAGTTTTTCTCTTTCTGTTCTTTTGTTTCTTCCATGTAACAGGGTTATGCATGCAGGTGTTCTTGGGAGATCAGGATTTCTACCTAATCTAACAGAAATTAGTTGTATGTTGGTAAATTCGACAATATGTATGTTTTTGAAAAATATTTTATAAATTGTGTGTTTTTTATTGTTTAGAAAATTTCTCCATTTTTTACTAAGTCCTCCCCCAGTTTTTGCCAACTCCAGGTTTTTGAACTATGATGCCAAGAAACACCTAAGGTGTACAAAATAATGCCAACAGCTTGATGGCAGCAGGGGCAGGCTGATGCCGCTTGTTGATGTCAGCAAAGTTATTGCTGTTATAGATCTTGATAAAGCTGCTTCAATATCTTCCACAAAGTTATGAGAGAGAACCTTAGATTAAGTAAACGTTCATTTACCTTTCTAGGATGCTTACATAATTCTGCTATCATGATGTATTACTACTAATGAAAGATCCCGAGTAGGATTCAAAGGCAAATTACTGATGGTTTATTCTGATTTTTTTTTACTTTGACCAGCGTTATACGAAGGTCTGATTTTTTGAGTTTTTTTCACTTTTCTAATTTTTTTTGTATTTTATGATATTTTGATTTTTTTGTCTTTTTGATAGTATGAATTGCAATGAACAAAATGACTAAACTGAAATGAGTAACTATAAACCAATTTTCACACTAATCTGAACAACTCTGATTTTTGTTTTTCAGCCAAATAAATAACATGAAAACCATACCAGGTTTGTACAGATGAAGACAATTTTGGACAGCACAAGAATGTTTGATGGTGAATTTCTTCAACTCCAAAATTATGCCTGCTGATCGAATCTGAAGAATTTATGCACAAATGACTTCTGATCTTCTACAAATTGCACCACCAATGCTGATGTCAGCTACTTCTCGAAGCTGTACAGCCAACTAGAAAATGTAGGGCTTGCTTGTAGGGAAGGCTAGCTGATTAAACTTGTGCAACACTTCAATTTTACTCTCCCAGCCACCAATCTGAACAGATCATAACATTAACTCAAACCCCAACCTGAAACCATGAAGCCAACAGCTATATGTGACGTCAACTTCCTTCCTGGCAGTGTATGACTTAACACTTAGGTCCTTAATGTTGCTTGACTGTACCTATCATTTGTGACACTTTTACCTGTTTACTTCTTTTTATGATGAATCGTGTAAATATTTAGTGTTCAGATTGCTGAGCATGTGTGAACATCTTAAAACCCATGTGCCTCGAGGATACATTGTCACCCCTCAGCTTGTTTTCCCTTATCAGTATTCCTATCCCCATGTCAATTTTTTAATTTTAATGTTGTTTCTGGAATTCTGGGGTGCTACTAAGCTTCCCCTTCTCATGTTCCTATGAATTCCCGATTTCCCGGAAGGGTACTGGTGCAACACAGCTTCCAAAAATTACCACATGGAGCTCCAGATATTACACCAAGATTTGAGGATTAGGGTGATTGCTAGCAGGGGCCCCAAGCTTCAGGTGAGGACAGATATGCCATGGATCTAACAACATATAATCATCAATATTTTATGTATTTGTAAAATGCATCTTCTTTATGGGGTCTACTATGTTAGAAGCTTACACCACATCGTGCAGAAACCAACCTTCAGAAATTGAAGAGGCGTGTACATTAAAAGTTTTCACAATGTTGATTTTTTTTAATACTTGGAACTTGCTTAAATACATTTTTTATATTTCCTATTCATGTTTACAAATATTACAGCGATGTCTATTTGTCAATACTCTATGTTCAGATTTTCTGTGAAGTAATGTTAAATGGGCAAAGCTTACTTATAAAATTTCTTTTAAATACTTGTCTGATGTATGCCAATTTATATGCCAGATGGTTTTGGTTCATATTTGGAACTTGATGTTTCTGCAACAAAGCCCCACAGTTGGAGCCTGAGGCATTGAAATATTTATGAAGGGCTTAAGACATCTTTGATTAAGTACTTTTTTATTCTAACTTATATTATTTAATTGCCTTTCAGGATTTTCGACAGCTGCTTGATGACAACTTGGATATATTGGTGAAGTTGAGGGATGCATACATTGATTGGGTACAAGGAGGATTTCAGGACTTTTTTAGATCTCTGGAAAATTTCTTTCTCTCTTTCTCCCGGGGAACAGTTTCCAGTGATGGAAAACTGCTTCTTGCAGAAAAGCTACAAGCAGATAAGGTTTCAACAGGAGTTGTTCTTGTGATGGCTCAGCTCTCTGTGTTTATTGAACAGACAATAGTTCCTAAGATTACAGAGGTAAGATAATTTTGAATGTTTCTTATTGATCAAATTGTGATTGTATTATTATCAAATTTATATTCCTTTTATAACGTTTACATAATGTTTATACAATAAATGATATCAGATTGCTTAATTGTTTTCTTTTTGGATTAGATTTGTTGTTGTGTCAATGGTTTTATATCAACGATAAGCGATTCCTATCTTTGGTATTTGCTGATCTGCTTTGATGCCTTTGATCCCATCCGAACTTTGTTCTGGTGGTTCTTAAAGAGATTCTTTATAGTTGAATTTAAAATCCAGTTACAGATATTACAGCCTGAAACTATATATCAACACCCGTGTGAATTTGTTTTCAATGTTGCAATTCAGATGGGATAGTCCGAACATTTGATTGATATATCTAGTCATAAGTCATTGTAGATCCAGGCTCTAGACCTAGACATAGGAGGAAAGCTGCACACCCGATGATTGACTTCAATAGAGTTTCTTGAATGCTTTTGTGTATGAGTCTCTGTAAGCAGCAAAAGTGTTATCCTTTGAAGTTATAACTTTTGAATCAAAATGTGGGTTTGTATCAAACAACATTACAAAAAAATAGTAACCGAGTTAACCTTGGGCAACATCATATCCTCCAATATAGTATGATAATATAATTGTATTGTCCATGATCATGTTGTTAATCACTTAATGCAACTGATTTAATTTGTGATTTGTGAACATATCAAATATTTAATAATCTTACCTAGGTTAAGAATTTATTTGAGCTGCGAATTGACCTCCGCTGCTACAAAATATCATGAAGTTTCTAATAAAAAGAATTGATGGTTAGAATGCTTCAGATTCAAGATCTGAATCAGAAATATGGTTTGAATTTTGTAGTTGTCTTTAAGCTTCAAGTATGTTTTTTTTTTTTCAAGTCAATATTTAATTTGGTTCTGATGACATTGTAATTAAGTGTTGATGCTTTCTAAAAGCTAGATGGTTGTCTTGTCAGCCTGGAAGTGAGGTTCGTAGATGAATATGCATGGTCGATATCTTCTCTTGTTTTCCCTTGGCATATGTGTCTAGCTTATTGGTTGGCTTTAGTTTGGTAATACGGATTTTCCCTTAGTTAACACCCATGTGTTTCATAATCTATTGGTTCTTTATTGTTGAAAAAAGTAATTTTCCCAAAATTCTAACTTCACCTGTATACTCTTGAGTGTGTTTAACTCCACTTGAAAAGTTTGTCCTATCCACCTAATGTAGATCAGTTGCTCGGTTACTCAGAGATGAGTGCAAATGTTTTAAAAATTTGTCAAATAGCTAATTAGTGATCTTGTGGGATTTGCTTTGAGGAATTGCAAATTATTCATCTATCCAAGATCAAAACCAATAGAAATAGTGGGTTACTTAAAAGAAATTAAATAAAATTGGCATCTGAAAGCACATAGAGTCTATGCACTTATAGAATGGCATTGATGGTACTGTACATGAATCCTTAATCTTCTCACTATGTGTTCTATGTCCTTCATATTTATTTTATGACGTTCTTTTCATATTTTGCACAAAATATAATTTTTGTCCAGTAATAGTTTGTCTAATGGTTTTACTTGGCGTGAAATTCTTGAATAATTCCTGTCAAACCATTGGAGGCTATTCCATCAATCCAAATCATTCATTCTCATTTTTTTTTAAAGAGAAGACAAACTGAAACAAATGGAAAGCTGGTACATGTTTTACACGTTGAGCTGAATTTCTTTCTTGGCTCCTTAAGCTGATTGAAATTGTTGATTGATTGGTTTACAGGAGATAGCTGCTGCTTTCTCTGGGGGTGGAGCTAGAAGCTATGAGGAAGGGCCTCCATTTGTTCCTGCTGAGATTTGTCGAATGTTCCGTTCAACTGGGGGAAGTCTTATGCATCTTGTGAGTCATAATCTCTTCCATGTCTTTTGCATGCAATTATTTTGTGATTCTGTTTGTCATTAGCAGTGATTCCTTTTCCTGCAGTTGTTCTTGGTCAACTTTTTCTTGTTCCTTAATTTTATGCAGATTTCAACCAGTATAAGAATGCGAAACAGTTGATGTAAATAGGTTGGATGATGAAGAATATTGAAAAATAATGTGAATTTTGTGTTCATGAGTTGTAATACGTGTCAAATTTAAGTAATGGCCATTTTTACTATTTAAAATCTTTGCTCTGCTGGATTTGATGTAAGTTATGGGATCAACTCCATTTTTTCCTGGCTGGAAGATTACAACTTAATGACTCATTGGAGAAGTTAGGTAAAGGTTGATAAGCATTTATGCACTTGAGAAGTTGAACCATGATTGTATTGGCTTGCTTTGGGGGAGTTAAAAATTAAACACCGATCAGACAGAATTATTCTTATGTTGTAAAATTTGTCTATTTTCCATTTTTTTTGTATAAGCACAATTTGGCGAGTTTTCTAATCTTATGCAGACTATAATCAGTTTGTTTTCTATCTTATTAGAAGGTATTGCATGGTGGAAACATTCTACAAGGGAAATATTCTTAGCCCAATGGATAAACTCATTGGTAACTTGCTAGTTGATTTAGGTAAATTTGTATTAAGAAAGGCTTCTAGTCATTGAGAAATCATGTCAAACTAATTGAGAAATACAATATTCATTCCTTGTCAAATGATTATGATGATGGTTAGTAGTGTTCTTCTAGAACCCAACAAAGAGTATACAAGTACCTTGAAAAGGAATAAAAAATTGTCAAGAAAACAAAATAAGAGGTGATTAAATAGAAAAAACCAAAATGGGACAAAATTGAGATAGATTATTGATAATGTCCCTAACTGGGACTTTACTTGATTTACCCTAAAATTCCCAACTAGGGCTTGGATTGTGCTTGGAAATGGCAATTTACTTAGTCTATGTAGTGTTTCCTACTAGGAGACTATCAATTTCCAATGGTTAACATAGACCACTATGCATTTAAATCAAATTGAACTAAGAAACAATTAAGGATTCATAATACATACTTAAGCCCTAATTTCTTACTTACTAGAATTGGAGACCTTAACAAGGAGGGGCAACACACCTCATGGGGGTTTTGGGGCAACTCCCCTAGTGGGGTGGAGGGGTAGCGTTCCTTGTGGGGTTTTGGAGGCAACATCCCCAATGAGGTTGAGGGGCAACACAGATTAAGGCCTTTGAAACCACTCAAACCTTCACGGCAAATGCTTCACAATTTTATCACTTAATGGTGAAATCATGTATTTGGCACATTTTTGTTTTTAGAAATTTTTAAGAAAATCTTTTTAATTCTTTTTTTGGTTCGAGCAACCCTTTGGTTTTCCTAGGAGTGGCTTGGGTACTCCCAAGGTCCGACCTAGGAACCTTGGGTTTGCTATGGGTCTGCCTAAGCACCCTAGGTATATGTAGATTGCTCTAGTCACATGACCAATAACCGCACACATTCCATACAAGATTGAGAACCCATAGGGGCATATTCTACAACTTAGATCTCAACGTTCAATTGTTTTATGTATTGCCCTGTTGAACTATTGTTTAAGATTTCGGTCTTGGCAAGATCATCATGAACACTTTCAATAGAAATAATGTGGTTAAAATATTTGACTTATTTCATTTTAAAACAACATTTATACTTAACATAATATTTGTTCTCCTTTGATAGAGACATCACTTGGTCTATGAGATGAAGGTGAACTTTCCATGTAATGATCATTGGAAATTGAAATGTCCTATGCACATTTTTAAGTACAAAATGCATAACCTTAAACTTGGGGTGACCTTCATATGTGCAAAATATCATTTTGAGAACTTCTAATGGCTGGATAAATATCTCACGGTACTTGGATCAAGGTGATGTTAACTTGGTAAAATTTTCAAACTATTAAGTCAATATAGATGGATTAGGATTCATCTTCTTTTAAAATTTAATGTCCCCTTCCTAAGCTAGTTTGGCCTGGAGAGACCATTAGCCTATTCATGCGATTCCCGTAGGCTAATGAGTGGGGTTAGGGAATCTTGGAGGTATTGACAAAAACAGTTTCTTGTTCAGATAGGTATAAGGAGTGCAATGCTTTTTTTGGAGTAGTTTTGGGCACTTCTCGTATACTTACTATTTTTAGTAAGTCAATGATGAGCATTGACAGAGTCAGTTGACATTTTTAGTAATATCGGTGTAGTTGGTTTTGATGTTTATCCCGAGATTTGATATAGTCTGGAGTTATTAAATTAAATAACGATAAGTTATTGATTTATAAAGTTAAATTAAATATTTACCTTTATCGTTATTTTAATTTATTTTATAGGGGACTATGGAAAGGCCAAATATTAAGTGTATAGTTTCGACATGGTCTTTTATTTAAAGTGACATAGGGGGAAATATTAAATGAAAAGCATTCGCAAAAAAATAACAAAAAGGTCCTTAATAAAAAAAAGTAGCTAAAAGCTATAAGAGGAGGACCAGGGCTCTCTTTTTGGGGTGGTTGGAATTTTTTTATCACTTATGCTTCTGTTCTTGAGGTAGTTTATGCTTCTTCTTGTTGGTTTGTTAGGAACCCCTTATAGGCGACATTCTTCATGTTGTTGAAAGACATTATCTGGAGAGTATCATGGTGATTTCACATAGATATCACAACTGAGCTTCAAAGGTGTTCAACAAATTCTTCTTCAGTTTTCAGCATCGCGGAAATTTAAGATCATTCACAAGGACTGATTGAGAAGAATTTTCAGAATTTATTGCATGTTTTGAGTCACTTTTTTGCTGGTCGTACTGTCTTGAGGAGGCTGCACTGCATAGAGAGTGGTTTATTTGGACACAAATGGGTTTAGTTTCAATCACAATGTAGTAGGGCGCCCTCCTAGCTGTTCTCCTTTAACTACCACTGCAATAGGGTGCCCTCAGTAGTTCTCCCTCAATTACAGTGCAGTAGGGTGCTCTTAGCAGTTCTCCCTTAATTGCAAACCTTCTACCATTCCTTGTGATAGACTAATGTTAGGTTTAGTTCATATATTTAATGTTTATTAATAATAAACCAAGATTGCATTGTAAGGTCACATCAAAATACCATTTCTGCATTACCAAGAATAATTTAAACACTCTAGTTTTAGATCTAAATATAGTTATCCTCTTCTTGGTACTAAGAAATTGGTCTGCTGAAAGATTTCACATTCCTCCTGTAATCCAATGCTCTTTTCCTTCTATTAATATCCTTCCTTTCCAATGATTGAGTGAATGAATGTGGGTATGATAGGGTGACACTTAAATGTTTGATGTTTGAATGATGAATTGATTGATTTGATAGACATTTGATGATTGATTTCTGATTCCAAGATGATGATTTGATTGCTTATTTATTCACTTTGTTGAATTGATCTTTTGCTAATTGATAGATTGTTTGATTCAACCTTTGCTGATTCATAGATTGCTTGATTTCATGATTCATTTGGTGCAGAGGATAGGGTAGTGGACTCTTGACAAATTGATGGATAGGACTTACAAGGGAAATACAAGGTTCAAACACCCTTCCCCAAATGAACTCAATATGAGATTTCAACCCAACAACTTGACTCAAGGTTCCTGATGCCACAAGAGACTTAATCCAACCAAATTCAGAAGGAACTAACTGGGTATGGGGTTAGAACTATGGACTATGCACGAAGTGCGTAGATTCTGTCAGGAGGCCTAATTGAACAGTATTAGGACAGCAGCCACCTTTCAAAACCCCTAGCTCAACAAACTTCTGAAACATTTGGAGAATAGATTAGATTTTTGGATACCCATTTCAATGTTTTACAACCTGTAAGAGACTCAACCTAGGTTGTTTTGGACCATACCCTACTGCTACAACCCTGAGACCTCAAAAATGCATGAAAATGGGCGAAATTCCAAAGGAACTATGTCAGAAACTTAACCCCAAGACTCCAACTCTTGGACAATGGCTAATTATGTCCTAAAATACACAAATGTGAAAGGAATTAGTCTCAGACCCTTGGAAACATCAAAAGCCCCAAATTAGGCTCTTAAACCCTCCAAAACTAGGGCTTCTCCAATCTGGACTCTCCAAGTGATATCCCAACCAACCAAGGGTGGGTTCACCATACCCTCAACATGTCTAAGCACTTTCAATCACAAAAGGTACTCTTCATGTGGCCCAATGTGCTACTGCAATAACCTTGCAAGCACTTCCTTGGCCCTTAATCTGCAACAATCATTCAAATGGTGATCACCTGCAACATCTGATGGGTATTCTTGCATATTGGTTGTTAGTTATCTATAATACAGATGTATGATTCATCCCTAAGTCACAGTGGTTACAAAAAGGGGATGAATCTCATTCCATTCTCTAAAACAATGCCAAAACTATGCTCTGTTGCAGTACAGTCAGAACCTTTCTCAGTAAACTCAATATAAATGAATTGGAATGGATTCATAGAGGTTTTACAACGCACATTAATGTATACTCAATGCATTAGACCGACTAAAACATTCAAAAGGTCAATGAATTTGCAAAAACTAACACTTTTCTTGCTTCAAACTTGTGCAGTTCGTACAATCTTTGTTCCAGGCTGTACTGTCCCATTCCATGCTCTTTGGAGATCATATATAGATGCTTCCCAACTGATTTAACCAATTCCCATCGGTTATTTGGGATTACAAATGCATTTACATGCTTAATTCAAATTTCCCACCTTTTCTAAATATGACCGTTATAATTCAAAATATGAATTTCAAACTTACAAATTATTCAAATTTAAGCATTCTAACTTATTGAATTTTACTTCTAGGGTCTAATTGAATCCCTTAAACACTTCTAAATCCTAATTAGACCCTTTTTGACCCTTAGAGCTCATCATGGCACATTTCACAATATTTTGCTCCTAAGGTCCTTACTAGGACCTTTAGGAGATTTACAAATTTGACCAAATTGATCATTACAAAACTTCATTATTGGTTTCAATATATCCTAATTCACCCTTAGGGATGATTTCTGTCTCTGATTAGATCCATGGTGACCTTAGGTGTCTTCATGGGTGTTCTTGCACCAGCATTGATGACTGATAATGTATTGATGTTTGCTTGGAATGATCTCCCCTTTATAATTTATAAGTGAAAGGGTCACCACCTTTCATAAGATTTGAGTCACCACTTTTCTTTGTTGCCTTTGAGAATAATATATTATTCTCCCAATTGATCTCCCTTTTTGATTCCATGCCCTTCTTTAATGAAGTTCTCTTTTATATCTCCTTTGAATGTAGGGAGTCACACCCTTTCATTTGTTAATAACTAAGTAGCCGATCCTGGTTCTGGTTTGGATTTGGGTTCGGGGATTCGGCAAAATTTTTTTTGGGCCGGCTCCTGTTTCCGCGGGTATATATATAGACATTTTCGAAAAATATATATATGTATTATAAATTTATATATGTATGTATATTCATAGATTCCATACATTTAACATGTCCATGCGTATTCATCATTAGTTCAAAACTTCAAAGTTGAAACATATAATGATAATTATAAGAAGTTAGAAGTGTGATTCTCATATGACATAATGATAAAATGATAAATCCATAATTGTCAGTATATAATTATATCATATTCATAATTTGCAAAAGTCTCAAAATGTCATTACATGCTGAAAATTTAAATCACAAGCCATATTTCATAGTTCAAAATTAAAACATTAAACTTAATAATCAATTCCATATTCTTCTTCATCATCTTCATTGTAATCAAGGTCATCATTTGGTTCCTCTTCAACTTCATTTGAACCAAAAGCTGTGGCACTCGCCATGTCTTGTGAAGTAGTTGCCTCTTGATCATATATAGAGACATGGGAAAGTTGTGCAACCGTGGCCTCTAAATCAGAACACTCAGGGACTAGATCCCAATTCTTTGTCACACCTT